>OX235272.1:22201060-22801060 GCA_944472155.2 Trichobilharzia szidati | reverse complement strand
CCACTTGCTTCTATCTTCTCCTGTACTTTTCACTTGCATCCATGTTAGTCCATACTGTTTCAACTCTCCTTCACACGATCCCCTCCATGTCACCCTTGCACCGACGAACCACTCGCCTCTTCCCTTTCGGGTTCCACTCGACCTATGGCCTGACGCGCGATGACACCCAGCTGCCTCCTCAGCGAGTGTCCAATCCATCTCCACTTTCTCCTGCATATTTGTTGAGCGATTGGTTCTTGTTTTGTTTCTTCCCGTAGTTTGTTTCTTGTTGGTGATTCTTTCCGGCCATCTGATCTTCAGTACAGAACGAAGACAGTTAGTTGTTGATAAAAGTCTGCAACAGGCTGTTGGAAATATTCTTTGTGACCCGCCACTAAGTCTCTGATCCATCCGTATAGAAGAAGTGACTGACTTAACGTTTGTATTGAAAATCCGAATTTTGTTTTTGATGTTAAGGAGTGACAGCGGAAGATTTTCAGGTTGATGAATGTGTTTCTCGCCTTCCCGATTCTCGATTTGACATCCTCGTCCATGCCATCTGCCTGTAGTCGACACAATGCTCCCTAGATAAGTGAATGAAGTAGCCTCTTTCAAATCCCTCCCGTTGATGGTGATTGGCGCTGGATGTTGCTGCTGTTGTTGTTGTTGTTGGTGGTGGTTGGTTATTTTCATAACCTCCGTCTTGTCTATGTTCACCTGGAGTCCTGTCTTCTCCAGCTGCTTCTTCGACCAGTTTGTTAATTTTCGCTTGTAAGTTTTCGATTTTGTGTGACATCAAACATAAATCATCCACACGCGAAATCCAGGTCTTCTAGGTTCTTCACGTCGGTCCAGGATATCCCTGTCTTCTCGTTTCCCACTGTCTGACGCATAATCCAGTCCACCACAGTTAGGAAAATCATTGGTGATAATAAGCACCCTTGTCTGACTCCTGTGTTTACTCCAAACGACTGGCTGAGTTTTCCGTTGTGGATCACTTGACATGTGCCGTTGTCGTACAGCTGTTGAATAAGGTTGATGAATATTGGGGGTACGCCGTAGTACTCGAGTAGTTTCCAAATTACTTCGCGGTCAACGCTGTCGAAGGCCTTCTCAAAGTCTATGAAGTTGAGGTAGAGATTTGATTGCCATTCCATGCTTTGTTCGATGATAATGCGTAGAGTTGCAATTTGGTCAGAACATGATTTGCCTTTCCTGAATCCAGCTTGTTCTGGTCGGAGTTCTGTATCCAGTGCGTCCTTTGTTCTCTCCAGGATGATGCGACTCAGGATTTTACTTGGCGTCGACAGCAGCATGATTCCTCTCCAGTTCTTGCAGAGTCCTAGGTCGCCCTTCTTTGGTAGTTTCACGAGGTAACCTTTCCTCCAGTCAGTAGTCACCTTTCCCTCTTTCCAGATCTTTTGCAATAATGGAGTCAGCATATTTGCTGTCGTCTCCGGGTCCGCTTTCAGTGCTTCCGGTGGTATTCCATCTGGTCCAGCTGCTTTTCCAGCTTTCAGAAGCTTGATTGCATTCACGACTTCAGTTTTCGTTGGAGGATTGGTGTCAACTTGCAGTTGTGTACGTGCTGTTGTTGGTATTTCTGGACGGGTTGTAGGTGGTGGTTGGTTCAAGAGTCCTTTGAAGTGGTCCGCCCATTGTTTAATCTGTCTTTCTTCTTTAGTAATTGGGTTCCCTTGGCTGTCTTTTATAGGTTTCACTTGTGTTGATCTCTTCCCGGATAGAGACTTGGTTATCTGATATAGTGTCCTCAGCTCCCTTTTGCCTGCTGCCTTCTCAGCTTCAGTAGCCAGGTTATCGAAGAATTGTCTTTTGTCCTTCCTGGCATTCCTCTTCACTTCTTTGTCCAGTGCTGTGTTAGTTAAGCTCAGCATCTCTTTCTCTTGTCCATCTTTGCATTGAATCATTTTCTCTTTCACTTTTCTCCTCTCCTCTATTAACTTCCAGGTGTCCGTTGAGAGCCATTCCTTGTCTTGTTTCTTATTTCTTCCTAAAACCGTTGAAAATTACCTTCAGGGAGTTCCAGTGGTCTTCCACGGATGATTCCTCAGTGGTGCCACGTAGTGTTTCCTGCCTTGCTCTGACAGTTGCAGTGAAAATGTCCTGTGTGATTGTGTCCTTCAGTTTTTGTGTGTTGAACTTGCATTGTGGCCTATCCCCAGGTATCCTCGAGGCTTTTAGCTTCAGCTTGAAAGTCCCTTGTACTAGATAGTGGTCTGAACCCACATCTGCTCCTCTCCTCGATCTTGTGTCCAGTAGGCTCCGTCTCCACTTCCTTGAGATTGAAATGAAGTCTATCTGGTTTTTGGTATGTCCATCTGGTGAAATCCATGTCGCCTTGTGTATATCCTTGTGTTTGAACACACTGCCACCAATCACCAAATCATTGAAGGCGCAGAAGTCTGAGAAGAGTTCACCATTTTCGTTCATTTCACCGAGGGCCTCGCGACCCATGGTGAGTTCTCTTCCTGTATTGTCTCCTCCCAGTTTCGCATTCATGTCACCCATCAGGATTTTGATATCGCTCTTTGGGACATTGTCCATTACTGTTTGTATTTGGCTATAGAAATCCTCCTTCTTCTCTTGTTCTGAGACGTTTGTAGGCGCGTAGCATTGAATGATTGTAACCTTTTTTCCTTTTGAGTTGAACCTGGCTGTCATTATCCTGGAGGAGATTGGTTCCCACTACACGAGAGCTTTAACTACTGTTGGTGACATCATGATGGCTACTCCCTCGGTGTGCTCGTGATCGTCCTCTGGGTAACCGGAGTAGATTATTGTCTCTCCAGTTGGCAGTTGGCACCTTCCGCATCCATTCCATCTGCTCTCGCAGATTCCCAACACTTCTATTTTATATCTCCTCATTTCTGCGGCTACCTGAGCAGCCTTTCCAGTTTCGTACATTGTACGAATATTCCACGTCCCCATCCTTATTTTCGCTTTTATCGAAAGAAGGCACATCGGCTGACTGGCTTCCCGAAGGCTTTCACCAGCCCGCGTCATTTCACTTCCCTGATTCCAGCGAAAAATAAGGTTATTGTTTGTATTTTTAGAATTTTGAATATATTTGTGCGTTGAAGTTTCTGTAGCAGTTTGGTTAAGTTTTGGGGGTGGAGTTGCTAGCACCACGCCCCAACCCTCCCTCTTTATCCGGGCTTGGGACCGGCTAGAATACTAGTGACCTAGTAATCTAGGCGAGGTTATTTTAATCCAATTAATTAAACTGAATAGGTGTGTCTAGAAGAAATTTGTACGAATACTTTCTTTGTCATACTGAAAATTGATTAGTTGACAGTGATCAATAATTTTAAAGATAGTCATGTCCATTCATTCACTGTTAATAATATTTTTATGCAATCAGTGATAAGTATGCATCAGTCGACACATATATCATTGTATGATGATGAAGACGATCTGGAATTACACGATGTTACAAAAGAACTTGAGAATTTAAAGGTTCGTTTATCACGTTCACTGTTCAGCATCTGTGATATTTTTTGATATATATATATATATATATATATATATATATATATATATATATATATATTAGTCATGGAAAAGTCCCATTGTAACATATAGAAAATAAAAAAATGATTCAGCGAAGAGACTTTTCAACCAATTTATCATCAAGCTGTACAATCGTATATGTATGGTTTTTTTTAAAGAAGTTATATCCGGTGAGGGAATTGAAACATAGGTGTGAATGTATGTAGATGACACCTTTATTATTTGTAATAGTGATTGTAACTTGAATAATATATTAAATGTATTTAATGGTTGCCATCTAGCGATAAAATTCACACTCGAAATGGAGAACTAGTCTAGCATTCATTTCCTCGATGTGAACTTATCAAGGAGAACCTACGGAACTCTGAAAAGATCGATTTATCGTAAGCTGTCATGGAATGGTCAACTGACAAATTTCTACAGCTGGGTACCCATTGGTCGAAAACGAAACCTGATCCAGTCGCTTGCCACTCGTATTCGGCACATATGTAGCCCTGATACTATGGAAGATGAGTTATACATCTTGAGGAAAATCTTAATAGAAAATGGATTTCCACCACGTTTTATAGATAAGAATGTACATTCAAATCCTAAAAAATGCGATTTATCAACCATACCTAAGAAGATACTTTACATGAGCTTGGAATTCAAAGGGGACTTAGCTTCCGATATCATGAGACGAAGGATATCGCAGTCCCTGAAAAGAACACTCCCTGCTGCATCCCAGAGAATAGCCTTTTCTAGTCGACCATTATTGTTCAATAACCTGAAGGACAAGATCCCGCTGTTGACCAACTCTATGTGTGTTTGTCAGTTCACCTGCTCGTGTGGAGCTAGGTATATCGGTCGTTCGACACCAGTTTTGTCCAAGAGGGTGGAAGTGGAGCAATAAGAAGCGCGGTCGATAATGATCACCCTATCTCTATAGGCTCCGCCTTCAAAGTCATCTACAAGGCAAAGAGTAATTTACCCAAATCCCTACGTACCCGACTCATCTGTATTGCTGAAGCTTTGGCTATCGAAACAGAAAAGCCAGATCTCTGTGTACGGAAAAAGTTCGTTCAACCCCTCCAACTTTCATGGTCTTAATCCCTCTATGCTAAAGTATGGTAATCCCCAATCATACTTTAGCTCTACCAACTCTCCATTTTTTCGTTTTTTCATTTTTGTCTATTCATTTTGTATTCTCTTCCTTATTACGTCAATTATTACTATTACTACTCTCACTTTTAATTGTCCCCGGTATTATTTCACTTGTTCCACTTGTCATTCTAAATCATTTCCTTTATGCAACATTAAATGCTATGCTATTAGATTTCACACAATATTACGTAACGTTTTTATTTTATTCGATTTGCCTACTAATCTTATAATTGCACACCTTTTTCAAGTTCTATCCATCCTATGAATTATTCTATATATGACATTAATTTGCTTTGCCACTTGCCATTTAACTACGATTATAATCACAAACATTTTAGTTTTAATTGCATTTCATATTATTATTATTTCATGCATTCACACCTATGATTCAATTCCCTCACCGGATATATATATACGATTGTACAGCTTGATGATAAATTCGTTGAAAAGAGTTTCTTCGCTGAATCATTCCTATATATCATAGGAGTCCAGCTGCACGTCCACTTTTTACTAGGACTTCTACCATCCCTTTCAACTTGCTCAAAAGACTGCTCAAAATCTTTCATTTCCCTTCCACATAACTTTCCGCCTGTTATTCTTCGATACCTGATCCGTCACTCTGGATTTGTGTTCCACTCAAGGGCATCTGGAGATCTACACAATGTAATAATCTATCTAGCCAGTGTTTAGATAGCTTAAAACATCATTCTGTCTATGAGATTGCGTAAACTGCTGTTGGCCTCCAAAGCCTCAGGATGGTCGGGGGTGGGTGCCTTGTGGGTTGGCCACCCTTCCGCACACCTCTCGAAATGCTCCCATATGACCAGGCGTCTTACATAGCCTCTCCTGAGGAAGTCCTACTCACTACCTTCACGTGGCGGAGGTGTTTTTCACCAAAGTGAGAGGGCGAAAGCGGGTGCCCGGCGCTCTTCACCGGGTTGACTGTCTATTGGATGACAGTTTAGGGGAGATGGTTAAACCCTGATTCCAAACCTCCAACGACTGGCGTATGAAGCTCACTGGAGCTCACCGGCAGACGTATGGACAAAGGGCTTGTTGGATTTCCTGGATGTCTGGCCCCATTCAAAAAGGCGCATGAACCGAACTCCGGTCACCGGCTGCCAATGGATAGTGGACTCCCTACTCCACTACTACTGCCTTGTAGGTCACACTTGGTTGTGTAAAGGCTAGAGCTGCACTCTCAAACAAAAGGCCGAGCGATTCTGGGGACATCACTCGTACCAAATTCCCATGAAACTTCATGAACTCTCTTCATCAGATCGCCGCGCCTGGGCAGCGATGATTCGAGATGTTCATGAAGCCGGCTCATCCTTCCGTAGGAGATAGCCGAAGTAGAGAGAGTGAGTAATAATCTGTCTAGCCAGTGTTTAGATATCTTAAAACATCATTCTCTCTATAAGATTGCGTAAACTGCTCTTCGGAGAAATGCTTCTTAGGAAGTGATCTGCTCCCAGCATGTTGTAGAGTAGTGCTAATTTCAGAAAATAGTCATCCATTTGCAACATTTTGTCAATATGCTATGTGCAGTTTCTTTGTTATTTATTTCGAATAGTTCATATCAAAAGCGACTACTGATACTGAGGATTTTAAGCATGAATTTCGTCTTTAAACAATAATAATTAATATATATTAAATATTCCCATGGTAAAATTTAGAACAACACATTTAAGTGAACAATATTGTTTTCAATTAGATCTCATCAGCCTTAATAATAATAGCAATAATACAAATGGTCTTATCAATAATAAGGATGAAAAAGTGAGGCAATCTGTGAAAACACGAATAATGAAAAACAGCATGATTAAACAAACAACTATTCAGGTGGAAGTAGTCGATAAAGGCTAGTAAAAACAAATGAACCGACTGAGTAATGCTAGATTGTAAGGGAAGTAAATGAAACACGTTTTTAATGAAGATGTGATAAGATTAAGGAATGATAAGAAAGCGGTTGAAAAATATATAAACAAGGGGTGGTGTGGAAGTCATTAGTAGGTTATGTCTTAATACACCAAGGGAGGGATGATGGCTGTACGAACGTTTTTTGAATGCATAGTTTAGGTTTAATAGTTCGAATGCCTATCTCCTCAGTTGTGTGCAGTAGACGAACACGAAGTGTGTTGGAAAGATTCGGTGGGATAAGATGAATTACTTTGAAGGCTCTCGTTTTCTCCACCACATGACCACTATCAATTAAATGTGACAAAATTGAGCTACGGATTGTTTTTGTCTGTCCTTTACTAAACCACGATGGGAGATGTTCACCAACACGTTGAAAACAATATCGTTCACTTAAATGTGTTGTTCTAAATAATAATTAAGATAACATTTTCCTTTGTCATCAATCTGGATCTTTTATCTGAATTGAAATAGGGTTTTAAAAACGTTGGGAGGGGGGAGGGGTTAAATAAACGATTCGGACAAATTTCCAAGTTTTCTGACTGTAATTCTGAACTAGATCAAGTGGAGCATTTTGCTAGATTGTTGATGGTACTTTTGTAACCTGCCTTTACACAAAGACACCCAAACCCTTGCTCTGAGTGACGTAAAGAATAACTTTTACAGAAAACGATTTAGTATATTACAGAAATCTAAGCACTCCAAGATGTTCATAACTTGGAGAAGTTTAATTCAAAGGTTGAAGTTCTGTTCCATACAGACACATTTCGAGACAACTGAGAGAATTCCTTTAGAAACTCATCTAGGCTGTGAAATTATCCCAAAACACTAGACAATAAATTAATTGGGTAATTGGTAACTCCTTGTCTGTAGTAACTGGTGACTTCAACGCCAGTGACTACAGTTTTATTACATTGCTGGGTCATGAAAATGTGGTTAACTTCCCAACTCGACAAGATACTTCGCTTGATTTAGTATTCATAAATGATTCTGGAATATACGAAGCTCGTAAAAGAGCTCCACTCTCAAACTCTGACCACTGTATTGTACGAGTTCTACCTAAAGTTTACGGAAAGTTACACAAAAAAGCTTTCTATAACTTGTCCAAGAAAGTTGTTCACAGATGTTACTCAAATGAGAATGTACAACATCTTAGAAACATGCTCAGTGACACAAGATGGGATCTGTTTAATGATGTTTCACTTGATGACACAATCTCTAATATTACGTCTTATCTGAAATTCTGTTTTGAAGTCTGCTGCCCAAAAGAAACTTTATTCGTCAAATTCGACCGTTTCTCCTCCCCTCAACTTAAAAAGCTTCGTAGAGAGAAGGAAAAGCTATATAAAATGAAAGATAAAAGTGGCGTAAAAAGAACTAACTTCCTTATCAAGTCTGAAATGCAGAGATTGAATGTTATATATAGCCAGAAATTCATATCCTGCAAAAATGCTTCAAATATATGGAAACTATTTAAGGAAATCACTGGTGGTAAGCAGATTAACAATATTCCGTATTCTTCTGATGTAAGTACTCTTAATAAATCTTTTATTTATTCCCCCTCAAATTCCATGCTTCCCAGTATCACTAGTGTTAATAATAGCCCCTTTCCAGGTTTTAACACAAATGATGTTCAAAAGTGCCTCAAGTCTCTGAACCCTTCCCAGAGCTTAGGTCCAGATCATGTACCCAGTATTATTTTCAAAAAATGTTCTGATATTCTATGTTACCCTCTCACTGATCTGTTTAACAAATCTTTTTCCAGTAATATTGTGCCTGCTGTTTGGAAAGACATTAAAGTTGTACCCATACCTAAATCGTCTACTGGAGCATGTGTCAAATTTAGACCCATTGCTATTACCTCTCCTTTCTTGAAAACTATGGAGAAACTACTTTTACTTAGTCTTGCACCCTCTCTTAAATCCTTTAATGACCCAAAACAGTTTGCTTATAAGCACAGTAGAAGCACTTTAAATGCAGCTGCCGTCTTATATCATAACATTGCTTCCAGTCTAGACAAAGGGGCCAAATTTGTCCGTTGTGCCTTCCTAGACTATACATCTGCTTTTGACTCGGTCCCTAGGGACATCTTGTTAAATAAACTTGCTGTAAGTCAAACAGAAT
Organism: Trichobilharzia szidati; assembly: GCA_944472155.2. Lineage (NCBI taxonomy): Eukaryota > Metazoa > Platyhelminthes > Trematoda > Strigeidida > Schistosomatidae > Trichobilharzia > Trichobilharzia szidati. The sequence continues at coordinate 22,792,366 of OX235272.1, read as the reverse complement.
GCTGGGCTGTTAACTGGTTACACTCTTATTTCTCAGAAAGAAAGCAGTACACCGTGTATAAAGGGAAGTCTTCCACTTCATTACCTACTGAATCTGGTGTCCCTCAAGGCGCTGTCCTTTCTCCTTTTCTTTTTTCTTTCTTCTTACATGACTTGCCTCAGTCCGATGAAATAAATTTTGTGAAGTACGCTGATGATTTAACTGTTTCAATGGCTGTTAACTCCCAGCTAGATTGTACCAAAATAAATAGCTTTCTGTCGGAAGTCAGTAAATGGTCTGAGTCTAACGGTCTTAAACTGAATCCTTCTAAATGTCAAACTGTTAATTTCAGCTTAAGGTGTAAACGACAGTTAAAAGAAGCCGTCGATTCTTATGACAGTTGTAAGATTGATGACAATGATATAGGAATTAAATCAGAAATTAAGTATCTTGGACTTATTCTCTCTTCTGATCTCTCCTGGTCTTCCCATGTCTCAGCGATCTCCAGTAAAATATTTCGCCTGACATTTTACATTAAGAAGTTAAGGCACTGGGGTATAACTCAACCCCTCTTACAGTTCATAAACTCTTGCATCCTACCTATTCTTCTTTATTGTTCACCCTTATTCTTTCCTGGTTTGCTTAAAAGGGACTTTGTCACAATTCATAGAATGCTGAAGACTGTCAGCAGAGTGAGTGGTGTCCCAGTGGACTACATAGTTAACGCCGTTGTCGATAGGCATTTGACTTCGTGCAGTATATTTGCCAAAGGGATTTTGTCTGACTTGGAGCATCCACTTCACCCTCAGCTTTCACCTTGCATCTCCTCAGGTAGAACGAGAAGTAACTTCAGAAAACTGTATGCTCGCACGTCTAAGTATCGAAATTCTATGATACCATACTTGGCACGTATTTTATGTGATGAAAATAGCGTCAGGCAAGAATTGACTAACCTTTTTTCATATAGTAAATAAATAATCTTCTCCATCCATCCTTATATACCTTCAAGTTTTACTTTTATTATTTCTATTATATTTATGGTCATGTTGATTCTTGTTCTCACTTTCATAACTGCAAACACCAACTTATCTCTATGACTGCTGTAATCTGTGTTTTTTCCCTCACCATATCATCTAAAGAGAACATCAGATTCAATATTTTTAATCATGCAAGGATTTGCATACCGCATCGACAATACTGTGTGAAAAAAGCCCACGGCAATTTTCACTTGTATTATTATTATTATCATTACCTTAGCTGCTATCATTATTATTATTTCCATTTTATATGCTGCATGTTTTTTTTTTATTTTTTATTTATTTATTTTTATATTAACCGTATTGTAAATGTAGAAAAATTTTCTTTGGGAGTAATTTTATTTGTAATTTGAGGAAATTAGATGCAATATTGTGATTAATGCTGAAAATTCCATTCTGTATCACAAGTACTGTTTTTGGAATAAAGTAAATTATTATTATTATTATTATAAGGACTTGAGTTATTCTAATATTCAAATATTGTATCCCTATATCTGCAAGAGTGAACGGTGATCTTTCTCAGTCTTTTGTATTAGCAAATCCTTCATCGTTTCATCTCTTTATGTTATGTCCGACCACCTAAACAAGTTGAAATTAATAAACGTTTATTTTAAATAATAATACAGTTTGCGTTATTCACCTGCGTTCAGTTGTCTTATCTGTCTCTAACAATACTTTACAACTTTATACACTGCATAAATTTTGATTATTTCTGGAGTAGTAAAGATGTCAACTCTCTCCACTATAACCAAACTTTGTAGTAGGTTCCTTCGTGATAAATTTCCATTTCAAATCATTAGAAATATCCATCGGGACGAAACCTAGGTCCAAAGCTTCTTGCCGATTGCCTCCAACCATCTAATACCAACAATTCACAGTGTACCGTGATGGCCAGCAACCTAGTGGCATGGTGGCCACATTGCAAGCTTGACTGATAAAATTCAGTCTGCACCGAGGATAGGATTAGACATACACATTACACTAGTTACTGACTAGTGTCCAATCAAAAATATCCAATACGGTCCAACGGGAGATCAATCCAGACCGTGAATAGCTCAGTGGTAACGTCTCTGATTGCAGCACTTGGTGAAGCGGTTTCGAATCTCAGAAGGGACATGAGTTCCTTCGAGGCTGCAGATACGCTTTGCTGACTGTTGAGTGCCAACTAGCACGAAACCTAGTTGTAGCAGGGCTTCCTGCCGATGCCTTCAACCATCTAATACCAACTATCCATCGGGATATTGGAGAGTAAAACCAAGAAACTGAGCAAAGAAATTTATGGCAATTTTATCATCGGAATCTGTACCATCACACTTTCATGCATAAGTTTACATGGTTACAATTATTATTTAATTTAGCATAGTAACTGAGGGATATAATAGGACGTAAGAATTTTCACATTGGTATAAAAACACGACTTTATAGCTTTTAAGAATAAAATCGCTGAAAAGATTTTTTATTTCGACATCTAATTTCATCAGTTTTCTCGTGAAGATATTTTTGTTGTTGACATAGAATATGAAAAGAGCCTTGTCCCGTTCGATAAAGACTGTCAGAAGATGCAAAATTTCTCAGGACTTAAAACCTGTAATTCAAAAACCTTTCTGGTGTGTTTTTCATCTTCTATATCTACATCGTTATTTCAGCGTTGGTCTGCATCACCATCCATCTGACTAAAGGAAAGGGAGTGAGTAAATGTGTCCAGTATCCCGCATATTTGAGGTGTTGTATGTCTTGATAGGCTGAATGGTCTACAAGATCTGAGCACGGATGCTGAAAAATCTCTTTGTTTTCACTCATGACGTCATGGATTGAATATGCTAAACAGGAGTGCTCCATGTTCTATTTATGGCTATGTATGTGGTTATGAAAGGTGGAGGGTTAACAGTGACTACATGTATTTGACTACAGTGGTCTTCAGAGTATTACAGGTTTTAAGTGGGAGCACTACCTGGGGAGTGTGAGGTTTAGCCATTGAGTTTTATAGGTTGGACTGTTCAGTTGGGTTGCTTAAATAGCCACTGTTCATGTCTGTAATTGGGATTTTAAGGGAAGTAAAATCATATTAGAAGAAGGTAAGGGGAAGTTAGAGCAAAATAACTCACCAAACTATGCGGGGAAAGTAAAGCTTTCCTGGTGTGGGTTCATAAGAACATCAGAACCCCGGGCTTAAAGTCTGTTAGTGATATATCTCGGAATAGATTACAGCGCATTATATGTATTTATGCTTTGTCTTCACTGTTACTGCTTTCTATTATTTAGGATTATATATTACTTCATTCTATTTCTATCCCTTCCATTTAATGCTACTCTCCTGGCAAAATGCAGTAGCTCTATATCCTATGTTGGTTCAGTATTTAGTTTTCTGCGAACAATCCACTAGGTGATATCAACTGTTAACCAGCTGCAATTGAGAAAATGAAATTACTGCATACTATTGATTCAAGAATACTTACCAAGATGTTTTATCAAGGGACTGAATCTAATAAAATAAAGAGAAAGTATAGTGTCGTTATTAAGGATGTCATTTCAAAGTTTACAATATCACAGATTAATTTTATCCGCCAATTTGCTTTTGAGGTTAGCGGGCGATTCAGTCTACAGATGAATAATAAATAAGTTAATCAAACTTTGTCATTTTATTGTGAACATTTCCTCAATCGGTTACATTAAGACATCTTGAAGAAGCTATTGCTAATGATGATGCTGCCGTTAGGCAGCTATACACTCCAAGAATTTCTCATCTCTTCAAACTGAGTACTGCATAAAAAAAACTAGTTAACCAACAATCAACCTAAAAAGGTACCTAAGGAGGACCAAGTAAAATAATCCCAATAACGTCGGATCAAAACTCTGTCAGCAAGAATCACGCACTAAACACTTCCCACTAACAGTCCAGAGTTAAACTCCCACGAAATAATCTTGACTTGACTCAAACAAAATCGTAGTCGTAAAACAACACATTATCAACACTGTCACACGACCAAAAAAAGAAACACTAAAATTAGAGGTTAAACAAGAACAAAGACAAATAATGAAGATTACGTCAACAGGTCTGATTTCCCACAAACTGGAAGATATCAAGCGAAAAGCAACAAGTTGGCAGAGGAAGCATCCGAAGAAGATAGGACTTCAGGTGAGCATAGAGAAAACAGAGGTGATGAAGATTCCTGGACAAGAACAACAACAACAGACAACGACCAGCATAAATGGGAGAAACCTGAAAAAAACAACCTCCTTTACCTACCTGGGAAGCATCGTTTCAACTACAGACAGACGGAACTGGCGAGGATATGAAAGCAAGAATCGGAAAAGCAAGACAAGCTTTCACTACTCTCAAGTCTGTGTGGAGGTCAACAGCACTCAGCATGAAAACGAAGATAAGATCCGGATTTTCAACTCCAATGTGAAGTCCGTGCTAATATACGGATCAGAGACTTGATATCGAGTCACGAAGGGCACTTTGAACAAACTACACACCTTCATCAACAGCTGTCTTCGCTCAATACTCAAGATCAGATGGCCGGCCAGAAAAGATCAGCAACAGGGATCTCTGGGAGCAAAACAACCCAAATGGAACCAATTGTGAAACAAATAGGCAGGAAGAAATGGAGATGGATTGCCTGGCCATACTCTGAGGAAACAATGCATCAAGTGATATCACTAGACAAGCCATTGCTCGAGTGGAACCCGAAAGGGAAGAGGCGAGTTGGTCGTCAGTGCAAGGGTGATTTGGAGGAGGTGATGTGAAGAGGAGATGAAAACGTGTGGTCAGACTTGGAGCCAGGTGAAGACTCTAGCAGGGAAACGAACGCAATGGAGACACACGGCTGAAGCCCTATGTTCCTCTAGTAATTAAAGGAAATAATAATAATAATACGTCAACAGGTGATGTGCAAGCCTTGCGACAATTATATACAGCCTAAGGGAAAAAGGATAATAACTACAAGGGTAGCTGAAACACCTAAATGAGTGCTCATATTGTAAATAGATCATTCAGGAGGCATTTTCTAATCAATTATTCCACCACAATTTTATTGGAATCAGTTTGGTTTGCTAATTGTTTGATATATTAATGTGAATATTTTCTTTTGTTTTCTCTCAGGCTGTATTTTCGCGTTATGATAATCATGCTGTAAAACTTCAAAATGAACTAGAATTAGTACGTGAAGACCTTTATGGATTAATTCATGCCAGAGGGACTAAACCAGACAATGAAGGTATATCTTTGTGGATTATTGATTTTGGTAAACTTAAAAGGAATGAAAAAAGATATTTTTAAGATGTATATATATATATATGAATGTAGCTATGTTTCTACACCAACAGAAAAACAGTCGTTAATCCATGGTGATAGTTGGTTGGGCCTGCTTTTCCGTGTAAATTTTCCAGTCTATCTCCCTTGTGAAGTGACATAATAAGGTGAGCAATACTGAGGTTAGGCGTCGAGTGCTAGGGAAGGAGGCAGGGTAAATCAATAGACGAGGCTGTGAAATTACATCGATTGAGATGGTTAGGACATGTGTTACGTAGGCCTGGTCATCGCCTTCCTCGACAATGAGCAATGTTAGCTGATATAGGGCCAGGCTGGAAAAGAGCTAGTGGCGGTCAAACGAAAACATGACACCAGTCAATGAAATCTACAACAGTAAATCTAAGCCACGTTGGAAGGTGTAGACTTCCTGGTTGAGGTCCTCGAGATGGTAAACACCAATGGCTGGAGACAATTGGTGATATGGCTCAAAATCGTTCTCAATGGCTGGCGCAGAAGCATCCACTCCTTGTGACTTATGATTTCCAATGAAACTGTTTTGTTCTTCGTTATTACTATGCCTTTGTCTCACACCTCTGTTTGCTGTCTATATTATTATGCATTTCTCCTACTTTCTTCTCTTGCTTTGTGTGCTACAAGGAGGGAGTGTGGCGACTTGAACAACCGCACATATGTGCAAAGTTCTATGTCGAAAACAGACAGACAGTCGAAACTACCGGGCAATCCTCTTACACCTAAGGGATAGTTTTCGATTGCCTACTGTGATACAAAACCTCGCCTAGTTTACTTAGATAGCTGGTTATCTAGTCGGTCTCAAGCCCAGGAAAAGAGGGAGAGTTGGGTGTGGGGCTGGCGACCGTACACCACAAAACCAATCAAACTGTTACAGAAACTTCAACGCACAAGAAATATATTACAAACACAAAAAAATATAAAAAGCAAATTTATTCATCGCTGAAATCAGAGAGGTGAAATGACACAGCGGGTTGGTGAAAGCCTTCGGGAAGCCAGTCATTCAAATGACGTGTCTTCTTTCGATGAAAGTAAGAATAAGAATGGGTACGTGGAATGTTGCACAATGTACGAAGCATGGAAGGTTGACCAGGTAACCAAAGAAATGAGATGATATGGAATAGAAATGCTCTGAATCTGTGAAGGCAGATAGAACGGATGTGGATCATCTAAATTGTCAACGGAAGAGTCAGTAATCTACTCATGCTATCCAGATGACAACCAGGTACACACTGAAAGAGTGGCTATAACGATGTCGCCAGCGGCAGCCAAAGTTCTAATGCAGTGGGAACCAGTTTAATCCAGGATCATGACAGCAAGATTCAACTCAAAAGGAAGATAGATAACAACTGTCCGATGCTATGCACCTACGAAAAAAGCGGAATAAGAGAATGAGTAAGATTTTTACGGACAACCGCAAACAGTAATTGACAACATCCCGAATGGCGACATCAAAGCCCTCATGGGCGGTATGGATGCCAACAAAACTAAGAACAGACAATACAGGAAGAGGACTCATCATGGGTCGAGAGGCTCTCTGTAAGTGAATGAAATGAGAACGGAGAACTCTCCCCAGAGTTCTGCGCCTTCAATGATCTAGTAACTGGAGGCAGCGTGTACAAGCACAAGGTTATACACAAAACAGTATGGATTTCACCTGACAGATACATCAGGAACCAGGTAGACTTCGTTTTAGTGCTGCTCAAGGAAGGAGAGACGCAGCCTGCCTTCTGGATACGAAGTCGAGAAGGAGAGCAGATATGGGTTCAGACCATCATCTAGTTCAAGGAACCTTCAAAATGAAGCTGAAATCCCTGAAAACAACTGGAGACAGACCAGTGTAATTCATGTTCAACATTCAGAAACTGTAAAACAAAATTAAAAGGGATACATTCGCTACAGATGAGATCAGAGCAAAGTCGGAGACACTACGTGGTATCACTGAGGAAGCCTTGATAGAAGAACATTGGAACTCTCTGAAGGTGATGTTCAAGGAAACGTGTACAACTGCCCTAGGAAGAATGAAGAGACGAGACAAGGAATGGCTCTCAGTGGATACCTGGAAGCTAATAGAAGAGAGGAGAGGTGGATGGTGAGAGAGAAGATGACTCAACGCAAAGTTGGGCAACAGAAGGTGGAGCTGAGTTCGGTGTACACTGCACTGATTAAAGAAAGGAGTGAGGAAAGTGCTGTGAAGGACAAAAGAAAATTCTACGACGCACTGCCAGGCGAATACGCAGGCTGCAGGTAGAAGAGACCTCAGAACGTTATATTAGATAACCAGGTCTCTATCCGGAAAGAGATCAACCCAGATGAGGAAACCAATAAAAGATGTTTAAGGGAACCTGATTATCGAGGAGGAGAAACAAAAAAACAATGAGCTGATCACTTCAAAGGACTCTTGAATCGACCATCAGCTGCAACTCGTCCAGAAATACCATCACCACTACCAGCAGCACGTACGGAACTGCCTGCCAGTGGACACCAATCCTCCAAGGAAAGCAGAATTCCAGAATATGATCAAGCTACTGAGCGCCGGCCTGGAAGGCAGCACGACCAGAAGCAATTCCCCCTGAAGTTCTGAAAACGGACCCAGAGACTGCAGCAGATTTGCTGACGCCATTATTACAAAAGGTTTGGACAGAAAGGAAGGTGTCTACCGATTGGAAGAAAGGCTGGCTACCTAGTCATGCTACCAAAGAAGGCCGAATAAGGCCTCAGCAAGAACTGGTGCGGAATCATGATCTTGTCCACGACAGGCAAAAAATTAAGTGGAGTCATCTTGCAGAGAATAAAAGATGCACTGGAAGCAAAACTCCGCCCAAAGGAACATGCTGGATTCAGTAAAGGCGAATCATGTGCGAATCAGATTAAAACTCATTCTTTGATCTAGTTATCTTCTCTGGGCTGGATGGTTTAGTTGCGAAGCTTTCATAGCCTTACAAGGTAAAGACCTCAGCGCATAATTCAATCCCAGATCAAATTCTAACCATATGCATCACCAGCAAACAGAGCATATAATGGCAATCAAATCTTTACCGCAGGTTCATCGACTTTGAGAAGAACTTCGACAGACAGTGTTGACCTCATAGTAATTTGGATACTACATCAACACCGTGCAGTGGGATGCCCCAAATCCTTATCAACATCATTCAACAGCTTGTTATATAAAAATGCAACCAGGCGTTCGAAGTTCACACAGGAATAAGATAAGGCTGGGTGCCTGTCATCACCCACGATGATATTCCTAATTGTGGTGGACTGGATTATGCGTCAGACAGTGCTTATGGAGTGAGGAGACAGGGATACATTAGAGTGACAAGAAGACTGTAGAAGATCTAGATTCCACACGTGGACGATTTATGCTCTGTGTCAAAAAAACTCGAAGACTTGCAAGCGAAAACCAGTAAGTTTTCAAAAGAGGAAGTCAGAGAAGACAGGACTTCAAATGAACATAGTGATGGCGGAGGTGATGGACACACCCACCCACCAATAACAGCACCAGCAAGCACCAATCAATGTCAACAATAGGAAATTGAAGGAAGTCACTTCGTTCGCTTATCTAGATAATATTACTTGGACTACGGACGGCACGAATGAGAATGTCAGAACCATCCAGGATCCGAAAGTCGGGATAGACTTTCATCACTGTGGAATTAGTATGAAAATCTACTACATTCAGCATAAACAACAAGATTCGGATTTTCAACAAAGATAGGAAGTCAGTTCTTCTATATGGGTCGAAAACTTGGTGAGGGCGTTAGGAATAGCATTTTCAGCATGTTGCAGACTTTTATCGACAGCTGCCTTTGCGCTATATTGAAGTACAGTTGACCAGAAAGAATTAGCAACAAGAAACTATTGGAACAAACTAAGCAAGCACCTATCGTCCAACAAATTTATAAGGGCAGCTAAAAGTGGATTGGTCACACACTTAGGAGACCGTCAAGCAAAATAGCGCGCCAGGTCATTGCTCAAGTGGAATTCTAATGAGAAACGACAAGTGAGGCACCTAACGGTGACATGAAGGTGATCGTACGTGTTGGAGGAGATGAGAGATGAAGGGGACGGCAGAAAATAGAAGAAAATGGGGATGTGTTGTTGAATCTGTATGTTCCACTCGGAACTCAAGAGAACAATGATAACAATATTGTAATACAAATTAGTTAACAGGTGTTTAATTTTGTAAAATGTATTAAGAGGTAAATCTGTAGTTTGCCTTCTTCTGCAGAGTGATATTCTTGAGTGCTATCAAGATGGTTAATGCCTATGATTTGGATTCGCAATTTCATCAGTTCCTTGTAAAATATTTTTGTTTAATACATGTTATACTCACTACAATTAAGTAGTATGACTCTTGTCAACCAAATTAAAATGTACAAGCTGTGTTCATTGCTTTTTAAAATGACGTTTGACTCACACAATTAAAATATATATGACTACAATAATTGTACGGTTGTGGTTCGGGAGGGTTTATAATTCGGAATGTATCACGGGAATGCTGTCACTTAAACGTACATCTATCCTAAGCGTTTCAATGAGCATAAAATGCATCCTGTAAACTGAGTTGTTACCAAAAGACTTGTGAGTAAAATGACTATAAATGCCAAAATCTTCCTCTGATGATTCTTTGAATCGATTACACAGTTTCCATTTCTATACACTTTTCAAAATTCTTAGATCGACACCTACTTCTAACCTGACCTTCATTTTTATGTAGTAGGCGGTGTTTCAGACCATTTCGGAGTTAGAGCAGATTTAAAAATTAACTTTAAATGCTTCCTTGATAGGCACATTTTGTTCACTACCAACCGAATACCGGACAGTAAAAATTCTTGTTTTTTTCTGTTTACTTCACTAACATTAGAAGGTTAGTATTGTCATTGTTCAGATAAATTTACCTACTCACTGGTTAAGTAAAATAACTTCATTCAGTGGTTTTATATTCTATTCTTGCTGTCTGTTCATTGCTAAATCATTAACACGAGATTTTCATCAATTTTAGACCTCCTGAAAAGGTAGAGCAAGAAAAAATTAACTCAGATTGCCTTTTTATCACATGCGAAGTTAAATTCATAAAGGTTTTTCATATATGGGCTATTATTCTTGAAACACTTGTCATAATTTTAATTTAAGCACTATAGTAGAGTAGTTTTCCTGTAAATGATAATAAGTTTACAATGTATGCGTCTTTTAGTAAGATTTATCCATAAATCTTGTATACAACAGTAATAACAATAATAATAATAATTTGCTCTATTCGAAAACAGTACTTGTGATACAGAATGGAATTCTCAACATTTCACTACAGTATTGCATCCAGTTTGTACATTAACAGTAAAAATAAAATTCTACATAGATTATGGGTAATCTCAGTTAGTTTTGACAACAACATATTAGCATATCGGTAGCAAAGCCAAAAGTGAACAGAATGTTTGAATGTGTTAGAAAAGTAGATACTAGCATATTTACTGGTGTAAGCGGTAACAAAAAGGTCGAAATATACAGAGTGTGAAAGAACAAAGAAGAATGTTTTGAGTAGAGTTTGTAAGGAAGAGAGAAACAAAACAGTACACAACAAAAAGAAAAAAAGAGGTAGAGAGAAAAGGAAAAGAAAGAAAACATTGTATCTATAAATGATATGAGTTGGAAAGACGAGATCCAGTTGTTCTACTGACTATTTAATGAATTATAGGTGTCATGCCTAATGCTTTCTTTATCACACAGAACACGAGCTAAGTAGGGCATGGTTGAGTTTTTGTACTTGCTGGTGCGAGCATATAGTTTTCTATATAGGCTTCTGGTTTTGCCTGATGAGATGCAAGGGGAGAGTTGTGAATGAAGAGGGTGGTGTGAGTTAGATAGAATGAATTTAGCCCATTTTTCACATGACTCCAAGTGCCTGCCTGTCAACCAGAATATTAACAAGTTGGGTAAGTGGCACGTTGTTTACCCTGTTGACAACCTTTAACATCCTGCGTAATATGTTATAGTCTTTCTTCAGTAGTCCTGGAAAAACTAAGGGTGAACAATAGAGAATAATAGGCAGAATGCGAGAATTAACGAATTGTAGGAGTAAGGGTTGGGTTATACCAGAATGTTTTCACTTCTTGATGTAGAAGGTAAGACGGAATATTTTGTTAGAAATCATCAAGATATGAGACGACCAGGAAAGATCAGCAGATAGAATGACGCCAAGATATTTAATTTTCGACTTGGTTTCTATTTCAGTGCCATCTATGTTTCTTTGTCCCAAATAAATGGTGTTATGGAAATACAAGATAGTGAAGCTTTGATCTGACTTCTCAAGTAGTGTGAACACACTAGTAAAATGAGAATGAATAGGCAAGTGTCTTTGAGTAACTGGAAGGTGAACTGATTACTAGAAGTAGCGTTCACTACCACAGGTTTTAATTCTCAAATTTTAGGAAGTCACATTAATAACATTTTAGAGAATATCAGGTACCTGATTTACTTTCTTACAAACCACTTGATTATCAGACAAATAGTCATCGGTGGACGGTTGACAATGCGTCAATGGTTCAGTGGTAGAGTGGTCACCATCTCTAGTAACTACGGTTCCTCCAAAATCTCTCACAGTTCACTAACCAGTAGTAAGTGCAGGAAAGGAGGAAGGTCGGGTGTAAGACTGACTTATAGGTAATCGTGAAGCCAGTTAAAGAGGTCTACAGAGAACAGGAATAAATAGAGGTGTGTTCCACTAAGAACCCAAGGGAATCAAAATAATAATAATATCCGGTTTTCACTCCTAGACTAACACGTTTATTTTGTGAACAGAGTGCACGTGTTTTATTCTGTTTCTAGTGTCTTTAAAAGCCTGCTGATAAACAGTGCTTGTCCATCTTTGGTGATAATTTTGTTAGGAGACTGCAAATGTCTATATATATATATATATTACTTATGTCATAATTCCTAAACCACTTCAGTGAATTAAATGTAGTCTCACTTCTGTAATCATCAGAGTTATTTTTAGAGTATTGTGTTAAAAATCAGGTTAGAACTAATCGAGAAACGTGAATTGGAGTTATTCAGCATAAAAAACATTTTTGAATACCCATCAGTTATTTTTAGTAGGGTTCCATACAGTAGATGTCAACAAACAGATCTTGATATTGATGGTCAGAATACCTTGAATGGTTCAAGAAATGGTAGGATCTTGTAGTTCATATAGGAAAGCGCCAGGATAGCATTGTAGATATTGATACCTTGCTACAGTGATAGGTAAATGTCTCATGATTTAAACTCACTTTTGACACTACCTCCTGTTTTTATCGATTCCACTTATCTCGTTTGACGTGTACTTAGAAAGCAGGCGAATTGATATTAGCCAAGTATTACGGGTAGTTGGCTTAATTTCTAGATCATATCAACTGGAGAATTATTGAGAGGTGACTAGTAATGTTCCATCATTTCGTCCTATTATCATAATAATAAGACTTTATTTTAGACAATATGTGAACACACAGCAGAGAAATTTTCAGCCTGTTTAATTCCAAAATATTTCCTCTTCACATAGAATTTACATGTAAAGTAATAATTTAGAGTATTTTATGAGTTGATCATGTATTGATATCAGTTATAGAACCACTGAAAACCAGGGAGTACTGGACAGCCAGTGGTTTCATCCTAGTTTGGGAATCATTGGCAGCAGGCACCCATTAGGGTTCGAAATCAAGACCTTCCTACTACAAGGCAAGCTCGTATACCATTCAGCCACTAGGATCCAATTAAATGACAGCTGAATTCTAACGTCTACCAATTCGTGACTTTAATGCGACCACCCACTAATGTCACCGGTGGAAACCCCACCCTCACCCCCGACTGCATGGACCCCACTGACCACGATTTCTCACTAAAACTCCAGGTAACTTCCTTCTGTAGCCAATCACTAGCGAGCATCAGTAGCTGTTTCATCTTAGTACCAGTGTACTACTTATAATCCGATATAAGAAGTACTCACCACACCAGTACTCCCTGATTTTCAATGGTTCTCTGACTGATATCAGTCCGTGAGCAAACTCGTAAGAACAAATCTAATCCTTACAAACCAACTATTGAAAATTAATCTACAGTATGTTATGTGACATAGCGTTCTTACATATGAAAACAGAACAAAATTTTTTGAGTTTTCTTTTCATTTCGTTGGGGAATTGAACAGAGTTTAGTTTGAAGATAATTAAGTAATACAGCGAGTTCATGCAGTGGCCATTTGATATCACTAAATGATTAAAACAATGAAAAATGCAGAAGAGTTTAGACATTTTATCTCCTAGCTTAGAGATAGGGAGTGAAGTGGTAGAGCGTGTTGATCACTACATCACTTATTTGGGAAGTTGCATCAGCCAACGCCAGTGGGTTGATCGCTGAGGAAGTCTCAGCACGGATACAGAAGGCTAGGTTCGCATATGCCAATTTACGCCGTCTCTGGTGTAGACGTGATATCCGGCTGGCTATCGACCAAAGGGCGTGTGTACTGCTCATCAGTCCGCTCTGTCCTCCTTTATGGCCGCGAGACCAGGCCACTGGGAGTAGAAGACATGAAAAGGCTATCTGTCTTTGATCACATGTGCCTGTGTTCTATATCCCGTGTGAAATGGTATAATATGGTGAACAATATTGAGGTTAGGCGTCGAGTCCTAGGTAAAGAGGGGAAATCAATCGACGAGGCTGTGAAGTTACATCTACTGAGATGGTTAGGACATGTGTTACACATGCATTTCTAGCCATCGCCTTCCTCGACGGGCAATGTCAGCTGACATAGGATGGGTCAGGTTGGAAAACAGTCAGTTAATGGCTTCACCAATCAATCAAATCCACAACAGTTACTTTAAGCCAGCCAACCAGGTATGGAGTTGTAGACTTATTGACTGGTTGGGGTCCTCGGGACAGCAAACACCAATGGCTGGAGACAACTGGTGACATGTCTCGAAATCGTCCTCTATGGCTCAGATGCATCCACTCCTTGTGACTTATAATACTCAATCAAACTATATTGTTCTTCGTAATTACTATTCTTTTTGCCTCATATATCTGTTTACTGTTTCTATTTTGCTTTTCTTTTTACTTTATTCTCTTGCTTTGTGTGCTACGTGGAGGGAGAGTGCCACCTAGAGCTGCTGCACATCTGTGCAAAGTTCTTTGTGGAAACCAGTCAGTCAGTAATTTTGATGGATAGAAATTTCGGTAGTCCAGTGATTTAAGCAGTCCACCATGCTAAGACATTTTGACAGTGTAAATCTGGTACTTACAAAGAGACATAGACTACAGTTAGCGGGTTTTGTAGAGAACATGTTTCAATTCAGCTGTTGTTTAAGACTGAGCGAAGACATACTCACTGAGAAGTATGATAGTCCTGGACTTCATCTCCTGGTGCATTGATAAAGAATCTTTAACTATGGGCGAAAGGGTGACCGTTACCTTTGGGATCCCACCTTATTCTCTAGCTGATGTTACTTAGTCATGTAAACCACTAATCATAGATCAACTTCTTCTCTAAGAACCCCTTAACTTTATAATTACATTTTGCTTTACCGTTAAATGTAGACTTCTTCAGAAATTCATTTAGTTTATTTTAGTTATCTTTCCTTTTTTCAGACAATGTAAAACCTAATGAAATTAAATTAACTCAGGAGGTATAAAGTAATCGATTTAATTTCAGTAACTTAATCTATTTCATGATTAACAGGACTTTGAAACAATAAAATTAATCAATGAGAAACAAGCGAAGAAAATGTTATCCCTTAAAAAGGCAAGTTAATGCATACATCACCTCTAAATTTACAATGATACTATTGATAACATTTTATAGAAAGCACACGCTTACAAGTCAAATTTCAATGTGTTATTACAAGAATTAGACAAACAAAAAGTTGAGTAATGATGTTTTAACGATTGTGTTCATTCTCTTATCTGAAGTTTATCCATTTTTAATATTCATGGTATTTGTTAGCTGTGTTTCCCATTTTACTATAATTGATGTGGTTTAAACCTTTTTATCTGCTTCTTAATGATTACATGATAGCAGGAGGCAACTGTAGTTATAAACCTGTAATCCTCGAGAATCTTATGCCTTTAGTTACCTTATATTATTGTCGTATTGTAATAACAGAAGACAAGGACCAGGCAAAAGATCATCTATTGAGAAAATCAAGAGATATTTATAGATTTTTATATGCATTATTATTAGCATTTTGTTAGCAGAGGAGCAACGTCTTCTGATTGGTTATTCCCTTGCTGAAGGTTATTCTGTACTGCTTGTGACCGTTTTTCAGAAAGTTAAGCCATATATCTGCGAATCGTATTTGCACACGTTTAGTCTGCTGTAACTGGCTGGTGAGTTCCTCAAGGTTAAGCTTTGTTACTGTTTTTTCTCTCGACCCCGATTCGAGACGTAACATTGACCTAAATTGCTTGCCAACAATTTTCGCCTTGCCACAGAAGTATCGTTACTGAGAAGTGATGTAGTTGGGTGGAGAAAAAAAGTGACAAATTTTTACCATCTAATCAAAATCTGTTGTGTACAACAAAAGTGACGTAACATGAATTTTAGGTGTATCGAAAATTTAATCAGCGGTTAAACAAAGAATCCCTCAGCTAAGCGAATGAGTGTGACTGACCACCTTATTTGTATGATGAGTAATAAATTTAGCTTGGAATATTAACACAGTGTGTTACATTAAAAAAGTTTACCTACTATGGTATTGTTAGTGAAGAGATATCCTGTTGTTGAATGCCTCATTACAGCTATCAGCAGCTGAACTTCCTAGGGAATTTATGTAAGCAGGTATATTATTATTATTCCCTTACGTTCCGAGTGGAACGTAAGGCTTCAACAACATATTTCGGTCTCATCCTGTTCCCTGCAGTCCACTTTAGCTGGCTCCACAGTTGTCCATAGGATCTCATCTCCTTCTCACACGACCTCCTCCATGTCACCCTCGGGTTCACATCCTACTCTATATTTCCTGTTCTCCTTCCACCCGAGGTTGTGTCTGGCACCCAGTGTCATTCAAAAGTCTCCTCAGCGTATTTCCGACCCATTTAGATCTCTTTCGCCTTGCTTACCGGGCAATAGATTTTTGATTGGTTCTCTGCTGTTAATCATTCTTGGGGAGCCGGAAGCTGCTGATTAAAGTCTAGATTTTGTTCAAAGTGCGTTTGATGGCGCGTGTGCAAAACCCTTGAACTATATAGAAGCAAAGACTGACTTGACATTACTGCTGACTATCCAAAAGTTGTTGTTTGTGACTGGTGCAACAGATGTTCACAGTGATTTCAGATAATTGAAGGTGTGTCCTACCTTTTGGATCCTGAGTTAGCTTTGACATTCTCATCCATGCCGCCTGTAGTTGAACCGATGCTCCCTAGATAACTGAAAGAAATGTCTTCCTTCAGTTTCCTCTCGTTGACAATGATTGATGCTTGTTGGTTTTGTTGTTGGTAGGTGGGTGTCTCCAACACCTCTGTCTTCGCTATGTCTACTTGAAGTCCCGCCTTCTCTGCATTCCCCTTCTGACAACGTGTTTGTTTTCACCTGTAGGTCGTGCAGTTTTTGTGAAACTAAATATAAATCATCCAAAAACATCAGATCTTTTACATTCTTCTTGTCGATCTGACGTATTCTTGTTTTCACGCTCCCCACGGTTTTATGCATGATCCAATCCACGAGAATCAGAAAGATCATCAGTAATAGTAGGCAGTTTTGTCTTCCTTCTGTATGCACTTCAAAGGCTTTACTGAGTTTTCCACTGTGGATCACTTGATATGGGACACTGTCATATAGTTGTTGAATGAGGTTGATAAAACCTTGGGGCACTCCATAGTATTAAAGTTATTTCCAAATTACAGTGAGGTTAATGCTGTCTACCGAAGGCTTTTTCAAAGTCGATGAAGCTGTGATAGAGATTTGACTACCATTCTATGCTATGTTCGATGAGATGTATAGAGTTAGAATTTGAATCGGGATTGAATTATGCACTGAGGTGAGGCTATGAAATCTTCACAACTAAACCATCCAGCCCACATAACACAAGTAAATCAAAGAATGAGTCTGAATTTGATCCGCACATGATTTGCTTTTCCTGAATCCAGCTAGCTCTGGTGGGTGGAGTTTCGCTTTCAGTGTATCTTTTATTCTTTCCAGGATGACGCGACTTAGCATTTTACTTGACGTGGAAAACAGCACAATTACGCTCTAGTTCATACAAAGATCTAAGTCGCCCTTCCTTGGTAATATGATAAAGTAGCTTTTGTTTCAGTCGGTGGGTACCTTTCCTTCCTTCCTTACAGACATTTTGTAATAGTGGCGTGTAAAAAGTAATAAGACTAACAAGCAAAAACCGACAAAATGGTCGAAGAAGCAGCTGGAGAAGACAGGACTCCAGGTGAACATAGACAAGGCCCGAGGTTATGAAAATAACCAACCAACAACAACAACAGCAGCAGCAACAACCAGTTCCAATCACCATCAACGAGAGGGATTTGAAAGAGGTTACTTCATTCACCTATCTAGGGCGCATTGTCTCAACTGCAGGAGGAACGGATGAGGATGTCAAATCGAGAATCGGGAAGACGAGAAACACATTCATCAACCTAAAACCAATCTGGAAATCTTCGTCACTCAACCCAGCCAGCATCAACAACAAAATTCGGATTTTCAATACAAACGTCAAGTCAGTCAGTTCTTCTACACGGATGGATCAGAAACTTAGCGGTGGGTCACAAAGAATATTTCCAACAGCCTGTTGCAGACCTTTATCAACAGCTGTCTTCCTTCTATACTCAAGACCAGATGGTCGGAAAGAATCACCAACAAGAAACTATTGGAACAAACAAAACAAGAACCAATCGCTCAACAAATATGCAGGAGAAAGTGAAGATGGATTGGACACTCACTGGCTGAGGAGGCCATTCGCTGGGTAACATCGCGCGTCAGGCCATAGTTCGAGTGGAACCCGAAAGGGAAGCGGCGAGTGGGACGTCAGTGCGAGGGTGACATGGAGGAGATCGTGTGAAGAGGAGTTGAAATAGTATGGACTAACCTGGATGCAGGTGAAAAGTACAGCAGAAGACAGAAACAAGTGGAGGCGTGCAGTTGAAGCCCAATGTTCCACTAGGAACCCAAGGGAACAATAATAATAATAATAATGGTAATAAACAGTAATAAATTTCTGCATATAAGACGACAATGAAGATGAAGCAGTTTCATGATATTATGCCAATGAATAATGTAGACAGCGTCTCTGTCATGCACAGATACTGAAATCTAGAACCACTAGCACCGTTCACTCTCATCTTGTAGATAATTTTAAAAGACGATTCTAGTGGGGGTGCGTGGCCTGAGTTCCCCAGGTGATCGACAAGTTAACCGGTAATTGTCTTACATTGTCCTGTTGTAAACCATTTCAGATTATGTTAGGAAATGCTTTTGGAGGATATGCGATTTGTGCGGCCAATGTAACAAGCTGTTCACACTTGCTTCTTATTCGATAACAATTCTATTCTCATTAAATTTTGAACCTTTTCTTCCATTGTTTCATGAACTATTACACAATTTTGATTCATTTCAGAATTTACTAGAAGACTGCAAGAAAAATGACAAGACAATGGATGAAAAATGTGTACAAACCGATTTGGCGGAACCTTCATCAATCGAAACAAGTCAAATTAAACCAATGACATTGGATAAGTTTACTCATGGTGTTTTAGAAATTGCCTTCCAACTGCATGAAAAGTTATCTGAATGTCATGGTCGTCGTCGATTAGAAATTATACATCATGAAAAACATACCAGTGAATTAAGTAGAACTCATCTGGAAGCGCTGAAGCGAGTACAAGAAAAGCAACAGAAGAATTTAACTGAATTTAAATACCGTATTCAAAAAGCTACACAACAAGAGTTAGGCGTGCTAAGAGAGGAAAGAGAAAAGCTTCTGAGTCAGTAGGTTTAACTTATTTCTAAAGAGTGAAGCGTGAAACTGCATTTTAAATTATCCAATACCCTAACTGTTTTCCAGCTTAAGCCTACTTCAGATAGTACTAATCATCGATGAATGTAGTGATTTGGCATGCACTGCACCTTAGTCTAAGCAACTTTACAAGCTTGTCTATTACTTAGGTGGCATAATAAGGTAAGTAATGTTGACGTTAGGCGTAGAGTGTTGGGCAAAGAGGGAAATTCAATCGAAGAGGCTATAAAGTTACATAGATTGAGATGGCTAGGTCACGTGCTGCGCATGCCTAACCATCGCCTCCCCCACCTCGACGGGCATTACTAGCTGATTTAGGTGCAGGTTGGAAAAGAGCAAGCGGTGGCCAAACAAAAACATCGCATCAATCAATCCATGAAATCCTTGACAGTTAAACTGAGTCAGGTAGGGAGATGAAGACTTCCGGGTTGGGGCCCGCCCTCGGGACTCTAAGAATCAATGGGTGGAGACAATAGGTGACATGGCTCAAAATCGTTGTCAATGGCTTACGCAGATGTATCCAGTCTCTGTAATCTTTCATATTCCTTTCAACTATTACTCATTCTGTTTCACTCTCATACTTGTCAAAACTCCATTGATTCTCTTCACTCATTTTCCTGTCTACCTTTGTGTGCTATGTGGAACGTGGCAACTCGAACTGCTGCACTTCAGTGCCGAGTTCTATGTTGAATCCAGACAGACAGACAGATTATTTAGGTCACCTACTTAACACAATGTTTATATTATAGGATTTGTGAGGATTCTAATTAATTTCACCTTTTAGACTTTGTTTCGAAGCAACATCGGTTAGAGAGATTATTGAAAATTAGGAAGCATTGGACATCTGTTTCGTCTCAGCTTGTGACTCTTCAGGAGTATACGCCAATTATCCTACCAGGGATTTAACCTAAACCTTCGGGTTAATAGACCAAGCTGGTTGACCAGTCAACCAATAGGGCCAAAATTCAGTCACCTTTGAAATCTAACTCCTGTCAATTCGTAACCTTAACTGATGTCTTCGACGGGCATCCATTTCACCTTGACATAGTGGATCCCACTGGTCACAACTTCTCACTATAGCTTCAAGACATCAATCCGGTAGTCGTAAATGAGCTAGAGATTAATATTTAGATTATAGTGTTTTGGATTAATTTCAATGAACCAACATCATTTAGAGAGATCACTGAGAACACAATTCCTAATTTAAAAACTACTCGGCAGATTTCCTCAATGAAGTCGAGTAACTCAATGAAGACACCCATGGCCATGGAACTGTATTTACAGTGGATGCTTCGTGTGCATACTTCTGTTTCCTTACTATGAGTAAATTCTCAGTAATTAGCAAATAGTAGATATGCTTAGTTCTATAAATGGTGTAATAGAAAACATCTAAACTTTATGTTGTTGTTATTTCAGATGTCATAGTTATTACTATTTGGTAGTCTTAAGGATTATCAGGAGAGTTAGATAAAACAGCAGATTAAGATGCAGTTCATCCGATTTAACAATTGTAAGCCTGTCTTACTTACTCATCGTATAATACTGAAATTTTGAAATGGTATCTTTGCATATGCAAAAAGCGACTCATCACTTGTAACAGAAGGCAATCAGGTTAGCCAAGAATTTAACTGCTATGAAACGTCAACAGATATCAAAGGACAGAAGACATTTACCAAAAATGTCACAAGGCACTTAAAAGACGTTACTTTTTATATAAAGCAAAGTCCAATCGATACTGCTCAGGGAGAAGAATGACTGAAGACAAACTCCAAGTGTGTTCATTCCAGCTGTGACACCTTGACAGTATAGGTTAATAGAAGTCAGTTGAAATTCAATACCATTGACTTTAATGACTCATGTAATAGTTATATCCTAAAAACAGTGTTGAAGTTATCCTAGTCCAGTTGTTCAATGCAATGTGCCTTTTTCGATTAGATTAGGAAGTTCAAATGAAACCAGTTCAGCCATTTTTCAGTATTTAAAAGAAATTCATTAAAAGTTTTTCTTTTGAATGAAGTATTGCACATACTGGAGGAGTTTTTTTTAAGAGCTTTTCTGTCTAAAAACACGAACTTTTCTGTCACTACATGATGCATTGATATAGCTACTGGAGATTTTGAAGCAACGCATTTCCTTCTTAGTGTTGTAGCCAAAGGCAGTAGCACATAAAAAAGTGTTAGTAGTTTCAGTAAATTAAGCGACATGGATATCAGAGGGACAATGCTGATTGGACTATTCGTATTGTCGCTTCATATAATGAGATATATTCATAGGCTGTTGGTGGAAATCATGTAAGGAGTCAAAAGCTACTTGTCTGTGGTTTCGGATTATTAATAATTCAACTTGAAATCTTTTTTTATTTTCATAAATGCAATGAACCGTAATCGTCTTCAGAATCTAACTTATTCTTACTAATCGTGACTGGATCATTCTCTTTCACAACAATATGTGTCCACTGTAATGTTATTCTATCTCACAGCGTTATGCAATGATACATTTACTGATGATAACGTTTCGAGCACAATTTATTACTGCTCATAATCATATCAATTTGCTCATACGACTTTCCAACTTCGTTTAATTGGTCCCTCATTTAATCCTACTCCAAAAATATGCTGAAGATATGTAGATGACACCTTCACAGTATTAAAGACAGCACATTTCTCTAGCTTCTTGAGACATACAAAAACACTAGTAGAGAGAATAAAATTCACATTTGAAGCCGAAAATGAGCAAGGAGAATTAGCTATGTTAGATTGTAAAATAAAACGAATAGAAGAATGTAAACTACACTCTAGTTTTTATAAAAAACCAAAGCATTCTAACATATATTTAGACTTTAATTCATCTCATCCGTTAACTGTTAAGGCAGGCTTAGTCAAGTGTCTAACACACCGAGCAGTAGCACTAAGTAGTACAAGGAAAGACCTAAATGATGAAATGAAACAGATAGAAGAAGCATTGGTATCAAATAATTATCCTACAAAATTCATTAGGAAGATAAGAAAAGGCCAAAGCAAAATCAAAAATAATGGAGAAACTAATAATGATAACATAAATAAGAGAGAATGTAAGGCACCTACTGTTATACCATATAAGGAGGGGACATCTGACGCCCTACATAGGATTCTTAAGCAGGAATTAACGTGGCATTTAAACCTACAAACTCAATCAGGGACAAGCTCTGTAGGTTAAAGGACCCTGTTGGTTGACCCAATTAAACTAAATAATATAATTTACAAAATACCCTGCAATGACTGTGAGGTCAACTACATAGGTCAAACTAGTAGGTCAGGAGTAGTGAGATTGTTAGATCATGATAATTTAGGTTAGAATGATCGACCCCGCGAAGATAAGTAATTTAGAACAAAGCTCATAAATTGCATTTCATGCATTAACACACAACCACACAATAGGGTGGGTGGGAGAGGGTTAAAATTCCAAGAAGTAATCTAGGTAGGTGGAGAGAGAGGTGGATTCCTGAATCCTGCCTGGTTCGTCGAGTCTACACCAAACACATACAATAGGAATGACTCACCACTCATACCTGAAATATGGGAAATACTACTGCCGTTCAAGTCAGGCGATGAAAAATAATCGAATTATATAAACGGAGTTGGAAAGTTGTGTGAATACCTTGATATGATTATGAGAGGCAATGAATTGTGCTCGAAACCTGGTTATCAATAAATATTACTGTATAACACTGTGAGACTTTATCAAAATAAATTTTACCCATGATGAATTTTATCTCATTTTCTATAATGTCTTACTGAGAGAAAAGAATGTCAGGAATTAATATGACATTTCATAAGAAGTATGATGAGTTCTTTTCGTTGTAGTTTTGTTAGAAAAAGTGACTAGTTTGTTCTGACAATCTTCGAGCAAGCGGGTTTTCAGTATTGCCAGGGCTGCTTATATATTTCTTTACTGTCTTTTGGTAAATGGCTGTAATGGTAAACCAATGCTCATAAGTGTTTACTGTGTAGACAGTCGTGAACTCCATGTAAATAATCTAACTTGTATTCAAGTGTTGGTTTGTAGGGATTTGGTTGATTGGTTACAGGATTTTCATCATTGAGCTGACATTAGTTAGAGAACCAATGGAAAACCTGGGAGTACTGGACAGCTGTTTCGTCTTAGTTTGGGACTCTTCAGCAATACGCACCCACCGGGATTCGAATCCAGGATCTTCTGGTTACAAGGCGAGCTCGTATACCATTAAGCCACTGGGACCCGATCCAATGGTCCATGAATTCTAACTTCTGCCAATTCACGACATAGCGCGACCCCTAGCCAATGTCTTCGGTGAGTATTTGTCCTCACACCCGACCTGCTGCACCCTACTGGTCACGACTTCTCACTAGAACCCCAGGTAACTACCTGTCTGAATAGGGCAAGTCGCTAGTGAGCATCTCATTGATATTCAAGTCTTGGTTTGTAGGGATTTGATTGATTGGTTTCAGGATTTCATCATGAATTCATTGGCCATTGGATCGGGGCCCAGTGGCTTAATGGTATACGAGCCCGCCTTGTAACCAGAAGGTCCTGGGTTCGAATCCCAGTGGTACTGATGAAGAGTCCCGAACTAGGAAGAAACAGCTGTCCAGTACTCCCAGGTTTTCCATTGGTTCTCTAACTAATGTCAGCTCAATGATGAAATCCTGTAATCAATCTCACTTGTATAGAATTCCTTGATTTCATGTCAACAAGAAAAGATATAATTAGTGTTTCTTTTATTGAGAATCAATCCATTTAGGGGTATAAAGAGATCCATTTGTTTTCACTTTTGGAAGGTTCTTATTTGCAATTCATGACAAAAAAAGAATTGGTGCTGATCATTTTTAAAATCATAGATGCATGAAGTTAACTTCAGTGCTATTAGCAGATAAGGAATAAGACTGTTTATCAGATAAACTTATCAGCAGTTGTTGCGACGATCTTTTTACAGTTGTGTGTTAGTCATTTGACTTTTAGTGCCCCTGTTCATTCTTTACTGAATGAGATATTAAACAATTCCAGATTATTTTGACTGGACACTAACCAGTATTATGTGTCTAGTCCTTTGTTTACTGCGTGCGTCGGTGGCACAGCGGTGGAATGCTGGTTCAGGTTTCAATCCCCGGCAACAGACGCACTCTTTTACCTGGCCATGCAAGTAATAAGACTGGTCGAGAGGGCGAAGGTTGAGCATGAGGCTAGAAACCCCATCCCATAAAAATAAACACCACTGCTACCGATGCTTCAAAGCTCTAGGCTGAAGCCCTATGTTCCACTGAGAACGTAAAGGAATAAAAGAACTTTAAAAATTTGTGTACTGCAGATTGAATTCTGTCAGTCAAGTTTTGAGATATCGCCACCATGCTAGGTGCATCACCATCATGGTACACTTAGCATTGTCGTTATTAGATGGCTGGAAGCAATCGATTGCCTCCAATCATGTTAAGATACATAGCCAGTCAACGTAAAGATAATGTTCTTGTATAACAAGTTTAGGTTCAGATAAAATTCTATTTCACCTATGTAGTGGCTGAAAAACGTCGAACACTGGATATCAATTTTCGCCAATAGCGGGTTTATTTTCAGCCATGTTATGTACTGATGCTGGAAAATTTCAGGTTTTTCCACTGGGTCAGTATTTGATGTCTCACAAATCACTATTGATAGGAGAAACTTGAGTGAGGTCACCACTTTCACTTTTTTAGAGAGCAGGGTTTTAACTAAAAGCAATACGGATGAGGATGTCATAGTCAGACAGGATCGGAAACCCAAGACACACCTTCATTGGTCTGAAATCGTCCTGGAAATCTGCTTCACTGAGGATAAACAACAAGACTGGGATCTTGAACATTAGTGTCGAATCATTACTTTTATATGGTTTAGAGACTTAAAACACGTGTCACTAAAAGTATTTCAAACACATTGGAGACTTTTTTCAGCAACTGCCTTCTCTGGCTTGATAGCGAAGACCAGATGACCGGCTAGAAAGGATAAGCGACAGGGAGCTCTGCAGTACAACGAACTAACGAAGATTATAGCTCCCAATAAATATAACGAAGGAGGTGGAAATAGACTGAACAGAGACTGAGGGGACCGTTGAGTGACATCATGTGCCAGATTCTCGATCGGGCCTAAATGGGAAACGGCGAGTTGGATGTCAGTCCGAATGTGACATGGAGAAGTTCATGTAAAGAGAAGATTTAAGCTTCTGGATATCCGTGTAGCTGGCTAAAAAGGACTTCAGAGGAGTGGATAAAATGCAGACAGGCTACTGAAGCCTCGTTTTTCACTTAGAATCTAAGGAAATAATAATATTAACGAATAATGGCTAGAGAATTATAATTTATCTACTAGGTTGGTATTTAATGTCTTCTGATCAATTATATGTTCTGCTAAGTAGACAACCATTACTTCACGATTTATTCCCGACCTACTGCGTCTAGAATCCAATATTAAACCAAAGTACACCATAGCTCAGTGTAGTATAGGGTCACAGATTAGGGATGGCTGTATAGTCAATGGGGCTGATATGTTTAACATAAATGTTACTCATTCCGAGACACTGTTTTTCTCAACCAACATTGTTAGATGACATAGAACTAGTTTGGAAAAGAGTTAGGGATGACCAAAGAAAATCTGCGATCAGTCCATGAAGTCTTTGACAAGTGGTTGAAGCCAGCCACTAGGAGAGGTGTAGAATGCCTGGTTGGGGTCCTTGAGATGCTGAGAACTAATGGCTGGCTCAAAATCGTTCACAATGGCGCAGATACATTCACTATCTGTAATCTCCCATGTCCATTAAACTGTCACGTTTTTCCATGCCACTATTTGTTCTCCTCTACATTTCTGCTTATTATAATTCTTTGGAATCTTCTTTCTCTACTTTTGTGTGCTACATAGAGTATGGCATCTTGAACTGCTGCACTTCTGTGCAAAGTTCTGTGTTAAAACTCAGTCGTCAGTCAGTAAGTCAGTCAGAGTACGACGTATTCCTCCCTAGCACTTATTCTTTGTTTTTACAGTATCCCTAAAGTTTGTGATTATTATATCAACAAAGTGACGGTCGGTCGGTTTTCGACATAGAACTTTGCACATATGTGCGGCAGTTCAAGTCGCCACACTCCCCCCAATGTAGCACACAAAGCAAGAGAAGAAAGTAGGAGAAATGCATATTAGAGACAGTAAACAGAAGTGAGACAAAGGTATAGTATTAACGAAGAACAAAACAGTTTCATTGGAAATCATAAGTCACAAGGAGTGGATGCATCTGCACCAGCCATTGAGAACGATTTTGAGCCATGTCACAAATTGTATCCAACCATTGCTTTTTACCGTCCCGAGGACCCCAACCAGTCAGGAAGTCTACACCTTCTTATGTGGCTGGCTTAGACTAAGTGTTGTGGATTTCATTGACTGGTGTCATGTTTTCGTTTGACCGCCGCTAGCTCTTTTCCAGCCTGACCCTATATCAGCTAACGTTGCCCATCAGGGAAGGCGATGACTACGCATACGTAACAAATGTCCTAACCATCTCAGTCGATGTAATTTCACAGTCTCATCGACTGATTACACCTCCTTACCTAGCACTCGACGCCTAACCTCAATATTGCTCACCTTATTATACCACTTCATACGGGAGATAGAAAGCAGACACCTATGATCGAAGACAGCTAATCTTTTCATGTCTTCTGCTCCCAATGGCCATGTCTCACAGCCATAAAGGAGGACAGAGCGGACTGTTGAGCAGTACACACACTTGCAAAAGCACACGAAGCCTACCAACAAAGTGACGATACGTAAATGAGGATTTAGAGACGATAAGAACACCAATGAAACTTTTCAAAAACACGTGAATTAACTAATAACCTTCCACAGACTTACAGTGGGTGATGACGAACGAAACATGGGGAAATTTGTTTTCCTTAGAATTAACTCCACTAAACTTTAGTCGAATTTAATTTTCTTTAGCAACCAAATGAGAGTTTTAAAACTCATATATATATATGTATATATGTATTTTCTCCGATAAAAACAGATTAAATGAAATCAGAAAATCGGAACAACAAACTAGACATACAAACTCTTTGCTCAAATTAGAAATTCACAATTTGGAGAAAAAATTGAATGGATATAAAGCTAAAGTCTATACTTAATATATATTCTGAAACCAGGTTATTTCTGTCGAATGAATTCTTACTTTTTGTGGATGAAATTATCAATATATATGAATAAATCTGTTTGATTGCTCAATCATAGAATGATCTAACTATGATAGTCGAAATTCGCTATTGATTTTGTTATAAATTATCCGCATATATCTGATCATCAAACGTTTTGGAATATGCATGCAAAAATTTATTTTGAAACACTATGCAAGAATAATACAGATAGAGTGGTGGTTGTATTATGAAAAGAATACAGTGATATTTGACTTTTATTCCTCTTTACCCTAACCCCTAACCCCCAAACTCATATTTTGTTGTGAATAATTTAATACATATTTTGTAAATAATTCAAGCAAAGGAGAAAGAACATGAAAATTGATTTTCTTATCCTTCGAAATGTCGTGTTTCCGTTTTGCTTTTAGCATTCTCGTAATCCTCTCGACTCAAACTTATTATCATTATAATTGTTGTCGTTTATTGCTTGTAACAGCTGAAATCGAAGTATTCTGGTCTAAACGCAGGGAACCAAATAATACCTAATAGTTAATCAGGGTTCCTCTGCGTCGGTGGCATAGCGGTTAGGACGCTCGCCGACCATGCACATGGTCCGGGGTTTGATACCCGGCCAACGCACTCCTATACCTCGTAAAGAGGAAAGGTTGGGCATGAGGCTAGCAATCCCATCCTGTAAAATAAATACTGTTACAGGAACTTCAAGCTACTAGCTTGAAGCCCTATGTTCCACTGGGGAACGTGAAGGAAAAAAACCAAAATTCCTCCAATGGCTCACATTCTCAAGCTGTCCCGATGGTAGGAAAAAGACAGTTATATAATTTTTTAATTATTAATTTTGATTATAGCTTGAAACCACACAGTATTTTTGGTACAAGCATGAAATTTTCAGCATGTGATATCGGTAGCCCAAATTTTGCAGGCCGACCACTGATATCGGGTGTGCGGTCGGCAAGAGTCCTAATCACTGTGTCATCGACGCACGATAAAATCTGTGATACTTTTAAACAGTAATAGCATATTAACAATGTCAGATTAATGTTTAAATAACATCGAATCAATAATAATATCAATGGACTACAGCTCAATCGAATCAACATAACAGTACATAAACTGATAATAATACAGATTCATGAATTTATATTCTCTACTGAAGGCAGGCAAGGGAAGTAGTAGTGGCTGGACTTGCTTGCTTCTTTTGCACATAAAGCACTGGTTACTTCATGTGAATCATGATAGCTTCTTCTGTTTGGAGTATGAGTTACCTGGATTTTTTCGGTAGTTTATTTGGTACCCGGTAGATGACTGAGAACGCTTTATCAGTGCTGGCTTTGTGGCGGGCCATTTTGGATCAGGTGGTCTTGTATTGAACTGTTGATGGTTTTTACTACACCTTTATTTAGCGACACTGGTAGATGTTTCCGAACACGAAGAATCAAGTTCCTAGAGCAATGGCCGATATGATTGGCTCTACTACAAGCTCAGTTGAATTGGTAGATACAGTTAGAGGTAGCTTGTCTAGGTACTCCATCTTAAATTCGGGGAATCATAACCGATCGTGTAGAAAATAAGACTTGTAGTTTACCGGCAGTAAAAGTTCTTTGAACTGATTTTCTTAACTTCTTCTTAATTATTTCGCTAGGTATGTCGCTCTTGAATTACAGTCGTATGTATAAAGCTTCTTTTCCATGGATAACGAATAGTCCCTTTCAAATTTCTTAGTTATATGTTTCCTGATGATTTTGTCTGGATAACTATTTTCACTTAGGGTGTCATATACAACCCTTAGTTCATCTTCATTTGCCTCTTCTGAGCATATCGATCTAACCCTATGGCTGAGGATCCTTACTAAATTTCTTTTGTACTGGAGAGGAATAAAACTATGGAAATGTGTATATTGTCTTGTCCATGTGCTTTCCCTATGAAAATTTATGTTTACACTACTATCTGGTTTTCTTGTAAGGAGGATATCTAGGAAGGCAATTCTATTTTGGGATCCTTCTTCGCACGTCAGTTTCATAGCCGAATGTACTTCTTTGAATTCAGTTATTATTGTGTTTCCGTCTGATTAATTATCACAAAGAATGAAGGTATCATCCATAAATACTGGCAATAAAGTGAGAATTTTCTGATAATGTTGTCCAAAGGTCCATTTTTTGGTTTACTTAGAAAGAAATCAGCCCAATGGGAAGCTCATCGCCATCCCGTCTACTTGTCTGTTATGTATGCCATTAAATTTGAAATCTATAATAACAATTGTTTTAGGATTTCCGTTGGAATGCCAATATTTATCGACTGGTTATACACTTGTTCACATATGTATTTAACCGTTTGTACTAGAGGTACATTTGTGAATGAAGCTGTTATATCCAAAGATATCATAGTTTTAACGTTGATATTAATATCTTTGATTTTGTCTACGAATTCAAATACATGTTTGACTCTATGTTTCACTATCCGCTCATGCAAAGGTTTGAGAATATTTACTAATTATCTGGCTAGAGCATGCAAGGTAGGGCGAATTTCTCATATCAGGTATTGATCTCAACAATGTTTGAATGAAATTTATGCAGACCTTTTCTTCGTGGCAACCGTCTACTTAATATATATAAAGTCCGACAAATGATTTTCCCTTATCCTTGTAATCATCGTAGGACATTAATACTATGATTACTATTCTGGTTAATACAATGAACTTATTTGTATCTTGATTTTCTAACGCAATTAATTTATTTATTCTTAGGGATCGTTATTTTGGAAATTATCACATAATATTCAAAAGAATGGATACTGAACGAAGAGTACTCTTTTCGATAACTTCATCATCAGGCTCTACAGTTATATATACATTATAATGAATGAATGAATTAGTCTTATGAACAACATTAGTGTTGCTTAAATAACATCGAATAAATAATATTGACAGATTACAGCTCAACAGCATCAAAATTAAATAAACTGAATGTCAGAAGAATTAGGAAAGGTAATAGTACAAATTCATGAATTTATAGTTCCTACTGAGGGCCAGGGCAGTAGTAGTGGCTGGACTTGCTTCTTTTGCACACATAGCGCTGGTTGCTTGAGGCGAATTGCAATAGCCTCTGCTGTTTGGAACATGTGGTGATTCGATGATTTTGGCAATTTATTTGGCACCCGGTAGGTAACACAGAAGGACTATCAACGTTGGCTTTGTGGCCGGTTGGGACCAGATGGTCTAACATAGAACTGTTGATGGTTTTCACTACACCTTTACTAAGCCATGCTGGGAGATGTTCTCGAGCACGAAAAATCAAGTTCCTAGAGAAGCGGCCCACATAAGCTGCTCCACAAGCGCAGTTGAATTGGTAGATACAATTTGAAGTGGCTAGTCAAGGTACCGCATCTTTCAGTCGAGGAATCACCATCGATCGTGTAGAAAATAAAACGTGAAGTTCACCAGCATTAAAAGTTCTTGGAACTGATTCCCTTAACTTCTTCGTAATTATTTAGCTTGGGATACAGCCACTGAATTTCAGTCGTATATAAAGAGGCTTCTTGTTTACGGATAGTGAATAGTCCCTTTCCGCTTTCTTTGTGATGTATTTCTTGATAAATTTGTCGGGATAGCCATTTTCGATCAAAGTATCATATAAAATGCTTAATTCACCTTCAATTACGTCTTCTGAACAAATAGCTCTAACTCTAGCTTGCTGTTGACCCATACAAATTAACCGATCTTGAATTCCGCTATTATCCTCCCCCTTTTATACTTGAAACTGATAATTCTTGTTGATTGTCATTATCAAATGATTGGTATGATTTTGATGATGAACTAATTGGAAGAGAATATATTTCTTTTCCGTATCAATCCTACTTAACAGCTGGCTATATGATAATGCCACGTGTCAGGGGATCCACAAAGGAAAACTCAGAGAGGCGCCTTAAGGGGATATAGGAGTAAGACTAAGCTGCCTGCCCGTTATCACGCACGATGATATTCCCAGTTGTGGTGAACTGGATTATGCGTCAGACTGTGCATAGGGAGTGAGAAGACAAGAATACCTTGGACCGACAAGAAGACTCTAGAGGATATGGATTTTACAGATGATTTATGTTTAATGTCACATAAACTCGAAGACTTACAGGCGGAGACGAACAAACTGGCTGATAAAGCAGGCTGCAAAGACAGGACTTCAAGTGAACATAGAGAAGACGGAGGTAATGAAGATAACTAACCAAAATCTACTTAGAATGTGTAGTCCATAAATAATTATGGGCGAAGAATGTAGCAGTTGTGGATATTGTTTATCGATGGATAAGTAAAGAAAGAGAATAATCAGCGCGAGAGTCTTTCTTCTCATGTTGTTTTCCATGGACACATCGCCTGATTGTTTTGTGCAAGGTTTTTGAACACTTTAATTAAGTACATCATTTAAATAAGAAGTTATATGATATTTGGTAGATCTAAGCATAAATACAAAGGGCTTACCCGACTGCGTTTAGTATTCACCCTCCTGTGACAGTGCAGTGTGTCTACCAAAGACTATAGATGCAAAGACATTATTTGCATTTTTAAATATTTGAGACATGCATTTTATGAGGAACAGGAAGTAATGTTAGGTACTGAAGCACATGAATCTATTGACAGATCTGAATTATAGGGCAGGCAACAGTGCTACTAGATATTGAATATTAGAAAAATGCTTGAAATCAATGAGGAAATGTACATTTTGACTAGTTGAATTTGTTGGAACCTGTGTGTTACTCGTGATAAAACTCTTGAGTTCGTCTTTCGATTGAGGGTTTATGTCTAGTGTCTCTGCCTACCAGCCTGCTCATCAGAAACTCCGTCGTGAATGAGTAGGATGATTAAATGCCAAATGTGGGGTTCCGCTAAATGAGATTTAACAAGCTACAGGATCGATCACGAGTTGACGTGAGTTGGACAACTGTCGGAAAACCCGGGAATGCTAGACAACTGTTTCGTCCTAGTTTGGAATTCTTCATCAGTATGCACTCGCCACTAGGGTTCGAATCCACTACTTTCCGGTTACAAGGCGAGCTCGTAAACCTTTCAGCCGTTGATATGAGATCCAACGATCCGTGAACAACAAAATCTGCTGATTCGTGATATATATATATATATAGCAACTGCCAGTCAATTTCATAGGCGACTTGGTGAACCGTACCGATTATGACTTCTCGTAAAAATTCCAGATAACCGCTTGTATAGAGCCAGCCAGTGGGTGCGTACTGCTGAACAGTCCCAAGCTAGGACAAAACTTATGCCCAACACTCTTAGGTTTTTCAGTGGTTCTCTAAATGATATCAACTCGTGATCAAGCCTGTAACTCATCAAATCCCTGCAAACTACCACTTGATATATGAAGCTGACATTAAATTATTGATTGGCCACTAGTTAATAACTAGTATAACATATCTAGTCCTTTGTTTACTGCCTACTGAATTCTGTCGGTCAAGTTTACAATGTGGACACCATCCTAGGTGGCTCGTCATCACGGTATGCTTTGAACTGTTGGTATTAGATGGTTGGGGGCAATTGGCAGGAAGCCTTCGACCTAGGTTTCGTGCTAGTTGGCACTCACCAATCAGCAAGGCGTACCTACAACCTTGAAGGAACTCATGTCCCTTCTGAGATTCAAACCCGCGTCAGCAAGTGCTGCGGTCAGGGACGTTACCACTCAGCTGAAGAGTGTCAACTAGCACGAAACCTAAGTTCAAGGCTTCCTGACGGTTGCTTCCAACCAACAAATTATTGTCACTCATATTTTATGAAACGCTTAGAAGAATATATACATACACACTTTCACATTTTTAGGATAATTGTGATACAAAAACGGGAATTCTTATTTCAACAAACTCTAGTGTTTCCACTCGAATACCCTTTTCTGATCAGATGTTTCCTCACCAGCTTTTACTTATTCAATAAGGATAAATTTGATTTTTTTTCCTCTCAGTTATATCAACACACTGTAAACGGGTGGTAAATTTTTTTGGTATCAGCTCATATTTATTTAGTGAAGGAATTTGCATAAACAGTCAGGAATATTTTTACTTTTTATTTTGTTATTTATTCCGTATGCAAAGAAAAGTTGTGCTTCATTCAAACTGTCAGTTCCACATGAAATACCAACTGTTTGTAAACATTCAAACTAAGTGGGTGAAAGAAAATTAATTAGAAAAAATTATGACACCATATTAAAAATAAAATTAATTAATTTTCTTTTGAATTGTTTGTTTTTTCTTCTTCTGATTCTTTACTTGGTAGACAGAATGTCATTTGGTTGTTATTAGACGTAGATTTAAACACTACACAGTCTACGCTGTAGAATTTTAATTCACATAAACTCAGGCGATAACCTATTACTGTTATATTATTTCGTTAGGTTATAGAGTGGAACGCAAAGCTTTAAAAGTATATCCCTGCTATTATGGATAAGATTTTATTTGGATAAATCACACAGTGTTACACAGTAATGTTAACTGATGACGTTTTGAGCACAAACTATTGCCGCTCATAATCATATCAAGTCACTACTCACACAACTTTTTCCTTTTCTTATATACATGTGTGGAATTGACTAGATATATGAATAAAAATCAATATGAGATAATGTACATTCAGAGATAATAATATGAGTGTTATTGATCAATTACAATCAGATGGGAAATAAGACGTGTGTTTTTATAGTCGTAATAAGTAACTTGTTAGGATGTTGTGATGTGCTTAATTGAAATAGAATTTCGAGATTATTTACTCTCCTCTTCTGATTTGACTGACTGGTGGTAATAATATCTTCCATATTTCTGGTATTTGGATTGAGTCATTTCTGTTGCATGTGTTTGGTGTAGACTTGATGAACCAGAATTCAGTAATTAATCTCTCTCTCCACCTACATAGATTACTTCTTAGAATTTTAACCCTCTCCCACCCATCACATTGTGTGGTTGTGTGTTATTGCATGTAGTGCAACTACTGAGCTTTTTTCTAAATTACTTATCTTCTCTGGGTCAGCCATTCTTACCTTGGCTAAATTCTTATGTTCCGACAATCAGATTACCCCCAGTCTACTAGTTTGACCTATATAGTTGACCTCACAATCATTACAAGGTATTTTGTAAATTATATTATTTTGTTTAATTGGGTCAACTGGGTCCTTTAGCCTACAGAGCTTGTCTCTGAGTGAGTTTGCACGTTTGAATGCCACCCCAATTCCTGCTTTATTTAGAATCCTACGTAGGGTCTCAGATGTTCCCTCTTTATATGGTATAACAGTAGATGACTTATATTCTCTCTTATTTGTTTTATCATTACTAGTTTCATAATTATTTTCATTTGGCTTTCGGCTTTCTTCGATCTTCCTAATGAATTTTATGGGATAGTTATTTAACACCAACGCCTCTTCCATCTGTTTTATGTGATCATTTAGATCTTTTTTGTGCTACTTAGTGCCATTCCTCGGTTTGTTAAACACTTAACTAAGCCTGCCTTAACAGTTAACGGATGAGATGAATTAAAGTCTAAATATCTATTAGAATGCGTTGGTTTGCTATAAACACTAGTGTGTAGTTTACCTTCTTCTATTCGTTTTATTTTACAATCTAACAGCTAATTCTCCTTGCTCATTTTCTGATTCAAATGTGAATTTTATTCCCTCCACTAGTGAGTTTATGTGTGTCAAGAAGCTGGAGATATGTTCTGTTTTTAACACGGTGAAAGTGTCATCCACATATCTCCACCAAATTTTTGCAGTAGGATTAAACGTATTAAGAGCTATATTTTCCCAGCTATCCATAAATATATCTGCTAAGATAGGGGATAGTGAGGATCCCATTGCTACACCTTCTGTTTGTCTATATCGTCATCAGTTAACATTACTGTGTAACACTGTGTGATTTATCCAAATAAAATCTTATCCATAATGGAGTTACACTCTACCACAGTGCCCAAGTTTTATACTTATATCTATATCCCTGCTATTTCATTCTTTTTTTGACACTGGCTCCACGATTGCCTATAGGCTGTCATCTCCTCCTCACACACGATCTTCTACACATCACCTTCGGACTAACGACCAACTAGTCGCATTCCACATTTGGGTTCCACTGAAGGGTCTGCTTGGCGTATGACCTAAATCAGTGGTCTCTTCAGTGTGTGTGTGTGTTTGATCCACCTCCATTCCCTTAGGCATATTTGATGGGCAATAGGCTGTTGGTTGGTCCATTGCCAGAGTTCCCTGCCACCAATCCTTTCTAACAGACCATTTCATTTTCAGTATGGAGCAAAGGAAGCTGTTGATAAATGCTGTCTGCAGCTGGCTATTGGATAATCCTCTCCATAACGCGTGCACCGAATCTATGAACCATATAGAAACACTGACATGACAGTGGTGTTGAAAATCTGAATCTTGTTTACGTTTAGTGCAGTAGATTTCTACACTGATTTAAGAGCAGTGAAGATCTCTCTTGCCTTCTCCATGCTGGCTAACTTTGACATGCTCATCAATTCCGCATATAGATGAGACGACGATGTGAAAGTAGGTGAAAGAAATAACGCCGTTCAAATAACTTCTGTTGACATTGATTTTTTTCCTTCACGTTCCAAGTGGAACATAGGGCTTCAAGCTAGAAGGCTTGAAGTTTCTGTAGCAGTGTTTATTTTTACAGGATGGAGTTGCTAGCCTCATGCCCAACCTTCCCTCTTTACCAGTCTTATTACTGGCTTATTGAGGTAAAGGAGTGCGTTGGCCGGGGATCGAAACCAGGACCATGTGCATGGTCAGCGAGCGTGCTAACCGTTATGCCACCGACAGATGTGAAGTTAACTGGTGGATGGTGACTAGCAGAGGAATTCAGGATGGGCAATTCGTCCCATTTTTGACTCGTTATCTGGATGTACCTGCATAACCCAGTGAGTGATGATGTTCCCACTGAGGCTCGAACCCAGTGCCCATAGTTTCAGAGGACAAAGCGCGTTATCTACTTGACCACTTGGGCCACGTTGCCATTGATAGGTTATCTTAAACACCTCTGTCTTATCTTTGTCCATTTGAAGTACTGTTTTCGCTGCCTTGTTCTGCCATCTTGTGAGTTTTCGCCAGTAGACCTTCTAGTTTGTATGACATTAAACATAAATCATCACCCAAAGTTCAGATCTTTGGTTTACTAGCATCTGGAGATTGAGGATTGAAATGAAAAAATTAAGTATCACAGAAACCAGCAGTATCTGGATTAAAGTTGAATTCCGGTAAACGGGTAGATAAGTTAAGTAGGCTGTCTGGAAATCAGTGACTCACTAATGGTGAAACTAATAATGATAACAAAAATAAGAAAGAATATAAAGCATCTAGAGTTCTACTAGTTAAGGAGGGGATATCTGAAACCCTACGTGGTAGGATTCTCAACAAAGCAGGAATTAGGCTGGTGGCATTTAAACCTACCAACTCATTCAGGTAGGACAAGCTCTTTAGGTGAAAGGACCCGGTGGACCCAATTAGACAAAATAATATAATTTACAAAATAACTTGCAACGACTGTGCACTGAGTCAACCACATAGGTCAAGCTAGTAGATCGGGGATAGTCAGATTGTTGGAACATAAGAATTTAGCTATGGTAAGAATGGTTGACCCCACGAAGATAAGTGAATAAGAAAAATACTCAGAAATCGCACTGCATGAATCAACAAACAACCACACAATGTGGTGGGTGGGAGAGGGTTAAAATTCTAAGAAGTAATCTATGTAGGTGGAGAGAGAGATTGATTACTGAATTCTGGTTCATCAAGTCTACACCGAACACATGCAACAGAAATGACTCAATGCAAATACCAGAGATGTGGAAGATATTATTACCAGTCAAATTGGAGAATAATAAATAGCGTTAAAATGTACTCAATTAACAGTATAACATTATAACAAGTTACGTATTTTTACTGTAAAATACATCTTATTTCCAATCTGATAACACTAATATTACTTTTGAATGTACCTTATCTTATATTGAATTTTATTCAAATGTCTAATCATCAATTCCACTCGTGTATATAAATGTAGCAAGAAAGTTGTGTGGGTGCCTTGATATGATTATTATTATTTCCTTTAATTCCTAGAGGAACATAGGGCTTCAGCCAACCGTCTCCATTGCGTTCGGTTCTCTGCTAGAGTCTTCACCTCGTTCCATGTCTGCCCACACGTTTTCATCTCCTCTTCACATGACCTCTTCTAAAGTCACCCTTGCACTGACGACCAACTCGCCGCTTGCCTTTCAGGTTCCACTCGAGCGATGGCTTGTCTAGTGATGTCACTTGATGGTTTGTTTCCTCAGAGCATGGCCAGCCAATCCATCTCCATTTCTTCCTGCTTGTTTGTTTCACAATCGGTTCCTGCTGAGTTGGTTCGCTCATTGCCAGAGATCTCTGTTGCTGATATTTCCTGGCCGGCCATCTGATCTTGGGCATTGAGCGAAGACAACTGTCAATGAAGGTGTGTAGTTTGTTTGAGATTCTCTTTATGACGCGCGAAGTCTCTGATCCATATAGTAACACCGATATGGTTATGAGCAATAATTTTGCTCGAAACGTCATCAGTTAATATTACTGTATGTGTGATTTTATCAAAATAAAAATTTTATCCATGATGTAATTTGATTCACTTCTTAGTGAGATTAACTACTTCGCTTCGACGTCAGTGGAATGGAGCAACACTGCGAATAAACGTGACTGTCAGGGTAGAAATATCAGAGGAGTGCTGGTACTCTATAGTTATCCTACAGAAGACGTCAGGATGTTCATATTCCCCGTTGAAGAACAAATAAAAGGTCACTAATAGTTACAGTACAACTAGGGTAGAAGTGAAAGCTTCGACAGTGTTGTCATTCGAGGAACTAATATACGCTGTATGACAGGGCTAAGATGAAGGTGGTATATAAACCTGCACATAGTGATGCAGAGTAGTACGTTCTTTTTAAACACTTTGGGAAGACCATATAAAAAAGGATTTCAGAACCCTAGAATTATAGTTACTTAAACAGTTCGAAGCCACCATCAATTCCTTCTGCATTATTTGAAGGGTTTTTGAATAAAGCAAGAACAGCTTTTGCAGAATAATATGGTACTTCTCGTCAGCTGCTTACAGCCTAAACAAATTAATAAGTTCATATACAGAAAAGTTTTAATATACCTGTAAATTTTGCGTGATGTCACTTGACAGGGGGTTCCGGAAATAGTGAACAGTGCTCAGAAAAGTACTCTTATATAGTTTCTACACAGGGAGTTCAGATTTAAGCAGAGTACATGTATGCATATAATGGTAAAGGAGTTGTGTAATAAAGAAGAGAGATGCGAAAGATGATGAGTAACTTATAAATTGGGTAACAATGTACTGAGTTCAACTGAAACCATAGAAGCAAGAGACAAGCAAAATTACTCTCTATCAAAAGCGGTGTGTGAGGTTAAAGCCAAAGGTAAAGTAATCAAATGAAAGAGAGAATACAGACATCCAGTTACCAGGATGCGTAAGGAAAGACTGATAACTGCTTCTTTCTCAACAAACGTTTGATAGAGATTGCTTCATAAAACTTGAGGAGAATTCAGCTTTGTTGTCTATTGATAATTTTAAAGGATTTTGCAATTTCCACCTCATGACCCGCATCAAGGTACTATTGTAAGCGCTTGCCCCCTGGAGACCTAGGCTTCTCGGTACATGTTTGGAAAATCGGAGGTGTGCTTTTTATTCTGTTCTCCTAATGTAACTGCTGCCGCAGATACATGTGAATTTGTATACACAGTTAGAGTTAACATGAGAAGGGTATCTATCGACTTTTGACTGCATCAAAAAGCATGTTTTCCGATGGACTGTAACCAGCTTAGCTGCAGGGTAGGCTCCGGCTGGTGACGTATTCAGTCTTCTGTTTACTATTGTTGCAATATTTTCACCTTTAAAATCGGGTTGGATGAAGACAAACTGTTTTCCCAGTGTGATTTGTTTGATGGTACCACATGGTTCCGAGAAAACTGTTGGTCTTGCTTTATTCAAATTCATAAAGGGAAATAAATGTATGAAGGCTTTTTGTTAGCTTTTCTTCTATTTGTCCATTCTGATCTTTCTGAATAATTCCTTTCAAAAACCCTATCTTTATTTGATATGATGGATAGCACTTTATCCATATATTACTGACAGTTCATGAAGATGTTAGGTGGCACAGCGGTTAGGACTCTCGGCGACCATGCACAGGGTCCGAGGTTCGATCCTCCGCCGACGCACACCTGATATCTATAGTTGGTCTGCTAAATTTGGGCTATCGATATCACATGCTGAAAATTTCATACTTGTACCAAAATACTATGTGGAATCAAGCTATAATAAAATTAAAATTAAAAAAATTACTTGTGGTACTACTGATTAGCTACTCAATACCAGCCTTATTAAACGTAGTATGACTAAATGTTCAATAAGTCACTACTGTAACTGATTTATGCGAACTGTTAACTAAATGCGAATCAAAAACTCAGTTATTTATAGACGTGGTCTAATATGCAGTACATTTAAATAGAATTCAAAGTAAGGGTTATTTAGGGAAAAGATTTTAGAGCATATCTGGCTAATATGGCCAAACTAAGGATTGATAGTTTCTGTATGTGCAAAATGGCATCCAAACCTATCCAAATGTGTACGCGTTAAAACAAACCTTAACATCTAAAGCATCAACAAGCAAGCTAGCGGGTTATTTAGTTAATATTAAGTTGATTCAGTTTGGTCTAGCATTTCGGTGCCGTGGGAAGTGTGCTTCAAGAAAATCTGTCTCAACAACTGATTAGCACTAAATCCCTATTTGATAATGCTGACTTGTGAGCCGTTTAATTTTTACTGGTGCTGTATATCTTATTTAACTAATAATTTTTTTCAAAAACTTCATGCAGTTCTTCCCATTAATAAACTTGAACAAAGCAAGAACAACAATTGTACCAAGATTATTACATAAAGAAGTTGAGGCACTCAGGTATAACCCAATCGCTTCTCATACAATTTATTAATTCATGTGTTTTGCCCATCATTCTTTATTGTTCTCCATTATTCTTCCCTGGGCTACTCAAGAAAGACCATATAATACTACGAAGAACATTGAAAGCTGTAAGTAGGGTCAGTGCTATCCCTTTGACTCAACTAACTGACACTGTTGTCAATAGACATATGAATTCTTGTAAACACTTAGCTAAAGTTATCTTGTCTGATAGTGAACATCCTCTTTATTCACAATTGTTTCCTTGTATCTCTTCGGGTAAGACCAGAAGAAATTTCATAAACATTTATGCTCGTACTACAAAATATAAAAATTCGACCGTACCATATTTGGCACGAGTATTGTGTGAAGAGACGAATATCAGAAAAGAACTTTTACAACTTTTAAATCATTAACTAAACTATAAAATGTAATGATGCATATTAATGCATGTGTTATTTGTTATATTATTTATTTATTATTCACTATGACCTAGCAATGGTGTGAATTTTGTTGTGGTTTTTATTTTTTCCTATTAACTATCAATATTTTAACATTTTATACATTTATATAATTATAAACATAGTTAAACCATTGCAATATGTAAAAGAAACGCTGGAAATTCCATGCTGTAAATTGTTATTGTTGTGGAATAAAGTGATTATTACTATTATTATATATTAAATATGAGCTCATCTTTTATTTGCCGTACGCCTTTATTAGTCGTGCAATCAGCGACTGTCAACTTATAAACAGCCTACTTTGCCAATAATTAAGAGTTAGAAATCAAGAGAAATAACAGGTCCGACTTTAACTTTTGCATAGAATTAAGATATATAATATCATAAAGTCAATATTTACGCATATGTGGACATAAGGATAACAGATAATTACAGAATTTAGGTGTGAAAATAAACGATTATGTGGAAGTGATAAAATTAAAGCCTTCTATACATTGAAGTAATGAATAGCGTCGCCATGATGGAGACAAATTTGAAAAAGGGACAAATATAAACCTTAGTAAAGTGTTCAGAAATAGAAAGAGAGACTACTCACAACAGTAGATGTTAGAAACTGTTAATGTATGATAAATAAAGTGAGTGATTTAATTAGTTATAATATTCCGACAATTCCACTGTTTAAATATTTCATTAGGCGCCATTTATTATTATTAGACTACCAATCTAATACAGATGATGATAAAATGTGCTTACATTCTATTGTAAAGGCTTTATAATGTGGTTTATGTGTGCTACTGAAAGCCGATCGCGCAACAGATAAGTAGAAGAAAATAGAGATGGATAGGGTATGCGTTGAGGAGGCCGTCAAATGACATCAGGTGCCACGTCATCGTTCGAGTGGAATCCCAATGAGAAGCGACGAGCGGGTCGTTGGTGTGAGGGTGACATTGAGGAGATCGTGCGAAGAGGAGATGAGAGATTTTGAGTAATCTTGGACCCAGCCGAAGAGGATAGCAGGGTCTAGAACAAAGCGTAGATGTGTTATTGGAGCTCTATATTCCACAGGTAACCCGAGGGAACAATAATATGTGTGTTACTGACGAGGATTTAAAATTAGTATGTGTTGTGACATCTTCAGCAAAACTCTTTGACCTGGAAGCAATAGATGAGATTGAAGAAAAGACGAATATGGAAAATTATTAATCAGCACACAGAACATCAGTTAGAGACGAAGAACAGAAGAGAAATGAGACAGGAAACAAAGCAATAAATTACTGTTAGATGGTTCATGGCATTCAGAAGGAAGCCCCCACCT
Organism: Trichobilharzia szidati; assembly: GCA_944472155.2. NCBI lineage: Eukaryota > Metazoa > Platyhelminthes > Trematoda > Strigeidida > Schistosomatidae > Trichobilharzia > Trichobilharzia szidati. The sequence continues at coordinate 22,750,127 of OX235272.1, read as the reverse complement.
GATCTAGGTTTCTTACTTGTTGGCACTCGTCAACAAGGCATTTTGAAATATTGAAGGAACTCACATAGCTTCTGAGATTCGAACCTGCGTCACCCAACGCTACAGTTAGAGGCGTTACCACTTCGAGTTGGCAATTTACCTCCTGTAGGACAATATTGGATACTTTGATTGGACACTCATCTCATCCAGATATTTCAATTGACTTAGAATGTGATGTAACAGGACCAGATTTGAAGGAGATCAGGGATCATCGGATCATTGATCATCGGCTGTTTGAATAAACTTAGTGCATGTTACCCGATGAACACCCATATGACCGCGAAGATCTACTGTTATAGATTTTTTCGCATTGATGCAGATGCCTCTATGCTTCGTCTTTTTATTGATTCTAAAATGCTACTTCTTTATTTCCACTGCCTATTCTATGGGGACAAACAAAACAAGAACCAATCGCTCAACAAATATGCAGGAGAAAGTGGAGATGGATTGGACACTCGCTGAGGAGGCCACTGAGTGACATCGCGCGTAAGGCCATGGCTCGAGTGGAACACGAAAGGGAAGCGGCGAGTGGTTCGTCGGTGCAAGTGTGACATGGAGGAGATCGTGTGAAGAGGAATTGAAACAGTATGGATTAACATGGATGCAAGTGAAAAGTACAGTAGAAGACAGAAACAAGTGGAGACGTGCAGTTGAAGCCCTATGTTCCACTAGGAACCCAAGGGAACAATAATAATAATATAATTCTTTGGATATTTGGATCTACTAGTAAGCTGATTTGGGGTTTTAATTAGCAAACCATTCTAGACCAGAATATGTGAGGTTGAAATAGGTGATTTTATCAGGAACGCATTAGTCCACAAAGACATCACAACTTCACTTCAAAGCTTCACAGTTATTATTCAAAGATTGACTTGTTGAGTTTTAACTGAAAAACAAACATCTGAGGTTATTGTCAGTTAATGTAAGTGTAGAAGAGCTTAGACACTGTGGTAGAATATATAATTTCATACTAGTTACGTTTATTCAATGTAACAGACATTGATACTGTTAATTTGTGAAGCTTTCATCGCCCTACTAGGCGACATCTTCAGCGCATACTTCAATTTGAAGTGAGCTTTCAGATTTCTCCACGAGTCTATTAATCATCTCTCCTGGTGACCTTGGACGTGATTGGTTGTTTTTGTGTGTTTTCACACCCTCTAGGCGCCTACTTGTTTTGTAACTCATTGTTTCTTTGACTTGAACTTTGACCCTTTGGGTGTGATACTTCTTTCTTATCGGTTTGCAGATTATCCTATTTATATCCATTATAAAGGATAGCTCAGAAATCACTACAAGACTCTTCAAACCTATAGGAATTCACGTCTCACATAAAACAACAAAATCACTCAGCTGGCTCTATGTCATCCAAAAGACTCAACAACGAAGGAAGATAAAACCAACATCATCTACAAAATAGATTGTATCAACTGTGAAAGACACTACTTGGCCAAAGTGGACGTCCCCTCCGTCTTCGTATCCACGAACATAAGCTAGCCGTCAAAAGAGATGATATCCACTCCCTCATATCAATACATATAGACAACCACAGACATCAATTCGACTGGGACAACGTTCAAATATTAGAAAGAACCAGTAATTGTTCTGGAACTTTCCCATCCATTTGATATAAATACACGAATGTACAGCCTAGATGATGACTTCGTCGAATGAAAATTTTCTTCGCTGCAACTGTCTTTTTATTCCCTATAATTTTTAGAAGCTTGGTATTCCAGTGAATAATCAATCAATAGACACATCGAGATTGACAAAATTTATCAACCGATAAAAAAGAAACCTCACACACAAAGGGTCAAAATTCAAGTCAAAGAAACAATCAGTACCAATGCTGGTAGCCTAGAGGGTATGAAAACACACAAAGAACAACCAATCACGTCCAAGGTCACCAGGAGAGATGATTAATAAACTCGTGGAGAAATCTAAAAGCTCACTTCAAATTGAAGTATGCGCTGAAGATGTCACCTAGTAGGGTGATGAAAGCTTCGCAAATTAACTATCCAGCTGAGAGAACACAACCACATCAAAATCATCCACCTGAGCTACAAATCTTCTCTATCATATTGATACTGTATTAATAACTGGATGAAGTTTCGAGCACAATTTATTGCACATAATCATATCAATTTATTCACACAACTTCATGATTTGCCTTCCCCCTTTTTGTTTATTGTAATTTTTTCATATCTCCGATCTAGGCGTTGAGTCATTTCGATTGTGTGTTCATTGCTGATTCTATTAACAGAGACTCTACGGTTAATCTCTTTTACTATATGTGTAAAACTTGGCCACTGTGGTAGTAAGTAATTCCATTCCGTTTTATAATAAACAAACTAATTTTGGAATCTCTCTGTCACTCTCAGCTTAACTATATTACTCTTGAATACTTTCACTCTTTCCTACCCTATTATTGTATGACTACATGAAGGTGAATGCCGTGCACTGGCTGGGATTTTTTCTAAGTTATTCAACTTAGCAGGGTCAATCAATCTAGGTCTAGATAAACTTCTATGTTCCAGTAATCTAGTTGGCCCCGACGTACTAGTTTGACCCATGAAACTGACTTAACTGTCATTACATAGTATTCGGTAAATTATTTTATTTTTCCAAGTGAACCTATAGCCTCTTTAAGACGATGAACTTTATTTCTGAGAGAGTTGGTTGGTTTAAATAACACCCTAATTCAAGTGTCATTCGGAATCCTACATAAGGCCCCCAACGTTCCCTCTTTAAACGGCAGTACTACAGAGGCTTTGAATTCTATGCATCTGTAGCCTGAAAGGAACCGTAGTCCCCTCCGAAATTTGGACTCCGCCGATAGGAATTGGTTGGCTACAACAAAGAGGGTGAGATATACAACATCCTCAACTCTCTGCTGACAGATCAAGGCATTGAATATGAGTCTAAATAGCTAACTGGTTAAGCCAGTGACTATGGAATTAGTTAATGAAGATTCTAATATGCGTGGGGGTCATAAGTTCCCCCGAGCCTTGCTGACACTCCTTGCTAAAGAATTTTGATAAGCATGAAACCTTTGTAGGACTCTTTTGCATTCAACATTCCTGTGAGACCTATATTGAAGCTAACCAGGGTGATGTGTGGTAGTGATAAGAAGGTTTTCAAGTAGACAGTAAACAGGAATCAAGAAGAATAAGTAAACAAAAGCAGACACAAGTAAAAGGAAGTCTTGAGTCTTCGAAAAAACAAATACTAATGTGTGTTATTATCATTACTAGTCATTCCTTGTGTATGCTCTGTGCATTTTTATTTATTCTTCAGCAATGTATTATGAACAAAACGGTTGTTTTATGGTTCCATGTCAGAGTTTCTTATCGCCTATCCCTTTTGGCCTGACATTCAGTCTTCAGTGTCAAGCGAAGGTGACTGTTGATGGAAGTCTGCATTAGCCTGTTGGAAAGACCTTTAGTGACATACGCGCGCCAAATCACTGGCCTGACATCAATGTTGAAAATTCGAATCTTGTCCCCTAATTATCAGTATGTAATATTTCGCATGTTGATGTGGCCCACTGTGACTTGTCTTGTCTTTCACGTGCTGAACAAACAGTTTCCTACAAGTTCAAGATTCGGCAACAGAATCTTTTTGAAGGCAACCTAGTAATACACTATCATTTAAAAATGTTCGTTTTTAGTTGAATCCCGTGTGCGCATCAATTCACTCATGTGCTATATTCGCTTGTATCTTTTCTATAAAGCAAAGTACAATGGTAGTTATATATTACAGTGTTCTCTGTCCATAAGGTTATCTAAACTTTCAAATAGTTGGCTTTTGTGGCTTCAGTTTATTGAAAGGTGAACTGCGTCAGTAATTCGCCTTTGTATCGAAATCTACCTTGAAATGTCCAGATCTTTGGTAACAGCTCCCTTGAGAAGACGTGTTTATCCATGGAAGTAAAGATGATTCAGTGATCCACATGCAACAAGGCTAGTAAAAGTACTGAAGGGGTGAAAATAGAAGGATTCATGATAGTGGGGAGGGATCTGTAGATACAAACAGTGACTCACACTTCTGCAATAGGTTGGGGAGCATCTGTGTTTGCTGCAAATTTTTCTATTCCTTTAAGTTCCGAGGGGGATAAAGAGCTTCAAACTAGAGCTTTGAATTTCCATTAGCAGTAGTTTTATTTTCGCAGGGTGATGTTGCTAGCCTCACGCCCAGCCTTCAGTCTTTACCGCTCTAAGCAACGTTCAGGGATGCGTTGGGTAGGGATCGAACCCCGGATCACGTGAGGCGTCGTTGACGAGCATTCTACCTTTGGACCACCAACGCACATCTCTGTAGGGATTTCAAGATCTTCCATATTCCAGAAAGTGGCTGTCAATTTAATCCCATAAAATCTACAGAACAATAAAATTATTGATAAATAAGGCATTGAAAATTTCAACAAGTCTTACTGAAGTGTATAGCTTATTTTCATTAAAAAATATAAATATAAGTCAAAATTAAAAAAGGAGAGTGATTTAAATATCGCTAAACTCTCCAAAATTAACTCATCACTCCTCCCTGCTCTTTGTCCAGTATTGAGAATACTTCCAGATGAATTTTTCCACATGAATGACCTCCAAGTACCAGATATTAAAGCGAGGTGTTGATTTAAAGCATTAGTTCAGATATATGTAGTCATAGTAAACACATTTTCTATTTTGTTTTCACAAGATGATTGAAGTGAAAGATTTAATTTGAGTGTGTTATGTTAAACAGTGAAATCTATTTCTTTCAAGTATACTTATTGTCAGTATATATAAATTAAGTATTGTTTTGTTTTTACAATTATTATTTTATTATATCCGTCAATGTAAATATCAACACTTAGTGAAATAAACTATTCATCCTATTAGATTTCTAAAATTCTAGTTTCGCAGTCACAACAAATGATAAAGTTTAATTAGTTCAGCTATAAGCGTTACCAGAAATAAAACAGTCCTCGTAAATTTTCATATGCTAAACCTGGAGGTTCAAAGCTAAGGAATGGCTCTCTACGCACACGCAAAGGGTAATAACTGAGAGAGAGACAGTGAAACAGGAGATGGACGGATGCAAAGCTGGCCAGCGAAGGAAGAAGTTCATTTCAATGCTCATGGTACTAAATAATGAAGCGAAGAAAGACAAAAGACAGTTCCACGACACACTGAAAACTGAAGCAGATCAGGCTTCAGGCGAAAGCCACTTCAGAACACTATATCAGATAACCAGGTCGATATCGGGGAAGAGATGAGCACATGCAGAACCAATGAAAGATAGTGAAGGAAATCTGACTACCAAAGAGGAAGAACAAAGAAAACGTTCCATCGTGATGTGCATCGAATAATAATAATAAAACTTTTAATCTGGACAGCATCTGTCTAATTTGCCCAATTTTCAGAGGCATTTTAATGCCTAAAAATTTTCTTTTGTTCAAGATCTTCAAGTGAAATAGTAATTGACATTACATCACATGACACAATAAAGCCCACCATATCGACCGAATGTAACGCAACACTCAGTTGTTTCGCTCATTTTCAATAAATTCAAACAATAATGGTGCCTAGGATTATGCCATATAAACTGTTTTAATTTATGCAGAGTGTACTTATGGTCAATATTCCATTATCTTCCGTTGTATATATATCTTGTGTTAGTGAAAAATTTTAAACATGTTTACTCCATGTGTGCATTATTATCATATTGTCAACTGGAGTCCCTCAAGTGCATAAAGTGGGAATATATTATTGTAAGACGCATTTTATTGTTTTATGAGGGAATTGACTTCAAGCTTTATTTATTTTCCCAAGTATCTGTAATCCACCCAACGCATACTTGGGTATTTTTGTTAATGCGAAGTCAATATCTCTATATTTCTTGATGTGTTTCATTGAATCACCAGTTATCCGATTTTTCCCACAAACTAAAGATAAAAAGACAGCGACCATGTTATTTAACCGTAAATCATGTAATTTAAATGTGTAACTTAAATAATACTTATCCATGCCTGTACAACTTGTGTGTCCTACATTTGTAGGAATAAATATGTAGCTTATTATGTTATCATTACTAACTATACTTAAAAATCGTATGTGTAATTTATCGAATTGACGATGCCTGTAAACTGGCGTCCCTCATGTACAAAAATGAGAATATATTATTATTATTAATCCTATATGAAATTTCTTCTTTGTATCCTCCAAGAAATGCACGACAATAAGTTAAAAGGCAATTAAAAAAGTGAAAGAGCACATTCTGAGACCCCAGTGACATAACGGAACATTTGAGGACTGCAGGTAGTTAGTTTTCATTTTTTAGCAATAACCGTTTGTAATAAAAATCTCAGTGATAATTATCCCATGTACTGAGATACACTGTCACCCATGAGTCTGCTTTTTCTCAAGTTCGGTAGAATCATGCAAATCGGCAGGTTACAAGCACTTTAAATACTCGCATGGGAATACATTACCATTATTTAAACAAAGTGAATAAGAAAAAAATGTACGCAGTATAATGATAGAGGGTTTTGGTAGCCCAAGTTTTAAGCAGACGACCGTGACTCTAGTGGTAAAGAGAAATATGCTTAACCTTATGAATGTCTTCAGGTCTTTCTGGCAAAGGCAGTTCATGGTACATACTACTAATATTTTAGGCAGGTGAAAATAACTCGTGTAGGCGTCAGTTATCAAAACATTTAGTCTTCAAAAATAAAGTGGAATTTCCCTGCTAAGAATACAACTTCATCTGTCATGCTTCCAAGAAATAATTTACCTCAGAGACTCATACTTCTGTAAGTTTCACCAGCCACTTAAGTTACAGTTGTGCTTACGGATCAGCTTTTTTTACATTTTTCCGTTGTTTATTTCTGCTATTTGTGGGCGATATTCATGGCGAGTAGATCATGAATGATACTTCAGCGCTCCTAACTTTAAAATAAAGACAGCAATAAATGTCACAGAAGTATAGGACTAGTGAATACAAATCAGACGGTATTCGGCAATGACTCTGGATAGTACAGGTTTGATAAAGTCTCAATTCACCGTAGATTTGGAAGATTTTGACTGTCTAAACTAATATCGAGCTGTTAATAGTTTTAACTACACCTTTACTTAGCCCTGCTGGGAGATGTTTTCGAGCATGAAAAATCAAGTTCCTAGAGCAACGGCCAATATAACTCGCTCCACAAGCGCAGTTGAATTGGTAGATACAATTTCAAGTGGCTAGTCTAGGTACTTCATCTTTCAGTCTAGCTAGCACCATCGGTCGTGTAGAGAATAATACGTGTAGTTCGTCAGCATTAAAAGTTTTTTGAACTGATTTTCTTAGTTTCTTCGTAATTAACTCACTTGGTATATCGCCCATGAATTGTGGTCCTATATAAAGTGGCTTCTTGTTTACAGATAGTGAGTAGTCCTTTTCCGCTTTCTTTGTCATGTGTTTCTTGATAAATTTGTCAGGATAACCATTTTCGATCAAGGTATCATATACAATGCTTAATTCATCTTCAATTACTTCGTCTGAGCATATAGCTCTAACTCTGTGGCTGAGGGTCTTCACTAAATTTCTTTTGTAATTGATGGGAACGAAGCTGTGAAAGTGTGTATATTGTCCCGTCCAAGTACTTTTTCTATGCGATTTTCTTTTTATGCTACCGTCTGGTTTTCTTATAAGTAGGACATCCAGGAAGGCGATTCTGTCTTGGGATTTCTCTTCGCATGTGAATTTCATAGCCCAGTGTACTTCATTGAATTCAGTAATTATTGTACTCCTATCAGAACCATTATCACAAAGAATAAAGGCATCATCCATATATCGGCAATAAAATGAGAGCTTACTGATAAGGTTGTTCAGAGGTCCATTTTCTAGCTTACTTAGAAAGAAATCAGCCAGAATGAGACCCAATGGGGAGCCCATCGCCACCCCGTCCACTTGCTTGTAAAGCATGCCGTCAAATTTGAAGTTTACATTCATGGTACATCTTAATATCAATTCTTTTAGGATTTCAATATGGATTCCAATGTTTATCGACTGCTTGTCCACTTGTTCACATATATAATTAACTGTTTCTATTAGAGGAACATTTGTGAATAACGATGTTATGTCCAGAGATATCATGGTTTTGTCCTTGATATTAATATCTAAACTAAACCGGCAAGCGTATGTCACTGACAAGTCTTTCTTCAAATGACTGCTGCTTTCTTCCATCAGTATAATTTTTCTGCCTAGGCGTTTTAATTAACTTTAGTTTAGTCTGTTATTAAACTGTCTTGAGCACTTAACATGCGATAATGTCAGGTGAGTATTCCCTGTGGAGTTGTGCGAATTCACTTAAATGAAAATAGCTTTGATTCTGAGTTTCAGAAGAACTATAATCTAAGTAATCTTTGTTGTTATCATTTTAATATTCAAGTTAGACAAAGAAGCATGATGGTAAAAAGATCAAGTGTGTAGAAAACAAGGAAGGATAACGATTACAGTGAAAGTTAGCCCGATAATGAGCGGCATATAATTCAGAAAGCTAAAAAAATAAATAATGATAGTAGCGATAGTGATAATAACAATAAAAATGATAATAATAATAATAGTGATAATAATAATATTAATGACGCCACCAACAATAAGGAATCTAAATCACCAGTAGTAATTCCATACAAGGAAGGAACCTCGGAAGCCTTACGCAGAATTCTTAACAAGGCAGGAATAAAAATGGCTGGCATTCAAACCCACAAACTCAATTAGAAACAAGCTTAGTCGGTTAAAGGATCACTCATGTGGAGCCTTTAAAACAAAACAATTTAGTTTATCTGATACCCTGCCTGTAATGATTGTCAGGTCAAATACATAGGTCAAACTAGTAGAACAGGGTCAGTGAGTCAGACTAGCTGAACATAAAAACCTAGCAAAATCTAGATTGGTTGACCTGAATAAGGTAAAAAATCTAGAGAACAGTTCAGCTATAGCACTACATGCAACTGCACACAACCATACAATAGGATGGGATAAGATGACAGTTTTAAAATCTAATGCAGCAGCAGGGTGGAGGGAGAGACTGGTGTCAACGGAAGCTTTGTTTATCGAATCAACTGCAAATACATGTAATAGGAATGATTCAACACCTGTCCAGTTGGATATCTGGAAAATTCTACTACCCCTACGACAAATAGGAGAAGACAAAGGAAACTATAAAACTCAAGTTTCGAAGTCGTGTGATTACAATTGATATGATTATGAACAATAAATTTTGTTCGAAACGTCATCCAGTAAATAATACTGTTTCACTGTGTGATACATCTAATAAACAAACTAATATGGAATTATTTTCTACCACAGTGCCCAAGTTTTACACATATATAAAAAAATGCATGCTAAAATTGAATTCTTCAGTGGTTTTCCAGTTAAACTCCCAACGTCAAACGGTTGGTGGCCTGCCTAAATCACTGCGCTACCTAAATTCCCTATCCATTTAAATGCATCTCGTTTACTCCATTTCGTATTGTTTTAATCATACAATTATGCAAAAATTACGATATATATACTCAAGCATATTCTCAAATAGGTTTCAAACTATTGCTGCGAATTTTGTGATGATAATAATAGAGGAGAAACAATGAGGAGTATTGTAAGACTCCTGAGATAAAAGAATATCGCTTCAGTTGATATACTATCCACATCAAAGTTTGTGGTGTAAGTGAAGGTATTCTTTTGAATGATAAATGTTCTAACTCACTTCTATTCAAGAAACGGGACGAGCTAATCGTGAACTGGAATATACACAAAAGGCGACATCTGAAGAAAAACAAAGAACCTAAATGGTGAAAACCCGAGTGAAAATTTAAAAAATACTCAAGTTATGAAGTCATATGACAGTGAGTTACACTACCGCACTAATAGTCTCATTCGGTGAGCAGACAGTCGTCATTCCATATAGAGCAGAGACGTCAGATGATATCAGAAGAGTACTCAATCAGCTTGACATTAGAGTTTTCTTGAGAACATCAGACACAATACGAAACAACCTTGTCCATATACAAGACCAGATGCCTAAAGATTCTCTATTTAAGTGTGTCTATAAAATAAAATGCTTCAAATGTGATGCGATTTACATCGGACAAACATCTCGAGAAATTAAAATCAGAAGTAATGAACACCGTAGGGCATCTGTTCGACCACCGAGAAATCCAACTGAACTGGGAAAACTTGAAAAATCATCAGCCATAGGTCTATATGCTATAGAATCAGGTCACAAAATTGATTTTGACAATATTGAAATAATCCAGGAAAACTTCAGAAATCACAAAGAACGTCTAATATCAGAAGCACTTCATATCAAGAGGAATCCAAATTGTCTGAATAGGAATGATGGACTAAAACAGAATCTGACCTGGTTACAACACCTCTCTCCCCCATGAAGTGACAAAATCAACACGAATGTGATATGCAAGTTCACTATGTAAACACACACTGCCTTTATAATTTTAAACACTGATCAAATCCAACAATCTACACTTGATTTTGTTATCTTTACCAATTGGCCAACTTGACAACGAAAAATGACCCCAGACTAACGAACGATGATCAAGTTAGTAAACTTTGTTTTGATACCATAACAGATGTACTATTACCTTTGTTATTTGGTTTAGTGATCTTCATTGTTATTTTGACTTTCAATATGTCCTTTTAACTTGACCTATGTCTATTTTCTCACCCCTTAACTCTTTGTTATATATATGCTGAGATTTTGTAAATTCCGGTTTAATAATACTTTGATAAAGCTATTAGCATTAAATAGCGAAACGTCAGTAAAAACAATATCGTTTTGTTTTTCATTCATTGGGAAATACAAAAACCTTTATTATAATGATACTTTGGAAAGTTCAAAAAATTAATTGCTTGAAGGATGAGGAAGGACAGTCAGTGACACATGACCAAATCTGTGAAGACTAATAGAGAATTGAAACAAATTAGAGACTTTGGAAAAAACGATATGCAAAGTTTGAACATGAGTCACCATCAGTTAGAAAACCATTGAAAACTGGGGAGCACTAGACAGCTGTTTCATCCTAGCTTGGGACTCTTCATCAGTACATTGCAGTCACTCCACTGCGAATCGAACACTAGACCATCAAGCTGTTAGGCAAATCTGTTGACCATTCAACCATTTCGAATAAATCCAATTTGCCATGAATTATAACCTCTACCGATTTTCTATATACTGACAGTGACAGCCACTGTCAGTTGCCAGTGGTTGTCCTCATAGCAGCCTGGTGAGTCCCATTGATGCAGCTTTACCCTTTAGGCGACCATTAGTGATTTGAATGTCCCAGATCTGCCTCCTGATGAGGTTATAGGTGCATGCTCCTGAGAAGTCATAAGCTGGGATGACACAGATTCAATGGCTTTCCAAGTGAGGTCGGTTCGTGGTCAAACTCAAAACTATCAAACCCCTGCAGACTGACATCTGAAAAAGTGGAATACAGTCAAAACCAAAAGGACGATAAAATACTGAAACAGTTGTGAATTAATTCACCCCAACAAAGTTCTTGCACACTTTAAAACTTGGGGCAAATGCTAGAAAATAAAAATGTAAGGTAGGTTTTCTACAAATAAATTTTAAATATTTGAAAATTAGGGTAAATAAAACAATGGAAACTAACTCTCTCTCTCTCTTTTATAAACACTTTTCTGCAGAAAATCTCTACAACCTAAACATTCTTAATGATATTAATTAAACAGCATCAGTGCATCTCCCTCGTTATTCATGGAGAACACTGTCACACATTCCATAAGGCGTTTGACCAAGTGAAACTTTCTTCAAGTGAAAGTGTTTTTTTAACTAAGTGCAAGTAGCAGGCACAATATGTGCTTTCCCTGCATAAAGCCTATTTATCTCCTTTTGTTTATATTATTTCCGAATGCCATTTTTCTGAGTGATGTTCATTTTTGTCATTGAATAGACTTTATTCTAAAATGTAAACATATCTATATGTGGCTCAGCTTTTTTCTTAATACAGTTATCATTACTGAAGAGAATGTTTTATTTGCGCTTGTATTCATTATGCACTTAACCTAGTGTCTGAATAAGTGACAGTTTCAGTGAATTGAATTTGTGTTCCGTATTGTATGGCGTTTTCCCCCAGTAAATCATTAAATTTTACAGGTATTTACATATAGGAATTATTAGTTTGTTTATATGTAAAAGGAAACTGAACACTTTTTTTGCGTACGAATGAATTTTTTGGTATTCACATATTCTAAATTGTATGCGTGATAGATACATTAGGAAGTAGATAAATGGGTGGAGAAGTAATCTGTAAGCTAAAAAAGAAATAACCCAACTGTTTGAACCTATCAGTTTGAAGGAAAGGTAACGAGTCTTAGGCCTCTTGTCAGCTGACTTCCTAGGTCCAAGTATATAAATTTCATACAATATCAGATTAACTAAGCAAAAGACTACAATGTACACTGGAAAAATATACAGTGGTTATCATATAGACCAAAAGGATATATCTGGTCAACACTTTCCATAGTCTAACAATAAGCTGGTTTCATCACTATGCTATAAAGGTTTAGATCTGAAGTGAAATATATGGTGCACCTTGCTGCTAGATTCCAGAAAGTATGACAAACAGAGGTTCGGGTTTTACTCGACTGTACATAACTTCCACTGAAGTACTCACCGGTGGCCTGCTTAAAACTTGGGCTGTCAAAACCTTGCATCATTAAACTTGCATCTTATTTCTCGTGTTCTCATTATAAAAATATGACCTTTAATGGTATTGTTTACTCTCGGGAGCATTAAGACTGTTTATGGCCTGTTGGTTGGGCGTGCGTGGGTGGCACAGCGGTTAGGACGCTCGCCGACCATGCACATGGTCCGGGGTTCGGCCCCCGGCAGAGGCACTCCTTTACCTCTCGAAGCCAATAATAAGACTGATAAAGAGGGAAAGTTGGGCATGAGGCTTACAACCCCATCCTTTAAAAATAACCACCACTGCTACAGAAACTTCAAGTCACTAGCTAGCTTGAAGCCTTATGTTCCACTGGGAACGTAAAGGTTCATGGATAGCAACGTATCCCAATAACCGAGATAACTATTCATGAAATTTTTAGTAGAGACCGCCACTGTTGAGAAATGAAACTAACTACATGCAGTCGTCAGACGCTTAGTTGTGTCCTGAGGTCTCAAAATGTACTTCCGAACCTTTTATTTGGCTTTCAACTAAATGTCTAGCATTTCTCCAGGAATCGATATCATATAGGAATAGTTTGCGCTTTGGGTCAGATAGTACTGTGTCACGTCATCTAATGTCAACTGCTATTTTGCTTGAAGATCCTGGAGGAAGAGAAAGTATTATGCATTAGGTCCTGGCGAAAACTGCGTAAATTAGGTAGACGTTGTCCAGATTAAAGCTATTGTTATTCAAAGCCTACCATAACGAAGTCACTGAAGTCAGCCTTAGTTGCCTATAGCAGAATGATTGGTCTAAAAGACCTTCCAAACAGTCTAGTACTGATATTTACTTGAGTATTTTAAATAATTTCGCGATGATCAGCCTTTACCACTGGCACGTGCATCATCATTCTGACATTCTTTTGTTTTGCAGAATCCTTAGTATTTGTGATCGGTATTTGTCGATTTTCATTCCTAATACTTCAGTTTTGCTATTTTGTGGATTTGGACCTTTGACAGTGTTGTATCATTTTAGTACTGCGATTTTGTCTGAGTGAAGTCAAGATTACGTCTTTGAGTGGTTGCTTGTTTTTGGGCTGTCTACAGAAAACATGTTTTGTTCTACTTGGTTATTGTAGGGAGTGTCTTGATCCCATTTTTTGGGATTACTTTTGCTTTTCATCAGGTGTTTCATGTCCTTGTTTGGTTTGTCAATGTGCTGTATTGTACATATTGTGTATATGAGAAACTTTTGGATTGTATGGCTACCTGGCGGCATTGCTGAGGTGATTCCATATTTTTGACGTAATTTATTGTTGCTTAATGGTACTGCAGATTTTACCATACTTCAACGTGTTTTGATATTGTTGGAATATGGACTTTGATTATGTGTGACTCTCAAAATTTTAGCAAACTATACAGAAGGATGCAGTAAATCGTGTGAAACATACTAACTTGGATTCGTTTATTGGTTTCCTACGTCCAGAAGAAAATACTTGCGTCTGGGTCATTACAGGCGTTTGTATGACCCCCTATGCCTTAAACTTTGAGCTTTAAACGTGATTAATTACGTGCAACCGGTTTAATGATTCTGACATCTTCTTCAGGCTTTACTCTAATTTACATAGATTTATATATAGAAATTTTTAACCAATGACGGTGATTTTGTGCATCAAATAATAATAATAATGTGATAAATGTTTTGAACGTAGTTAATAACGATGATTATAATGATAACTAAATATTGATAATAAAGGTTTATGCAGGTGGAGATAAGAATAACAAAGGTAGTAATATGTGTATATGTAGACAATTCAGTAAATAAATTTGGTCAAATCTTAAAAGCTACGTAATACTAAAGGTGAAGTGGACAGATAATCAGAGTTTAAATAAATATCATAAAAGTAGGAAGGAGATGGAAAATAAGAAAGGGTGGGAGGGTTTTGATTAGAATTTACCTAGGCAAAGGGAGAGACAAAGGTAGAACAAACTTCTTTTGTATGCAAAGACTAGGATTGTTCTCTCGAATTTCCATAGCTTCGGCTATGTGTAAAAGACGGATTCGAATTCCGTTCGAAAGGCTCGATGGGATGCGATAGATAACTTTGGAGGCCTTACCTCTGTCCACTTGGTGACCGCTATCAATCAAATGAGCCAAAATAGAATTTCTTATAGATTTATTCGGCCTTTTCCAAACCACGAAGGAAGATGCTCATTAATACGTTTGTTAACCTGTCTAGTTGTTCGCCCTATATAGTTCTCTCCACAGAGGAAACTAAATTTAAAGATACACATAGATGTGGCACAGCTAGGTAGCTTGTCTTTCACTTGAGCAATCATAATTGGTCGGCTGGAAAATGACAAACAAAGGGTGGCGGCAGTATAAGTCCGTTTTATCACTCTCGATAATCTCAGATATAAGACTTCGCTAGCCACGTCTCCATTAAATTACAATTTCATGAACAGTTGTTTCTTTTTAACTCTTGTCAGTTTTCCTTTATTGTACTTGGTGTTCATATGTCTCCTTACAAATCTACTAGGATAACCCATTTGGACCAGCGTATTTTGCATGTATCCTAACTCATTTTCTAGGGAGTCATCTGTACAGATACATCTTGCACTATTCGTGAGGCATCTGACCAGATTGACTTTGTATCAGATTGGCACAAAACTGAGGAAATGTGTATATTGTCCTACAAATGTAGGTTTTCTATAGACATCTCTCTTGAGTGAACCATCCTCTCTTCTGCTCAATTGGACGTCAAGGAAATGTAGTCTACCATCATGTTCTTCTTCACAATATTGTTCGCTTATATGTCTTGTTCTAATATTAAAAATGGGAATATTTAAAGATTTTGACATCATCGCTAAATATGAAACGGACTTAAAATTCAGTGATATTTGTCAGTTGATAAAAAGTTTCGTGACGTATTATAAACAGATTAAAACTTGAAAGTTGAGTGATTTCAATCAGACAAGAACATATGACTTGCTTGTAAAGAAAATTCAGATCTAACCTATTTAAAATATGGTTGTATCTGCAATAAACGAAAAGAAATCAATGCTAATAATGGTGCGAAGAACTGTAGTGACTATTCTGAGGAAGTCAGAGTTAAAATGAGATGATAAGGTCCTTAATGAAGTCTACAATTACTGGAGGCAAACCTGTATCAGTCTTTCACAATTCTACCGGTTAAACTAAATTTCTTATTTTGTCTACGCATGTTCAATTTCACTTAAAGGTTATTTGAATAAATTCGTTATCGTTACAATAACAGCCAGTAATCCGGAGGGAAAAAGGGATAAGAGGAAGAATCTATATTATGCACAGTCCGCCTGCGTCTTCCACATATAGCTGAAGCTGTTGCAGTAAGATCGAGTAAACCGTAACTTTGTATTCTAAAAGACCATGTTCAGGCGCTGTTCCTACCATGTCCACATTTGAACTAAAACTTCTTTTTGTCCAAGAGTGTCTCTTTCTCTTATCCCTTCTTTGATTTGCTTTGTTTATTGTAATCTATTATCATAGTAACAATAATTATTGTTTATTTTAATTTATATCCTTCATTCTAGAATTCTTTCAATGCCATCGAATTTTCTATTTATACTACTCGGACTTATTTTTTGTAGTGATATTATCTCTTTTTCAATCTACGCCTCCACCTGTTTCATTTCATAAATTGGTTATTTCATGATGAACTATTCATCGCATACTATTTTGTACTAGCCATCCACCTGACACCTTTTCCAACCTTGAAGTGACTCATCAATTTTCCTTGGCCGCATTATATGAATCTGTTATAACTACTAACTATCATCATCTCACCTTTCACAGTACTTTTGTACTGCATTTTGTACTTGCATTCAGTCCAGCATGTTTGTCAAAGAAACACTTCATCTTATCACCCTATTATTATTATTGTTTCCTTTAATTCCCAGAGGAACATAGGGTTTCAGCCGTGCGTCTCCACTGCGTTCCGTTCTCTGCTAGAGTCTTCACCTGGCTCCATGTCTGCCCACATGTTTTCATCTCCTCTTCACATGACCTCCTCCAAGTCACCTTTGCACTGACGACCAACTCGCCACTTCACTTTCGGGTTCCACTCGAGCAATGGCTTGTCTAGTGATGTCACTTGATGGTTTGTTTCCTCAGAGTATGACCAGCCAATCCATCTCCATTTCTTCCTGCCTATTTGTTTCACAGTCGGTTCCTGCTGTGTTGGTTCGCTCATTGCCAGAGATCTCTGTTGCTGATCTCTTCTGGCCGGCCATCTGATCTTGAGTGGTATTGAGCGAAGACAACTGTTAATGAAGGTCTGTAGTTTGTTTGAGATGCTCTTTATGACGCGCAGTGCAAGTCTCTGATCCGTATAGTAATACTGACTGACTTCACATTGGAGTTGGAAATCCGGATCTTATCTTCGTTTTGATGCTGAGTGCTGTTGACCTCCACACAGACTTGAGAGTAGTGAAAGTTTGTCTTGCTTTCCCGATCCTCGCTGCTTGATATCCTCGTCAGTTCCGTCTTCCTGTAGTTGAAATGATGCTTCCCTGGTAGGTAAAAGAGGTTGTTTCTTTCAGGTTCCTCCCATTTATGCTGATTGTTGTCTGTTGTTGTTGTTGCTGTTGGTGGTGTTCTTGTCCAGGAATCTTCATCACCTCTGTTTTATCTATGTTCACCCGAAGTCCTATCTTTGATGCTTCTTCTGCCAGCTTGTTGCTTTTCGCCTGCATATCTTCCAGTTTGTGGGAAATCAGACATATATCATCGGGGAAGTCCAGATCCTTCATTTTCTTTTTGTGTGAGTCCAGTTTATGCCTGTTTCCTCACTGCCCGCTGTCTGTCGCATTATCTGGTCTACTGCAATCAGGAAAATCATTGGAGATAGTAGACAGCCTTGTCTTACTCCTGTCCGCACTTCAAAGGATTCCGTAAGTTTCCCGTTGTTTATTACTTGGCATGCAGCATTGTCGTACAGCTGTTGGATGAGATGTATAACTGTCGCTGACACCCCATAGTAGCGAAGTAGTTGCCAAATCACCTCTCGATCGACGCTATCGAAGGCCTTTTCAAAGTCGATGAAGTTGAGATAGAGAGGTGACTGCCATTGGTTGGTAACTATGCAAATGTAGCGCAGTAATCCTTTATCACCCTAACTAACTGGGAAATATTAAAACTATAACAAATACCATATTTTACAGATGTTTGAAACTGAAGAGAATTTATTGAAAAGAATATTCTTTTTTTAAAAGAATAGACGCGGAACAAAGAGTACTCTTTTCGATAAATTCATCATCAGGTTCTACAATTATATATACATTATAATGAATGAATGAATTAGTCTTATGAACGACATTAATGTTTAAATAATATCAAATCAATAATATTGATAAACTACAGCTCAACAGCATCAACATAAAATGAACTGACTGACTTTGTGCTTCTAATTATATCCCCCTTCTTGTTCAAGCTGGTTGCAGGTTTTCTCTTCATAATTATATACGCAGTTAGTTGTCTTGTTTGAGCGTTCTTCTCAAAAACTTCAACTTCCATTATCTTCTGTAGATTATTCAGTCATTTACTGAGTAACTAGTCACACTTTAAATCACTTGCCGTTTACATTCATGTTATTCGTGGCCCATATTATTCGATTTTACAAGTTTGATGACGAGCTGACATCAGTCAGGGAATCGCTGAAAGCCAAGGAGTATTGAATTCGGCTTTCATGCGAGTTTGTCATTGTTCATCAGTACTCACCGACTGCGATTTGAAGCCAGGATCTTCCAGACTTAAGGTGAGTTCCTAGACTATTCAGTCACTGGCACTCGACCCACTGCCTCATGAAGTTCAGCTTCCGTCAATTAGAGATATTTAGCAGAACGAACAGCCAGTGTCACAGATGATTAGCTGTTTTCTTGTTCGACTTTGTGGGACCCACTGGTTAAGACTTCCCATTAGAACTTCAGGTAAATTCCTGTATAGAGCATCCAATTAATTATCATGCATTGATTTGCAGAGATCTGATCGGTTGCACGTTTGATTACGAGTTGACTGGGTTGCGCTATATATATGGCGAGTTGTCAGAATTTGGATTTTATAAAATCATTGGACTAGGTCTCAGTGGGTAAATGATCTAAGGGCGCGCCTTGTAATTCGAAGGTTCTGGGTTCGAATCCGAATAGTCGAGTACTGATGAAAAGTTTCAAATTGAGACGAAATGGCTGTCCAGTACTTCCTGGTTTTCCAGTGGTTCTCTAACTAGTGTCAGCTTATTTTCAAGCCCGTCACTAATCAAATCCCTGGAAACTAACATTTGATAATAGACTTTAGTCAGTTTCAGTTAACTGGGCTGCGTATTTGGGTTTCACATTACAGCGATTGTATTTCTTTGATTGATAAAACTTCAAGGGCACATTCCCGAGACAAATGAATTCAATTCGTGTTTATTGCTCAATTTTTCAAAGGGAAAATACCTAAATAATTTCTTCCCGTTTTATACAGAATTCAGCTATTGAATTAAGTTTAGATTTTCTTGTCGATCGATTGGACCGAAGTGCTCGGTTTCAGGTTGACATGTCGGCTTCACTGTGCAAACGCTTCGACGATATCTAGTCACGTAACTTTAAGTCAATTATTGGTTGACGGTGAATAGCAATGGAACCCAGGATGCTTATTTCGTCCAATTGGGGACTATGGGTAGTGGGTTCGAGCCTCAGTGGGAACACCATCACTCACCGGGAAATGTAGGTACATGCGGTGACGAGTCTCAAAAGGATGAAATGCGCATCCTGGGTCCCACTGCTATTCACCATCAACTAACTGACTTGAAGAATTCAACTAAATTTGAAATCGGATACATTAATGAAGATGTTTATTTTCCCCTCTAATAAATATTTATCAGCTAGCCTTATAGAATGAATTTATATTTATTGCAGTCTTACGTGTACAATATGCTAAGATAGTTGAGAAAATATGATGGTAAACAATGCCAATTAGCAAAATGATTTATGCGTTACGGCTGAGAACTTGGAATTAATTATTGTTTTACATAATTATTATTTATGGTATTATTGTTCCCTTGGGACTTCAACTGCACATTTCCACTTGCTTCTGTCTTCTGCTGTGCTTTTCACCTGCATCCATGTTAGTCCATACTGTTTCAGCTCCTCTTTACACGATCTCCTCCGTGTCACCCTTGCACTGACGTCCCACTCGCCGCTTCCCTTTCGGGTTCCAATCGAGCTATGGCCTGACGCGCGATGTCACCCAGCGGCCCTTCTCAGCGAGTGTCCAATCCATCTCCACTTTCTCCTGCATATTTGTTGGGAGGTTGGTTCTTGTTTTGTTTGTTCCCATAGTTTGTTTCTTCTTTGTGATTCTTTCCGGCCATCTGATCTTCAGTATAGAGTAAGCGAAGACAGTTGTTGATAAAGGTCTGCAACAGGCTGTTGGAAATATTCTTTGTGACCCGCCGTCAAGTTTCTGATCCATCCGTATAGAAGAAGTGACTGACTTGACGTTTGTACTGAAAATCCGAATTTCGTTGTTGATGTTGAGGAGTGACAGCGGAAGATTTCCAGATTGGTTTCAGGTTGATGAATGTGTTTCTCGCCTTCCTGATTCTCGATTTGACATCTTCGTCCGTCCGTTCCTGCTGTAGTTGAGACAATGCTCCCTACATAAGTGAATGAAGTAACCTCTTTCAAATCCCTCCCGTTGATGGTGATTGGCGGTGGATGTTGCTGCTGTTGTTGTTGTTGATTGGTTGGTTATTTTCATAACCTCCGTCTTGTCTATGTTCACCTGGAGTCCTGTATTCTTTAGCTGCTTCTTCGACCATTTTGTCAGTTTTCGCTTGTAAGTCTTCAATTTTGTGTGACATCAACCATAAATCATCCACACGCGAAATCCAGGTCTTCTCGGTTCTTCACGTCGGTCCAGGATATCCCTGTCTTCTAGAATCTTTTTAATTCTGCGCATTATAACTATTAGGTAACTCCGGTTATAAATAGGATATTGTCGTATGATGTTATAATATTATCACTCTACCTCTACTTTTACAGCTTGTCAATTCTTGTATTCTACCTACTCTTCTTTATTGCTCTCTCTTAATCTTTCTTTGGTTAGATAAGAAAGACTTTGTTACATTTTGAGGAGCTCTAATAACTTTCGGTAGGGTGAATGGGATACCACTGAGCCAACTCACTAATAACACTGTGGACAGACACTTGAACTCATTTAGGAAATTGTCGGTTATCATCTTCTCAGACTCTGATCATCATCTTTATACACAATTCCCCCCCCCCCCAATGCATTTCCTATAGGTAGGACTAGAAACAATTATGAAAGACTTTATCCTTGGACGACTAAGTACCATACCTTATTTGACAAGTACTCAGTGAGATGAGAAAAATGTTAAGGATGAGATTATTAACTCACTGAGAAACACCAAGTAAACGGTCCTTTTTATTCTTTATATCAGTAATATATTATTGTTAATATTTTTCCTTAAAATTATGCTTACATTTATATTTTTATTGATATTACTAATGATATTAATGCCCTGTTAGTTATTTTACCCCTTACTATGGAAATGTAAAGAGAAAATTAGATAGAATATTGTACTTCATGCTGAAAATTCACACGTTGTATCAGATTAACCTGTTTAGAATGAAGCCATTATAATTATGAACTTTATTTTGTATACGATTTGCAGTATTATTGTTGTTTCCTTTAGTTCCTAGAGGAACTTAGGGCTTCACCCGAACTTCTCTATTGCGTTCGGTTCTCTTCCAACGCTTTCACGTGGCCCTACGTCTGCCCACATGCTTTCTTCTCCTCTTCACATGGCCTCCTTCGTGTCATTCTCCCACTGACGACCGACTCGCCACTTCCCGTCGGGGTCCCACTCAAGAGCCTGCTCTGTGATGTCTCAGAGTATGGCTAATCCATCTCCACTTCTTTCTACATGTATACATGTATATATACATGTACACCTCCAAAGCTTTTATGTGTGGGTCCATTTTATGCCTGTTTCCTCGCTGCCCGGTCCGCTGTCTGTCTGTCGCATTATCCAGTCTACCGCAACTAGGAAAATCATTGGAGACAGTGAGCAGCCGGCCTTGTCTTACTCCCGTCTTCATTTCGAAGGACTCCATGAGTTTCCCACTGTGGAGAACTTAGCATGCAGCATTGTCATACAGCTGTTGGACAAGATGTATAATTCTTGGCGGCACCCGCGATTTGTATTACAACATCCTTATTCAGCAGAACTGTTTGAGAATAAATCCGTTTTCACAGTTATAAAATCACAAACAGTAATTCTGAAAAAAGAATAATTCTAACCGCTACTTCTGTGATCAGTGTTGATTGAACTCTCAGTCATCAAACTTCAGATGCATTCACTGAAGCATCTCAATAGTAAGGCAGTAGAATTCTTCCTAGTTCATACGAAAGGAAGAGACACATGTCAAACTGTATAAGTATATAGTCCAACCAAAGCTGGTGAAATAAAAATACAACCGCTGACCATTGTAAATTCGCTGGTCATGTTATTTTCTGTAATGTTTTTATCAGCATGGAGATCAGATAACATAATGAAATGTTTGAATTCATTGAGTGTATTGTAATTTAATATGATAACAATAAATTTCTTCCAAACAATAATGGTTTATGCATAGTGGAATTTTCAGCATTTTTTTAAATAATGCAACAATGTAACTCCCTTTATAAATATGTACATACGTGAAATTTAAAATAATATCAATAATAATATCAATAAACAGAATGTTAGTGGAGACATAATGAATTATAGATAGATAATATTATAGATAATACATGTAGTAATAATAATATTTGTCTATACTTTGCATTTTCGTTACGTTGGTTTGCGGAGAAGTTGGAACCTATTCGTCAAGGGTTAGGCATGCACACAATGAAAGACTCATTTCATTTCTCTGAAAGTGTGAACCACATGAACGTTTTAAATAAGTTCATGGTGTCATTTGATGTAACCTCCTTGTTCATAATGATTCCAATCATTTGTCAGCAGTCTGATCTTCTCCCACTGCCAGAGTCGAAATTCAAACGCCTACTGCTAATGTGTACCATGGATGTGCATGGATGTCCAATTCGACAACACTCTTTGCCGCCAAATAGATGGTGTAGCTATGGACAGTCCACTTAGCCCTGTTTTAGCAGATATATTAATGTGCAACCTTGTAAGAACAAAGTTGAAGCATGCAATCGACGAAACAACTTCCTACTGTCGATATGTTGATGATACATTTATAGTGTGCAGAAATGAAAGTCATGCTTCACACTTACTAAGATTATTCAATAATGCACACGCCAATAATGAGTTTATTATGGAACATAAAAGTGACGGGAAGTTCCACTTCCTTGACATCGCCATGGAACGCCTAGAAGACGGTAGTCTTCAAAAGTCAATTTATCGTAAGTCTACATGGAAAGGACAATACTTACATTTTAATAGCTTTTGTGCAAATAGCTTTAAACGCGGTCTAGTCAAGACCCTGTACTATAGAGCGAGGAGAATATGCACTATAGAGAAATTAGAGGAAGAATTTGAGTTTTTTGAAAAGACACTGAAGAGCAATGGGTACCCTCAAAGGTTTTTCAACAAGTATGGAAGATCTGAAGTCAGAAGTGAAAAGCAAATCACAGTGGGAAGAAAGCTCATCCAATTTGAGTTTGATTATAAAGGTGAAAACATTGCAGCGATGATCAACAGAAGGCTGATCACATCACTAGCCAGAGCCTATCCTGCAGCTAAGCTCGTTCCCGTCTATCGAACAACTTGCTCTCTGATGCAATCAAAATTCGATAGATATCCTTCTCATCTTAACTCCAACTGTATACACAAATTTACATGTATCTGCAGAAGCAGTTACAGTGGAAGAACAGAAAGAAGGGCATATCTACGATTTTCTGAACATGTACCAAAAAGCTTACGTCTAAAGGGAACAAATGCTTTAAATAGTGCCATCGCCAGGCATCTCCTCGACACGGGTCCGTCATGAGGTGGACGTCGCAAGATCGTTCAAAATTATCAATAAGCAGAAGAGCTCAATTCTCCTTCAGTTTGCTGAAGCCATTTCCATCAGGCGCCTGAAACCTGATTAATGCGTTTAGTAAGAAGCGGTTATCAGTCTTTCTTCGCCCTGGTAACTGGATATTTTTTATCCGAATGCGAGATGCTTAAAAGTTTTCATTGTGTATGATTATTAATGTTCAGAATTGTGTTTAATATTGCATATATATATATATACATATATATATGTATATATCATTAGTGTATGGGTATATTGATGGATTGATTTTTGTTTAAAATGAACGTTGTGCAAGTATGTTAAAATTGTTTTTGTAGATATATTTAATAATGTCTTCGCTTTGTAAGCAGCTGACGAGAAGGCAACGAAATAAAAGATGGTACCTTTTTATTCTGCTAAAACTGAAGTTGTTGTTTTGTTCAAATTCATTAAGGGGAATAAATGTATGTAATTTAAAAAGTTTAGAAATGCTTTTCTGACGTATGAGTCTTCACACATAACCGGGGCTAAATTTGGTATGGTAGAATTTTTATATTTACTTATACGAGGACTTATTCCTATTAACCTTCTTCTGTTTCTACCCGATGATATACAAGGAAAAAGTTGTGAATAAGGAGGATGTTAAGTATCAGACAAGATAACTTTAGCCAACTGCTTGTAGGAACTGAAATGCCTGTTAACAATAATGTCAGTTATTTGCAATTAATAGTGTCCTCTGAGCTGGCTAGTTTAGTTGTGGAGCTTTCGTCGTCCTTCTGGACAACATCTTCAGCGCAATATTTAGCATAAAGTTAGTTAGCTGAGTCAAATGAACACCACCAACCCTACTTACAATCTTCAGTGTTCTACGTAATATGACATAGCCTTTTCACTGCAGTCCAGTGAAGAAGAATAAGTGGGGCTTACAATAAAGAAGAATGAGCAGAATACATGAGTAGATAAATTGTAAGAGAGGAGGTTGAGTTATTCCAGAAAGTCTCAACTTCTCTATGTAATAAGTCAAACGGAAAATTTTCCTACAAATCACTAGGATATGAGACGACCAACAGAGTTTCGTGGAGAAACTAATGCCAAGACAGGAGAGACATTCGATTTACTCCCTATCCCCACAAAGCCGTGAATATTACAGGAATCATACGAGTGAATCAGTCCATGCAAGTATTTTTCGCATCAGAAACTAAAATCTGCAATATGACATTTAGGTGGATTCAGTTTAAGACCATTTAGGTGGAAACATTTGTTAACTTCAGACAACAATCTATTCACATAAGAACAATCCAACGGAGAAACGACTGGGACAGAAATGGTAAAATCATCGGCCTATTTAACGAAGTTAGCTTTGGAAGAATAAGGAAGGTCAACATAAAAAGAAATGAAAAAATGGAAATGGAGAGAGTGCAATCAGCGCCATGAGGCATACCGGTTCCCATTAGCAACGAAGTGAAGTGCCTTCCATTTAAACAGTATGTCGGTTTTTGCCCGTGAAGTAAGAAAACAGCCACCCTGTGGCCCAGGACTCAGTGTTTACTGAAATCAGCTTGCTTAATGAAGGTGCCCTTGGAATACAGCCAAAAGCAGCAATGTAGTTTAAAAAGGACGCTCGAACAAACTCTGCACCTCTAACAAGACTTGAAATAACATTGTGGTGGAGTGTAACGACAGCATCTAAAGTGCTTCTACTGCATTTGCGAGCAAACCGCTTTGGGTCATTAAAAGATTTTTTGAAAAAGAATTGAAGAACATGCAAGAGAAGTTTTGCTATTGTTTTCAAAATAGCGAATGTAATGGCGATTGACGTAAACCTTTGACCTGATCCAGAAGAAGACTTTGGCCAGGCATCACCTTTACTTCTTCACAGACAGCAGGTACTGTATCCGTGTGAAATGATGCATCAAAGGTTTAGGTAAGAGGATAACACAAAATATAAACACATTTCTGAAGCATAATGGT
This sequence comes from Trichobilharzia szidati, assembly GCA_944472155.2. Taxonomy (NCBI): domain Eukaryota; kingdom Metazoa; phylum Platyhelminthes; class Trematoda; order Strigeidida; family Schistosomatidae; genus Trichobilharzia; species Trichobilharzia szidati. Next base: position 22,724,395 of record OX235272.1, on the reverse strand, counting down.
TGGTATGCCATCGGGACCTAGACAGTTTGATGGAATTAAGGATTTGAGACATGGTAATACATCCTTTTCACTACAACTGAGGAAATGAGCATTTACATGACTAGAAACACCAGGTTCAGTCTTATTAGCTTGTTGCATTACAAGGGGTCTATTTAAGGCATTTATATCAGGATAACACATCAACTGAAATTTGCTTTCTGCTTGTAATTTGTTTTAAAAGTTTTCAGATGTTAGAAGCATTCTTACATGATAAAATGTCTTCAGTATATATCCCATTTAGTCTTTGTATTTCAGACTTTATCAAAGAGTTTACTGTTCGAACATTTGCATTATCATGTGATTTATACAGTTTCTTTTCCTCTCTTTTAAGGTTTATTTGGCTGTGGAGAAGTGATCCTATCGAGACTCGTAAGCAGTATTCCTGTAGGACAGCAAATATACAAACAGAGCTTGAGATAAGAGGATAGAAACAGAAGAAGGTTAATAGGAATAAGTCCTCGTATAAGTAAATATAAAAATTCTACCATACCAAATTTAGCCCCGGTTATGTGTGAAGACTCATACGTCAGAAAAGCATTTCTAAACTTTTTAAATTACATACATTTATTCCCCTTAATGAATTTGAACAAAACAACAACTTCAGTTTTAGCAGAATAAAAAGGTACCATCTTTTATTTCGTTGCCTTCTCGTCAGCTGCTTACAAAGCGAAGACATTATTAAATATATCTACAAAAACAATTTTAACATACTTGCACAACGTTCATTTTAAACAAAAATCAATCCATCAATATACCCATACACTAATGATATATACATATATATATGTATATATATATATATGCAATATTAAACACAATTCTGAACATTAATAATCATACACAATGAAAACTTTTAAGCATCTCGCATTCGGATAAAAAATATCCAGTTACCAGGGCGAAGAAAGACTGATAACCGCTTCTTACTAAACGCATTAATCAGGTTTCAGGCGCCTGATGGAAATGGCTTCAGCAAACTGAAGGAGAATTGAGCTCTTCTGCTTATTGATAATTTTGAACGATCTTGCGACGTCCACCTCATGACGGACCCGTGTCGAGGAGATGCCTGGCGATGGCACTATTTAAAGCATTTGTTCCCTTTAGACGTAAGCTTTTTGGTACATGTTCAGAAAATCGTAGATATGCCCTTCTTTCTGTTCTTCCACTGTAACTGCTTCTGCAGATACATGTAAATTTGTGTATACAGTTGGAGTTAAGATGAGAAGGATATCTATCGAATTTTGATTGCATCAGAGAGCAAGTTGTTCGATAGACGGGAACGAGCTTAGCTGCAGGATAGGCTCTGGCTAGTGATGTGATCAGCCTTCTGTTGATCATCGCTTCAATGTTTTCACTTTTATAATCAAGCTGAAAGTTGATTGGCTAGGGTCTAGTGTTTTGTCCTAATGAGTATTGAATTTGACCAGGTTCTCATGACCAACTGATATGAGAAAGCTGTGATCGCGAGAATTAAAGTCCCCACAGACTACTGGCAAGGAATTTATGAAAACAGGAGCACCAGATACAGTAAATTCGTCTGCAAAGTGGATATATCGGAGAAAATGCACTCTGGAGCCAAATAAACCTTTATTGTGTATACATAAGATTATTAACTCAAGTGCTTTGGACGACACCGAACAGTGATACAATCTGTATTGTCACTGAAAAATTTTAAACATAATTAATTAGATGTAGATCACTTTGCATTAATAAAAGTGTTTTTTCGTTGAACTCTTTCTGTTTTGATGGAAACTTTTACATCCATTCAGTGAGCTTAGATTATTTCAAGTGGACGTGTACAAATGTTTTACAGTTTTATTCACGATTCTCAAGTGTCACTTTGCAGGGATTTGATTGATTTGAATATTGGTCACAAAGTGACTACAGTTGGTGAACCACCGAATGTCAAGAAGTACTAGACGGCTGTTTTTTCTTTGTCTGTGACTCTTCAACAGTAAGCACCCATCAGCCCACCGTGGATTGAGCAAAGGGACCCTCGTGTTACATAGCAATTTCTCAGATTCGACATTGTTGTCTGTCAAACTATGATACACACACACGCATATATGTATCAATTATGCATCAAATTTCGGTCTTGTTTTTTCACTCAATTTGTTTATTTATTTAGCTATAAATCAAACATTCACAATTTAATTAATCAACTGATTAGATTAATAACTCATTCAGTGATACGTCATCATCATCCACTATGGAAACTTCCCCCTCTCGCCCACCCATACTTCCAGTGTTCCGGACTAGGGACGATAACTATGCTCCTACTGTTACCCTCAAGTCGCTTGTTAAACACGCGAAAATTCTCTCACCTCCATCCAGTATTTTACCACTGATATTCTGATTTATTCACATTTTGACAATGATTGATGCATTTTAGCGAAATGAAAATTTAATAAAAATGCAATGCTGTTCCAGTTTTTAATCTGGAAGTAGTCAAAGGTATAAAGTAGGTTTCCTTCCCTCCCCATCTCCTTCATCTCTTTTGTCTTTGTAATGTTAATTAATTTAACTTGTAAGACCGTAGAGAACTGTTTTTCTTTTTTTCTTTCTTTCACTTGTGTGTTATGCGTGTTTCTCCTCTCCTAAAAAATCTAAAAATTGAAGAGCGAAATACCGAATGACTCATTTATGTTTTGCGCCTATTCCAGATACCTGTACTTGTCAAGAAATAATGGAAGATTTTATTAATATGTTAATAGTCATTAACTTTGTTTGGACACTAGTAACTAGTGTGATGTAGTCTAGTCCTTTGTTTAGTAAAGACTAAATTCTATCAGTCAGCTTTGCAATGTGGCCACCATTCTCGGTAGCTTGCCACCACGGTGCACATTGATTTGATGATATTCGATGGTTGGAGGCAATCGGCAGGAAGCCTTAGACCTTCGTTTCGTGCTAGTTGACACTCACCAGTCAGCAAGGCGAATCTGCAACCTTGAAGGAACTTATGTCCCTTCTGAGATTCGAACCTACGTCACCCAATGCTGCAGTCAGAGACGCTACCGCTGAGCTAATATCTTATATCATCAAATCAGTGTGCATCGTGATGGCGAGCTGCCTAGAATGGTGGCCACATTGCAAACCCGACTGACAGAACTCAGTGTGCACCAAAGAACGGATAGGACACATCACACTAGTTACAATGTCCAATCAAAGTATCCAATACAGTCCTACAGGAGAATAATCATGAGCCCGAATAGCTCTGTAGTAACGTCTCTGACTTCAGCACTGAGTGACGTGGGTTCGAATCTCAGAGGGAACATGCGTTTCTTCAAGGTTGCAGATGCGCCTTGCTGACTGGTGAGTGCCAACTAGCACGAAACTTAGGTCTAAGGCTTCCTGCCGATTGTGTCCAAACACCTAATATTATCAAGGCATTAACTTTCTGTGCATTAGAATTTCTAGAGCTATTGGGTTGATTTTTCAGGGTAGGGTCGTGTTCCTCATGGTCAAACATTCTTCGTTTTCAGAGCTTAGGGTGGGCCAGTAAACTAGTGGACTGATAAACACTAACGTCAAGTCATTTTCTCTATATTACCCAGAGACTTGACGTACCAGGGAAAGGATTTCTAACAGGATTTGGACTTTTATCAGCAGCTGCCTACGCTGATTCCATGCGGAAGGGTCAGCAAAAAGAAACTCTAGACACAAAGCAAAAAACATTATTATTATAGTTTCATTTAACTCCTTGAGGAACAGAGGGCTTCAGCCGTGCGTCTCCGTTGCATTCGGTTCCCTGATAGTGTCTTCACCTGGCTCCAATTCTGCCCACACGCTTTCATCTACTCTTCACATGACCTCCTCCAAAACACCCTTGCACTGACGACCAACTCGCCGCTTCCCAATCAGTCGGGTTCCACTCGAGCAATGGCTTGTCTAGTGAAATCACTTGATGGTTTCCTCAGAGTATGACTAGCCAATCCATCCCCATTTCTTCCTGCCTATTTGTTTCATAATTGGTTCCTGCTGAGTTGGTTCGCTCATTGCCAGAGATCTCTGTTGCTGATCTTTTCTGGCCGGCCATCTGATCTTGAGTATTGAGCGAAGATAACTGTAAATGGAGGTCTGTAGTTTGTTTGAGATGCTCTATATGACGCGCAGTGCAAGTCTCTGATCCATCCGTATAGTGAGTAGCACTGACTTCACATTGGAGTTGAGAATCTGGATCTTATTTTTGATTCTGAGTGTTGTTGACCTCCTGCACACAGACTTGAGAGTAGTGAAAGCTTGTCTTGCTTTTCCGATCCTTGCTTTGATAACCTCGTCAGTTCCATCTTCCTGTAGTTGAAACGATGCTTCCCAAGTGGGTAGGTAAAGGAGGTTGTTTCTTTCAGGTTCCCCCCATTTATGCTGATCGTTGTCTGTTTTTGTTGTTGTTGTTGGTGTTCTTCTCCGGGAATCTTCATCACCTCTGTTTTCTCTATGTTCACCTGAAGTCCTATCTTCTTTGGATGCTTCTTCTGCCAACTTGTTGTGGGAAATGAGACATATATCATCGGCGAAGTCCAGATCCTCCAAGTTTTTGTGTGAGTCCATTTTATGCCTGTTTTTTACTCAGTGCCCGCTCTTTGCCGCATTATCCAGTCTACTGCAATCAAGAAAATCATTGGAGACAGTAGGCAGTCAGCTTGTCTTACTCCTGTACTCACTTCGAAGGATTCCGTAAGTTTCCTGTTGTGGATTACTTGGCATGCAGTTTTGTCGTACAGCTGTTGGATGAGATGTATAATTGTCGGTGGCACATCATAGTAGCGAAGTAGTTGCCAAAGCACCTCTCGATCGACGCTGTCGAAGGCCTTTTCAAAGTCGACGAAGTTGATTGAGGTAGAGAGGTGACTGCCATTCCAAGGTTTGATACAGAGCAAAAATTATCTTAATGACTTTAAAAATGGGCTGAGGAAAATAGAGATAGATTTCACATAGTCTGAGGAGACCATTAACTGACAACACGCATCAGGCCCTAGATAGGAACCCGAATGGAAGGCAAAGAGTTGGGTATCGGTCTAAGGGTGAAATGAAGGATTCTTGTCTTCCGATTGGAACCCAAGGGGGTAATAACAAGTCGTCAACTCACGAGTCCTGTTGTTTGTCAAATTAAAGGAAATTCTACCTAGGATCTCCTATCTAGTCTTTTTACGAACAGTTAAAAAAATATTTTACATGTTTAGACAACAGAATAGAATCATAATTCATAAATATTGGAATACTTATGTCTTATTTTGAGTGTGTATTGTAATAACACAAGGGAAGCAAGTACTTGAGTTTTTTGGGCGTAAATCTTGTACTCAAAGTTTGATTCTACTCATTGCATACTTCCTTTGCATAAGAATTAATTTCTTTTTCTTGTTGTATTCAGAAAGAAAATAACTCACTAGTACTTAACACGAGTGGAAAGTCATTCAGTAAGTAGTTTAAGGGGAGTTAAGGAGTAGTTTAGTCTGATTTAGATAATTATTTTAGGCTATGCTGGCACTAAGTCCCACCTATTGTGAGAGAGCTAGTGATTTCCAAATCTCTGTATGTGGTGTGAGTGTGTGTTGTTCAAATACATGGCGCCTAGTGGTTGGAAGTTGAGTACCTAAACAAATGGAGCACATTAATACATTTGGTTTAGTGTTTCTAGTAAAGAAATGAAAATAAGAAAGTAACTGACAGGAATGTGATTTAATTTAGCTATAATGATTCTTATGTTTTATTAAATCAAAATTCAAGAAATATTTTCAAAAGAATAGACACGGAACAAAGAGTACTCTTTTCGATAAATTCATCATCAGGTTCTACAATTATATACACATTATAGTGAATGAATGAATTAGCCTTATGAACAACATTAATGTTGTTTAAATAACATCGAATCAATAATATTGATAGATTACAGCTGAACAGCATCAACATAAAATAAACTGAATGTCAGAAGAATTAGGAAAGGTAATAGTGCAAATTCATGAGTTTATAGTCTAGTCTCTACTGAGGGCCAGGGCAGTAGTAGGGGCTGGACTTGTTTCTTTTGAACACAGAGCACCGGTTGTTTCAGGTGAATTGTAATAGCATCTACTTTTTGGAGCATTCGGTGATAATGGTTCCGATAGGAGTACAATAATTACCAAATTCAATGAAGTACATTCGGCTATGAAATTCACATGCGAAGAGGAATCCCAAGACAGAATTGCTTTTCTGGATGTCCTACTTACAAGAAAACCAGACGGTAGCATAAAAAGAAATTTGCATAGAAAAAGTACTTGGACGGGGCAATATACACACTTTCACAGCTTCGTTCCCATCAATTACAAAAGGAATTTAGTGAAGACCCTTCACCACAGAGTTAGAGCTATATGCTCAGAAGAAGTAATTAAAGATGAATAAGGCATTGTATACGATACTTTGATCGAAAATGGTTATCCTGACAAATTTATCAAGAAACATATGACAAAGAAAGCGGAAAAGGACTACTCACTATCTGTAAACAAGAAGCCACTTTATATACGACTACAATTTATGGGCGATATACCAAGCGAGAAAATTACGAAGAAATTAAGAAAATCAGTTCCAAGAACTTTTAATGCTGGCGAACTACACGTATTATTCTCTACACGACCGATGGTGCTACCCCGACTGAAAGATGAAGAACCTAGACTAGCTGGCCACTTGAAATTGTATTTATCAATTCAACTGAGCTTGTGGAGAGAGTCATGTTGGTCGTTGCTCTAGGAACTTTATTTTTCGTGCTCGAGAACATGTCCCACTATGGCTAAGTAGAGGTGTAGTGAAAACCATCAACAGTTCGATATTAGACCATCCTGTCCAAACCGGCCACAAAGCCAACGTTGAATAGTCCTACTCTGTTACCTACCGGATGCCAAATAAACTGCCGTGCGTCGGTGGCATAGCGGTTTGAACGCTCGCCGATCATGCACATGGTCCGGGATTCGATCCCCGGCCGACGCACTCCTTTACCTCGCTGAGCCAGAAATAATGCTGGTGAAGAGGAAAGGTTGGGCATGAGGCTAGCAACCTCATCCTGTAGAATAAACATTGCTACAGAAACTTCAAGTCACTAGCTTGAAGCCCCATGTTCCACTGGGGAACGTGAAGGAAAAAAAATAAATAAATAAACTGCCAAAAACATCGGAGCATCGCATGCTCCAAACAGCACATGCTATTGCAATTCGCCTGAAACAACCAGTGCTCTGTGTTCAAAAGAAACAAGTCCAGCCCCTACTACTGCCCTGGCCCTCAGTAGAGACTAGACTATAAACTCATGAATTTGCACTATTACCTTTCCTAATTCTTCTGACATTCAGTTTATTTTATGTTGATGCTGTTCAGCTGTAATCTATCAATATTATTGATTCGATGTTATTTAAACAACATTAATGTTGTTCATAAGGCTAATTCATTCATTCACTATAATGTGTATATAATTGTAGAACCTGATGATGAATTTATCGAAAAGAGTACTCTTTGTTCCGTGTCTATTCTTTTGAAAATTTTAATGGGCATTTTTAATCAGTTAAGAAATATTTGTCTGTAACAAACATTATAGGGGTATCCTTAATTACTGTAGATGATGTAAGAACATTACGATTTATGGTGAAACCACAGGTGAATTATATAATTAGATAGACAAATGCAGTGCTATTGAAAACTGCAAGAGTTCTGAAAACATAATCCATCCTCTACCACCGCAGATCATCAGTTTACGAGTGGAAGAAAGAATAGTAATATATTTATTGACCAACCATCGATTCTGGAGTCTGTGAGCTTTACTTATCGTTATTTTCTTGGGTTCTGAATGAAACATAATGCTTCAGCAGCACATCTCCATTAGATCCTCTTCTCAGTTTTCCTCGCTAGCTGGTTTCATGCTTGCCATTCAGCTCTCATCCCCTCCTCACAAGCTCTCTATGACACCACTTTCGGATTGACGCTCAATTCAACTCGTTTATCTTTCGACTCCCGGTCGAGGACCTGGTAAGTGAGATCACTCAGCAGTATCCTCAACGTGTGTCCGATCCACCTCCATTTCCTCAGTCACACTTGTTGGACAATAGATTCTTGGTTGGTTTGTAGCACTACAGAGTTCCTTGTTGTTAAGCGTTTCTGACAAACCATCTGATTCTTAGTATGGAGAGAAGGCAGCTGCTGATGGAATGCCACAAAATAGGATTGAGTCTTCATCTTTCTGCATATGATATTGAGCAAGCGTAAAATGAAGAAAGTCTTAAAAAGGAATTAATATTGATTGAATCAGTCCCTTTATGGGCTTAGGAAATGAGTTAGTACAATTAATTAAAATTTCTTCTAAATATTCAAAGCTTAAACGTTTAAAATACTCACTTTCGAAATAAAATTCGTCATTCTTTGAGACAAATAAAGAACGAAGTGTTTTAAGGATATTTAACTAAAACCTTCCACTTTATATGAACTTCTCTGTAATTAGTTGTGTTCTCTGAGCCGGTTGGTTCAATTGTGGAGCTTTCATCGCCCTTCTGGACAACATATTCAGCGCACGTTTTAGCATAAAATGAGGTGATTTAAATTCTCCAAGAATGATAGAATTGTGTCTCCTGGTAATCATCTTCGTGACTGGTAGTTGAATTACATTTGTATCGACGGTATCTGCATCATTCACCTGGGCTTCAAATCTTCTCTATTATTTCGAGAACTTCTCTGTATGAATAAATATTTTCATATTTCAAAGCCACTATGAACTCATTTTCACCTGAGCGTTTCACCTATAATGCATAAACTGAGCTCAAATAAAAATTATAAACATTATCTATGGTTGGCTGAGTTCATTATTTTTTCTTTCAGTGTTTTGTTTTGAAAAGATTTCCATCTCGCACCTGCGAAATTGAAATAATCATTCGCCTTGGTATGTAGTTACCCATTACCAACCTACCGAATCAAAGGCCCTCAAGGAAAAAACAAAGAAAATCACTCTGTCATATATAAAAGACATCTCTGAAATCACTGCAAGACTCTTCAAACCTTTAGGAATTGAAGTAGCACACAAATCAACAAAATCACTTCACTCAGCTGGCTCTGTGTCAACCAATAGACTCGACAACGAAAGAAGGTAAAACCAACATCATCTACAAAATAAATTGTAGCAACTTCAGAAAACACTAACTACATTGGCCAAAGTGGACGTCCCCTTCTTCTTCGTATCCATGATCACAAACTAGCCTTCAAAAGACATGACATACACTCCTTGATATCACTACATACAAACAACCATGGACATCAATTCGACTGGGACAACGTTCAAATACTAGACAGAAGGAACCTTGAAGAATACTAGAGAATTTTTAGAAGTAGGCCTGGTATTCCAGTGAATCGTCAATCAATAGACACATCAAGACAGACAAAATTAACCAACCAATAAGAAGGAAATCTCACACACAACGGATTAAACTTCAGGTGAAGGAAACAATCAGTACCAATACTTGTAGCCTAGAGGGTGTGAAAACACGCAAAAAACAACCAATCACGTTCAAGGTCATCAGGAGGGATGACTTATAAACTCGTGAAGAAATCTAAAAGCTTACTTCAATTCGAATTAACGTATGCGTTGAAGATGTAGCCTAGTAGGGCAATGAAAGCTTGTCAAATAAACTATCCAGAACATAGAACACAACTATATTGACAACAGTGGCTCACGTATAGTCCATTATCATGTCGTATTCACAAATGTTTGTTTCCTGATGTGGGTATTCGTACTTTCTTAGTTAATTTCTTCTCTGAAAATGGCATCAAAATGGCATCTTAAAAATGTGATTTGGTGAACAATTTCTTCGTCTGTTGGTTAACTGTTATTTATTTGCAGGTTTATAGTCAGTCCCAAGAGACTCATTTACATATATAATTAGCTTTATAAGAACTGAGATATTAGGCAACAGGTTTGAAAGTTATTTTATTTAGACTGAATAAATATGAGAGAGCTGCTCATCTGACAAATTCATAAGTTGATTGTGAAGTTGTTTGTTTTCTACACTGACAAGTATAAATATGACGAGTAACTTATATTCTCAGTTTATGTTAGACAGAAATCTTATGCAAATAGATGAATCATTTCACTAAATTGTTTTTCACTAGAAGTTCTGAAAAAGTAAACTCACTAGGGATCATATGTTTTTCCCTCCCTGGTAAATTTTAGCTTAATTGTCTTCTTGCTCTCAAGTGAAACCAGACTATGAAACGATAACTTGGACGTTGGCTCAAGGTTGACATGGAGGAGATGATGTGAAGAAGAGATGAGAGATTACTGTCAGTATAGGGGCCAGCGGAAAAGAACCGCAGAGAACAGAATGAAGTGGAGATGAACTGTTGAAGCCCTACACTTCTTTCCGAATGCAAGGGAATAATATAAAATTATGTCGCAAAATAACGCCATCTTGATACCATTTCTAATGTGAAGAGGCATACATCTTACAGTCTGAATATTTCGCTTTCGCGCCAGAAACCAAAACAAAATTTTACATCAAACTGTTTACTTTGTAAACAATCGATTACACGTGAAATGTATTGCACAGATTTGAATATGTTAACAACGCACAGGTCCTCTCAAGTGCTTCTAAGTTACGAAACCAGAAAACGAAGGGAAACTTCAACATTTTGCAGCGAATCCAAGAAGACTTCGTCTTTTTACCCAAACATCTTGTTATCTGACTGACAATAGATAACAAGAACTGTAATCAAACACTTTCTTAGTCACAGGATTTCATCATGAGCTCACATTGGTTAGAGAACCATTGGAAAACCACCAAGGGAGTACTTGACAGGAGTTTCATCCTAGTTCGGGACTCTTCACCTGTTCGCATTGACGGGGGTCCGAACCCAGGACCTTCTGGTTACAAGGCGAGCTCGTAGACCATCAAGCCACTGGGACCCGATCCAATGGCCCCTGAATTCTAACTTCTGCCAATTCACGACATAGCGCGAACCCTATCCAATGTCTTCGAAGTGTATTTGTCCTCACATCCGACCTGCTGCACGCTACTGGTCACAACTTCTCACTAGAACAAACAAACTATTGACAAGTACCTGATGTATTTAACACAGTGAGAAAATTGATGTTAAACAGTGAACAGTTGTCAGAAAACATTTGTGACTTTAGAAAATTTATTCACAAATACAATTTAGGATTATCCTATCTTAACAGACTAATGGCGATATAGTAATGTTTACTGAAGTTGGTAAACGTCTTATATGGTTACAGGATTACCTTGACAATCAAGCATTACTTTGTTGTGCTTAAGTCAGACTGTAATGCAAGTGTAATTTACTACCTCACTATAGTTTGAATTTTTATCAAGAAACACTGAATGTTGACGTTAAAAGTGCAGATATGTATCACTCATCTACATCGCAACTAGAAGGGACGCTGAAACCTTCGAGATTTGGACAATAGCCAGACCGCTCAACTGGTATTGTTATATTTCCCATTAGGCTCCAGGTGGAACATAAAGCTACAAGAGCACATCTGCATATCCTCCTATTTTCTACAGTTTCTTTTAGCCGGTGTTACCATTGTCCAAAAGTACTCATCTTTTACTCTTGCGATCTCCCCCATGTCACCCACCGATCCATGCCAAACACATCGGTACTTATTCGAATTCTGATTGACAGACTACTGAGTGATGTCCCTTAGCAAATTCCTCTGAGTATTACCCAATCCATCTCCATTTACTTCAGAATATATGTTGGGCAATAGGTTCTTGGCTGGTTCGTTGCACTGCAGAGTTCTTTGATGCTAATTCTTTCTGGCCATGTAATCTTCATTATGGAGAGAAGGCAGTTGTCGATGAAAGTCTGAAGCTTGTTAGAAATGCTTTTGGTGATGCATCAAGACTCTGAATCATATAGATGCACTGACTAACTTCACATTAGTATTTATTAAACGTCTGTGAAAAGTTCGTCGCTCTCATTCATTATACCAGGAGTCTCTAGACTCGTGATGGGTTTCATTCCCGCATGGTTTGCTCTAAACTTGTCTGGATTTTCAATCAGCCAATAGGATTTTGATGTTGTCGTTTGGAATCTTAACCATTACAGTTTTTATTTGTCTATAGAGATCTTCCTTCGTCTCTTGTTCTGAGTTGTTTGTAGGTGCGCAGCATTCGATAATTGTAATTGTGACGTCATGATATACACTCCCTCGGTGTGGTCGTGGCTGTCGTTTCAGTGACCAGGGTAGATTAATGGTTGTTCAGCTAAACCGTTTGTAGAGTCCACTCCTATTGCAACTAGTCTAACAGATTCCTGGCACTTCTATACCATATCTTCTCATTTCCTTTACAATCTGAATGGCTTTCTCAGCTTCTTCATGCATTTATTCCCCTTGATGAATTTGAATAAAGCAAGAACGAAAGTGGTTTGTGCAGAATAATATGGTACCATCATTTATTTCGTAGGCTTCTCATCAGCTGCTTACAGCCTAAATACATAATGAGGTTTGCGTACAGAAAAGTTTTAACATACTTGCAAATTTTTACATGTTGCCAGTTGACAAAAAGTTCCACAGTAAGTGAACAGTGCTCAGAAAATTGCGCTTATATAGTTTTTACACATGCAGTTCAAGTTTAAACAAAATAGATGTATGCATAAAATGGCAAAGGAGTTACGTAATAAAGACGAAATATGAGTTAGATACAGAGTGACTAAGAAATTAGGTAACAATGTACTGAGTTCAACTCAAATCATAGAAACAAGAGACAAGAAAAATTACAGAATATAAAAGGGGGTGAGGTTAAAGACAAAGATTACGTAATCAGATGAGAGAATAAAGACATTCAGTTACCAGGGCAAAGAGAGATTAATAACTGCTTCTTTCTGAACACATAAATCTGGTTTCAAGCGTTTGATAGAGATTGCTTCGGCAAACTTGAGGAGAATGGAACTCCTTTGTCTATTGATAATTTTAAAGGATTTCTCGATTTCTACCTCATGACCCGTGTCGAGAAGATGTCTAGTGATAGCGCTGCTATAAGAGTTTGTTCCCTTGAGACGTAGGCTTCTTGGCACATGTTCAGAAAATCGGAGGTGTGCCCTTCTTTCTGTTCTCCCAATGTAACTGCTCCCGCAGATACACGTAAATTTGTATACACAGTTGGAGTTAACATGAGAAGGGTATCTATCGACTTTTGACTGCACCAAAGAGCATGTTGTTCGATGGACGGGAACCAACTTAGCTGCAGGATAGGCTCTGGCTAGTGATGTTCTCAGTCTTCTGTTGACCATTTCTGCAATGTTTTCACCTTTAAAATCTAGTTGAATGAAGACAGGCTTTTTTTCAACTGTGATTTGTTTGGTATTTGAGTCTTCACATCTTCCATATTTGTTTATGAATCTTTGAGGGTAACCGTTATTTTTCAGCACCTTTTCGAGGAACATAAATTCTTCCACTAGTTTCTCTGTAGAGCATATTCTCCTTGCTCTATAGTACAGAGTCTTGACTAGACCACTTTTAAAGCTATTTGGACAAAAGCTATTAAAATGTAAGTATTGTCCATTCCATGTAGGTTTTCGGTAAATTGACCTCTGGAGATTACCATCTTCTAGGCGTTGCATGGCGATGTCAAGGAAATGGAACTTCCCGTCATTTTCATGTTCCATGGTAAATACAATATTTGTATGTGCTTTGTTGAATAGGCTGAGTAGGTAGGAGGCATGACTGTCGTTTTTGCATACTACAAATGTGTCATCGACATATCGACAATAGGAAGTTGTTTGATCGATTGCATGCTTCAACTTTGTTTTCTCAAGGTTTGACATGAAGATATCTGCTAGAACAGGGCTAAGTGGACTGCCCATGGCTACGCCATCTATTTGTCGGTAAAGAGTGTTATTAAACTGGAATTGTACATCCATGGTACACATTAGCAGTAGGCGTTTGAATTCTGACTCTGGTAGTGGAAGTAGATCAGAATGTTGACAAATGATTTCAATGGTTTCATTGATTGGGATCATTGTGAACAAGGATGTTGCATCAAATGAGACCATGAACTTATTTAAAACGTTCATATGATTCACGCTTTCGGCGAAATGAAATGAGTCTTTTATGGTATGCACGGCTAGACGTCGGCGAATGGGTTCCAACTTCTCCGCAAGCCAACGGGCAACCTTATGTTGAGGAGAGTTGATCATCGAAAGTATTGGTCTTAGAGGGACTTCTTTCTTGTGTATCTTTGGAAGGCCATACATATATGGCAAGCGGGACCCTCTGGGCTTTAATTCATTGTACGTGTTGTTGTCAATCAAATTCTTTTTTAGAAGATCTCTCAGTACATTGGTGATGCGTTTTTCAGTTGCATCTGTCTTGTCTTTCTGGCAGTCGTCGACTTTAAACCTCAATGGGTCATTCAGCAGAGTTTTCATTCTTGCGATGTAGTCATCTTTATCCATCAGTACCACTCCTGAGCCTTTGTCAGGTCGCAGTATGACGATTTTGTCATTATTTCTGAGAGATTTCAATGCCTTTCGATGTTCTTCAGAGAGGAATTTGGAATATGATGTTGGTGAAATGAGATATTGATTTGCAACGTCGACCAACTTAGATTTGAACCAGCTCTTCCTGTCCTCATCAACTGGAGTAAGGTCATTCAGCTGATAGAATAGGTTTTCGAATTGAGCTGCGACATCGGTTCTGTTGATAAAGTTATTCGGGATATGGAAGTTAAATCCGAGGGAAAGTGCTTCCATTTCAATGCGGCTTAAATTCAAACTCGACAGATTATACACAAACTCCTCAGGATTTTCTGGGAAGACGTCACATAGTTTCTCCTTCGTCAGGGATTCCGACAGAGTTTTATAGAAATCTGCACATGTTTTCTGTTGCAGCTCTTGAATGAAATTGATGAATTTGATTCGGCATACTAAATTTAAATTATTGACGACAGCATCAAAGGATCGGGCTTCAGTTCTCAATTTTGAAATCAGAGACTCTGTTGATTCAATATGCGATTTCGTTATACGTCGAAGGTTTCTGAGGGAGGGCGGTAATTTGCAAGTACGTAGTGACTTCATGAGATGGCGAGGAAAGCAGTGCGACTGCAAGCATTCATCGTAAAATTTTATTCGAGTAACTTCTCTGGATATTCTGCAGCGAATTGTCACCAAGCGATCCAGTGACTTGAAAGATTCTGCGGGGAGGCGATTTTTGAGAAACTTCATGCATTTATTCCCCTTGATGAATTTGAATAAAGCAAGAACGAAAGTGGTTTGTGCAGAATAATATGGTACCATCATTTATTTCGTAGGCTTCTCATCAGCTGCTTACAGCCTAAATACATAATGAGGTTTGCGTACAGAAAAGTTTTAACATACTTGCAAATTTTTACATGTTGCCAGTTGACAAAAAGTTCCACAGTAAGTGAACAGTGCTCAGAAAATTGCGCTTATATAGTTTTTACACATGCAGTTCAAGTTTAAACAAAATAGATGTATGCATAAAATGGTAAAGGAGTTACGTAATAAAGACGAAATATGAGTTAGATACAGAGTGACTAAGAAATTAGGTAACAATGTACTGAGTTCAACTCAAATCATAGAAACAAGAGACAAGCAAAATTACAGAATATAAAAGGGGGTGAGGTTAAAGACAAAGATTACGTAATCAGATGAGAGAATAAAGACATTCAGTTACCAGGGCAAAGAGAGATTAATAACTGCTTCTTTCTGAACACATAAATCTGGTTTCAAGCGTTTGATAGAGATTGCTTCGGCAAACTTGAGGAGAATGGAACTCCTTTGTCTATTGATAATTTTAAAGGATTTCTCGATTTCTACCTCATGACCCGTGTCGAGAAGATGTCTAGTGATAGCGCTGCTATAAGAGTTTGTTTGTGCAGAAATTTCACCTCCCCATGCCCGCTTTTGTTTTCATCAAAAGAAGGCGCATCCACTAACTGGCTTCCCAAAGGCTCTCACCAGCGCACACCATTCCGTCCATCTGATTCAGGTGAATTACAGGTTTACTTTTTTATATTTTATCCGTGTGTTAAAGTTTCCGTAACGACTGAGCTTATTTTCTGAGGTTCAGTTGTAAGCCTCACTCTCAGTCTTCCTTCTTTTCGGGTGCCTAGGATGGGCTAGTAAGCTAGTGAACTAACAAACTAAGCTCAACCGGATTGGTTGAACAGATGCTCAATAACTGATATGATGACTGCTAGCTGAAATAGTGGTATTGAGCCTTTCCTTATTTCATCTCTTCTTCCGGCCAAACCAAATGTGTCGCTACTGAAAACATACGGACTCAAGGTGATCTTATACTGGAATGGATTTGTTTGTAATATCTTTTTTCTGAAAACGTAAATTAAGAGATAATTATTCTCATTCAATTAGTTCCCAAAGCGAAATAATTAAGGATACGAAATACGGAAAGCCAACTCACCAATACTGAATAAAGCGAGAACAACAGTTTTCGCGGAATAATATAGTACCATCATTTATTTTGTTGGCTTCTTATCACCTGCTTACAGCCTAAATAAATTATGAGGTTTATGTACAGAAGTTTTAAGATACTTGCAAATTTTACATGATGTCAGTTGACAGGAGGTTCCAGGATTAGTGAACAGTGCTCAGAAAATGACACTTACGACTGACGTTTTCCTGCAAGAAACTGTTCAACCAGAACGCGAGAGACAAGCTGTCGCATTGGGCCACCTCAACATGCATATACCAGTTCACTTGCTCTTGTGGAGCTGAGTACATCGGCCGTACCATGCGCCAACTTGGAAAACGCGCTCGCGAACACTACCCAGACTGGCGGCTAGTAAAGGAGAGCAAAAACGTGTAAACAGTTCAGTGACAGAACATCTGGTCAACTCAGGACATTCAGCGCCTTTCGAAAAGTCCTTCAAGGTAATATACCAAACCTATCAAAGGGAGTGAAATCAAGACATTTGGGCATAGCTGAGGCGTTAGCTATCCAAAAACTCAAACCCACCCTTTGTATCCAAAAGAAATACATTCAACCCCTGTCCCTGCCATGGCCATCGTAAACAGGTAAATTTTTTACTAATGACCATCCCATCGCCTTTCTTATCTAAACTTCCTGTTCATTCATGTTATTTTAAGTTTTCTTAATCCCTGTCTACACTACCATATTTTCATATCCACACTTCCTGTTTATTTTGTCATTTTATTATTTCTACATATTTAATCCCTGATTGCATAAACAATTATTCATCACACTAGTTTTTTATCCAAACATCCTGTATATTTTGTTATTTTTACATTTCTAACCCCAATTGCACAATGTCAATTTTCTTAGTTATTATGCTACTTTGTTTTAGTTTTACCCATCCCCTGTTTATTATGGCATTCTAATTCCTAATTGTAATTTTTATTAATTCAACCCCTAACTAGAAATTGTTCTGGAACTTTCCCATCCATTTGATATAAATACACGAATGTACAGCCTAGTTGATGACTTCGTCGAAAAGAAAATTTTCTTCGCTGAAACCGACTTATTTAGTTATTGCACAGGGAGTTCAAGTTTAAACGAAGTAAGTTTATGCATACAATGTAAAGGAGTTACGTAATAAAGATGAGAGGTGCGAAACATTTTCCATATCACAGCTTGATTTCACACGGTATTTTTTGTACAACTACGGAATTTTCAGCATGTGATATCGGTAGCCCAAATCTAGCCGGCCGATCATTGATACCAGGTGTACGTCGGCCGAGGATCGAACCCTGAACCATGTGCATGGTCGGCGAGCGTCCTAACCGCTTCGCCACCGACCTGATGAGTAACTAATAAATTAGGTAACAATCTACTGGGCCCAACTCAAATCAAAGAAACAAGAGACAAACAAAATTACACTATATCAAAGGGGGTGAGTTTAAAGCCGAAGATTAAGCAGTCAAATGAGTGAGAGTAAAGACATCCAGTTTCCAGGATGGCAAAGGAAGACTGATAACTGCTTCTTTCTGAACACATAAATCGGGTTTCAGGCGTTTGATAGAAATTGCCCAAGGCAAACTTGAGGAGGATTAAGCTCTTCTGTCTACTGATTTTATTTTAAAGGATTTCGCAATTTCCACCTCATGATCCGTATGAAGGAGATGCCTGGTAATGGTACTATTGTAAGCGTTTGTTCCTTTGAGATGTAGACTTTTCGGTACATGTTCAGAAAATCTGAGGTGTCCCCCTCTTTATCTTCTCCCAATGCACCTACCCCTGAAGAAATTGATACTGATATGAGATAACAATCATGTTTTAGGATCAGAATAAGCTCGAATTTAGATTTAAGTGAACATTTTTACGAATTTAGGGTAGAAGATACTGGCAAGCCTGATGTTGAGACATCTATAATCCATTATCAAAAAGGTTAGAAAATGCCAAACAATTTTCGTACTCAGCTTGAATTACAAATCCTTTCTATTATATTCAAATATTCCTACTTTTTGTTGTTTGTTTTTGTTATTTCCTCATCTGATTTAAAACTTTCAAAGTAATGTAAAAGGGAATAGCTTATTTGCATATGATTAATGACAATACACCATTGACGACTTAACTTTAAAGCGACGCAGCAAAAATGTGTACACAACAAGCGAGCAGTGAAAGAAAAAACACACACGCCAGAACGACAGTAGACAATCACAAAATAAAGATGCTTTTTTTAGCGTCTTGGCGACGGTTTACAGAAGGTTTTCTTTTGACAGTAATAATAATAATAATAATTTCCTTTTGGCATAATTATTATGAGCAAAAATATAATCCAGTAAAATGAATGAATACTCTGCTTTTTGACTGTTATTTTGCATCATCATGCCTACTTATGAATAACTCATGAAGTATGGATATGTTTGTATACAAGAGCAGTATTTTTTTTATATTTTCAAAATGAAAGTTGAATAACTTTCGTTTTGAACAAGGAAGATTGTAGGGAATAATAAAGTAATTTAACTAGTGTATGGTAAATGGCTAGGCGACTAGTTGATTCTTTGCATAGTTATCATTTCTTCTTTTACATTCCTCTGCATTCCAATTGGAACTTAGGGATTCAAGCTTAAGGGCCTTAAAGTTTCAGTAGTACTGGTATTGTGTGCTTTTTACAGGGTGGAGCTTACTAACCGACTGAGTGAGGTTTAGGAGTGCGTCGACGGGCAGGAGTCTAACCTGGCTCAGTTGTGAGTGGTTAGTGAGCAATCTACTTTAGTGCACCTTGAATGTTTGAACTTTTGTTTTAACGCATTCATGCGCGATGGCGCTATGCCATCTTTTTACTTCCGGCGTGAGTGTTCACGCGTGGTTCGCTCCCTTGTTGTGCTACCATTAAGCGTGCTCTTAGTGTTTACTACCCATTCAGTCAACAGATAAGTTGTACAAGATTCTTATTTATTATAATTGATATTTAATCTCATCAGGACACACTACTCAGTCTGAAGCCTTTTTATTTTGAGTCCATTAATCGGTACTTACACGCTAGGTAGACTACTGTTAAGGGTAATTAATAACAGGAGAAGTCTTTAGTAAGTGAGGTTAACTGAGGTCTATCTTAAGTACAATCAACGCTTACAATTGGTAAGCCCAACGTGATCAACACTTACACTACCACTACAAAAAATCGGCACACACGCAGTTATTGTGCAAAGCTGAAAAAATGTGTTTAACTTAAAAAGTCGGCCTACAAATAGAGGAAAGCCCACTGACTAGTAACGCTTACTTTGGTTAAGATGAAATGTGGAACTTGGGCTTTGTGGTGCAGTGTAATTTCATGTTAGATAAGTTTACTTCAAATATCAAACAGTGATGCAGCATTAATAACTAAATGACGTTTCGAGCATAAATTAATAACTGATATGATAATGGGCAATAATTTATCAAATTTCTATCTTTTTGCCGTTGAGTACCACGTAATTTTCAACTTCTAATTTTCACTTCTAAAGCCACTTCTGAGTAATTATATCAATTATGTCACCCCCTATTACTCAATAATAGACCACTATATATTTCTGTAAGTATAAATACGATTGTACAGCCTCTGAAGATGATTTCTTCGATAAAGAAAATTTTCTTCGCTGAATCTGTCTTTTATTTTCTTCATGACTCAATAATTTATGCTTGAAACGTCATCCATTTATTAATACTGCGTCACTGTGTGACATCTGAAATAGACTTATCTAGTATGAAGTTACATTCTACCAGTGTCCAAGTTCAACACTTACAATAGTGATACTTACGGTATTTCCGTTCGAAGACCAGACAATAAACTCACACGACAGTCACAGACATAAGCAAGATTTTCAAAAGGGTGGATAATGAACAAAGAGTACTCTTTTCGATAAATTCATCATCACGCTCTACAATTATATATACATTATAGTGCATGAATAAATTAGTCTTATGAACGACATTAATATTGTTTAAATAATAATAATAATATTGATAAATTACAGCTGAACAGCATCAACATAAAATAAGCTGAATATCAGAAGAATTATGAAAGATAATAGTTCAAATTCATGAGTTTATAGTCTCTACTGAGGGCCAGGGCAGTAGTAGGAGCTGGACTTGTTTCTTTTGGACACAGAGCACTGGTTGTTTGAGGCGAATTGCAATAGCCTCTGCTGTTTGGAGCATGCGGTGCTTCGACGATTTTGGTAATTTGTTAGGCAGCCAGTATATTATACAGAAGTATTCTTCCACGCTGGCTGTCTTTGTGACAGGTTTGCACCAGATGGTCTAATATCGAACTGTTAATAGTTTTAGCTACACCTTTACTTAGCCATAGTTGGATATGTTCTCGAGCACGAAAGATCAGGTTCCTAGAGCAACGGCCAATATAACTTGCTCCACCACAATCGCAGTTGAATTGATAAATACAATTTGAAATGGCTAGTCTAGATACTTCATCTTTCAGTCGAGGTAGCACCATCGGTCGTGTAGAGAATAAGATTTAAGAATAATAATAATAAGAAGAATAATAAGCAAGATTTACAAATCATTGTGCTTATAATATTCGATGCTTATAAAATGGAATTATTCCTTAGTATCTTCCGGTTACGACAAGAAAGGTGAAAGAAGCAGGAGAACACCTAAGCGGACTTTGTTTAAGAGAAGAAATCCACAGAATTAGCAGTAAGCTAACTGTCATCAGATATGAGACTGAGCAACTGAAATCCCAGGCAAGATACAAATTATCACAAAAGGAGATTGCAGATCTAAAAAGCTTGAAGAATGACAAAAACACAGTAACTGCAAGATCAGACAATGGTGACACAACAGTAGTTATGCACAAATAAGATTATGTCAGCAAAGTCAAAAAACATTTTGAGACTGGTCCATGCGAGAAAATTAGATAACCCGTTGACAGTATTATAAGTTCAAAAAATCTATTATTATTATTGTTCCCTTGGGTTCCTAGTGGAACATAAGGCTTCAACTGCACACCTCCACATGCTTCTGTCTTCTGCTGCATTTTTCACCTGCGTCCATGTTAATCCATGCTGTTTCAGCTCTTCTTCACACGATCTCCTCCATGTCACCCTTGCACTGACGTCCCACTCGCCGCTTCCCTTTCGGGTTCCACTCGAACTATGGCCTGACGCGCGATGTTACCCAGCGAGTGGCCTCCTCAGCGAGTGAGTGTCCAATCCATCTCCACTTTCTCTTGCATATTTGTTTGCGCGAATGGTTCTTGTTTTGTTTGTTCCCATAGTTTCTTGTTGGTTCTTGTTCTTTCCGGCGGCCATCTGATCTTCAGTATGGAACGAAGACAGTTGTTGCTAAGGGTTTGCAACAGGCTGTTGGAAATATTCTTTGTGACCCGCCGCTAAGTTTCTGATCCATCCGTATAGAAGAACTGACTGACTTGACGTCGTTTGTATTGAAAATCCGAATTTTGTTGTTGATGCTGGCTGGGTTGAGTGACGAAGATATCCAGATTGGTTTCAGGTTGATGAATGTGTTTCTCGCCTTCCCGATTCTCGATTTGACATCCTCGTCCGTTCCTCCTGTAGTTGAGACAATGCTCCCTCCCTAGATAAGTGAATGAAGTAACCTCTTTCAAATCCCTCCCGTTGATGGTGATTGGCGCTGGATGTTGCTGCTGTTGTTGTTGTTGGTTGGTTATTTTGATAACCTCCGTCTTGTCTATGTTCACCTGCAGTCGTGTCCTCTCTGGCTGCTTCTTCGACCAGTTTGTCGGTTTTCGCTTGTAAGTCTTCGATTTTGTGTGACATCAAACATAAATCATCCACGCGCGAAATCCAGGTGTTCTAGGTTCTTCACGTCAGTCCAGGATATCCCTCTCTTCTCGTTTCCCACTGTCTGGTGCATAATCCAGTCCATCACAATTAGGAATATCATTGGTGATAATAAGCACCCTTTTCTGACTCCTGTGTTTACTGCAAAGGCCTCGCTGAGTTTTCCGTTGTGGATCACTTGACATGTGCCGTTGTCGTAAACCTGTTGAATAAGTTTGATGAATATTTGGGTTACGCCGAAGTACTCGGGTAGTTTCCAAATTACTTCGCGGTCAACGCTGTCGAAGGCCTTCTCGAAGTCTATAAAGTTGAGGTAGAGGTTTGATTGCCATTTCATGCTTTGTTCTGTGATGATGATGCGTAGAGTTGCAATTTGGTCAGAACATTTCAAAAAATCTACTTATTATCTAGTGCCTGAAACTGATAATCCTAGTAGAATGAACGGCACTATTAAAATTCAAGAAGCAGGATATCCGATTAGACCAATGGTTGTTTTAAAGAACATCCCAACATACGAGTTATCTAAATACTTAGCATTATTTTTATTATGCCACATCAGAGATAGGTTAAATTCCGGGCTAATTTATTCCTGCGTAATGAAACAGAAACCAGAAGAAACTCAATCAGAAAGACATGAAAAAAATGATTAGTTTTGATACAACCAGTTTGTACGCTAATATCCCAATTATAATGCAGCTCTAAATGTAGTTCGGAATAAAATGGACATTGATCCTTAACTTATAAATAGGACCAGGCTATAGATTGATGAAATAACGTCAGGCATTCTGTTGTGTCTAAGCTCCACCGTATTCAAATTCCAAAATAAAATAAACAACAAAAAGAAACGAATGCAGTGGCGATGGGATCACAAATTACTCAGGGGTAGCAGACATATTTATGGACGGTTGGGAATAAAACGCCGTGAGAACATCTTGATCCTATTCCTTGATAATGGTGGAGAGATGTCTATGACACATTCACAGTGTTGGGATCCTAAGATATCCCTCGTTTTTCATACGTGTTAAATAAAACGAACACAAGATGGTGGGCTAGATACTAGCATTTATAGAAAACTGAAACATCTAATAAATACTTTGACTTTAATTCCTTTCAACCCAGAATCGGTAAAGATAGCTTCAGTTAAGTGTCTGTATAGTCGGGCCAGGAGTCTAACTAGTGTGGTGAGAGCTGGCTGCTAGCCAAAGTTGGTAGACAGTTATTGACGTCAATGTTTATGTCCCCAATATTGGCGATGAGAAAATGAGAACAAAGGCTTTGCGTAGGTGGATGCAGTTAGCATATGGATGATCTGACACAGCCACAAAGAGATGCAAGGTTAACTTTCTGTGAGAAACAACCAGTCAGAAGACTGTATTTTCTACTAACAATAATCTACAATAATGTACATTAAAATCTATAAATATGTGTTGATTTTTCTTAATAAACGATCTGTTGCCTGGCCTTTGTCTTCTGTTGTTATACTAGTGCACTAGAAGATTTAAATAATGAAATCAAGCAAATAAAGAAAGTAAAAGTAGTGAATAACTACCCACTAGACTTTACTCAGAAATGCATGGAGAACCACAGAAAAAACATCATTATCAATGGAAATGACCAAATTAACAAACATAATATAGAATTCAAAACAGGTGTACTACTGTCGAGTAAAGAAGAGACGTCAGGGGCCTGCCGGAGGATTCTCAATGAGGCTGGAATTAGGGTGGCATTCAAATTAAACAAAACTGTTTCAGAGATAAAGTTTGTTGGCTTAAAGAATCTATAGATTCAGTTAGAAAAATAAAATGATTTACAGTATAGCATGTGATGATTGTGAGAACAGTTTCATGGGTCAAACTAGTAGATCGAGGTCAATTAGATTATTGGAACATAAATATTTAGCTAAACGTAGAATGATTGACCCTGCTAACTTAAATAACCTGGAAAAAACCTCAGCTATTGTACTGCATTCACTTGCATATAATCACACAATTAGTATTATTATTGCTCCCTTGGGTTCCTAGTGGAACATAGGGCTTCAAATACACGTCACCACTTGCTTCTGTTCTCTGCTGTACTTTTCACCTGCGTCCATGTTAATCCATACTGTTTCAACTCCTCTTCACACGATCTCCTCCATGTCACCCTTGCACTGATGTCCCACTCGCCGTTTCCCTTTCGGGTTCCACTCGAGCATTGGCCTGACGCGTGATGTCACCCATCTCCACTTTCATCTGCATAGTTGGAGAGCGATTGGTTCTTGTTTTGTTTGTTCCCATAGTTTCTTGTTGGGATAAAGTGAAAGTATTACAAAGTAAATAGTTAGCTGAGAGAGAGAGGTTAATCACTGCATCTTTGTTTATCGATTCGACACCGCACACGAGCATCTAGAATGATGCAACGCCTATACCAGAGATATAGAAAGCGGCCATAAACAACAAAGGGAAGTTGAAGAGACAGAAAGCGAGGACAAAATATATGAGACAAATTGTGAAGGTCTGTGACTAAATTGACATGATTATGAGCAATGATTTAAGCTCGAAACGTCATCCAGTTGTCAACACTGCATTACTGTATGATATTCAAAAAAAACCCGTTCCAATATGAAATTGGAAGTCGATATTTAGTGATGTTTTGTTTCGAAGGAGAAATGTAAAGCACTGAACTCCCATGAACAAATAATAGTGAGAAGGTTGAGCATATCATAATGCGTCTGGTATTGTTAAAACAAACATATTCATCTGTGAAAACGTACTGTTATTTTATATATCATCATAATAAAAGTGGTTTCGTTTGTCATTCCTTGCGTTCTCAGTGAGACACAGGGTTTCAAGTCCTGAATTTTCTGTAACACAGGTGTTGTAGTTATGGAGTGAGGCTTCTAGCCTCAGCCTACGCCCTCATTCTCTTCCTCGCTTACTATCGGCTGGTAAACTAGCTGAAGTTTAGGTGCGAGTTGGCTGGGAACCGAAACCAGAACACGTGCGCCACTGGGGAGAATTCAACTACTGAACCACCAAGGCACAGCATTCAAAATTTCCCCAGTTGAAGTCCCAGTTCTGAGAAGTTTCACTATTTAAATGTCCGTATTCCCAGCTACAAGTGTTCCACCCATTCTCCTAAAAGGAGACTAAGTTATCATTTAGTTAATCAAAGTAGAGCTTTTATTGAGTTACTCATGAATAATGTTTAAAAAAGGGCTGTTTCCTTACTCCACACACCTACCTTCTCTCATCTTATTTCATGACTTTTTCGTTTGTTTTTATTTATTTTACCGTGTACATAACATAAAGTTAACTTATCTATTCAGAGATTACACCCAGTGAAAAGCAATCCAATGTAAATAAATAAATGAGTTTTTAAGTATCTTGTTTATTTAGTACATAAGACAGTAAGGTCGACAATTTAAGTTCACTGAGTATATGTGTATTTTAGATAATGTTATTTTGAGCACAAGATGATTATTTGTATACATAAGCAACAGACAAGTTTACTTAGGATAGTGATCAGTTTTCGAAATGCTTTTGATAACTTTGGTTCTATCTAGCTTTTTCAAGGCAGATTAATCATTTGAGGAGAAGTGTGAATTACACGTCCCATGGAAGTAGAGATAATAGGTTGCAGAACCACTGAAAGCTACGTTCAATGGAATGAAATCCAGCGGTCTATGTATTCTGACTTCTGTTATTTTGTGAAATATAAAACAGCATTTAGGTCACTCTGTGCTAAAATCTAACTTGGAACCAATTGAATCCCTACAAACCGACACCTGACACTTATATTTTTGTCATTTAATAAAGGCCAACATGACTTCCATTTTGGAAATTTCTCTTGCTACCCAAACTTACTTTCATTATTTGTTTATTTTCTCTATTATCTTACAGTATACTATCGAAGTGAAATCCTTATGAAGGTAAGGAAAAAAACCGAAGAAAGACTCTAAGAGAGAGAGTAATAAAATATGGGTTATTATTCAATAACCCCTTCTACATTCCCTAAACATCATGCGTAACAGCACAATGAAAGAAAATTCTGCTCTAATGACATATTTATGCATGAGTAATATTCTACATTGGTGTCGATTTTTGAAAAAAGAAAGACGTTTGTTTGTCATTTCTGTTTTCGTATTCATCACCAAGTGGAGCAGTGTCTAGTAACTTTAAAGCCAACTTTATTCTCATGTTCAACTCTAATAGAACGTTAAAAGTCTGGAATCCTTAGACAACAGGAAAACCATTTAAAGTATGTTAAGAAATTTCATTTTGTTTCTATAGAATTCATGTGAATAGCACTCATTATGAAAGGAGAACATGGGTCGTCAAACAAATATAATGAGATGCTCACTGGCAACTGGCCCTATTCAGGTAGGTAGCTACCTGGGGTTCCAGGGGGAAGTCGTGACCAGTAGGGTGCAGCATGTCGGGTGTGAGGACAAATACTCGTCGAAGACATTGCCCAGCGGTTGCGTTATATCATGAATTGGCAGAAGTTAGAATTCATAGGGCAGCCATGGGATCGGATTCCAGTGACTTAATGGTCTACGGGCTAGTATGCCTTGTAACCTGAAGGTCTTGGGTTTGAGCCCCGGTGGGTGCGTACTGTTGAAGAGTCCCAAACTAGGACGAAACAGCTGTCCAGTACACCAAGGTTTCCGAATAGTTCTCTAACCAATGTCAGTTCATGATGAAATCCTGTAACCAAATATAATGCCTTTTAATCATATTCATTCCCATTCCTGCATTTTATGGAAGTCTGGAAACCACTTAAAGTTAGATTTTCTGAAAGACAGTGAATTTTTATTCCTGTGTTCCCAGTGGAATATAGGCCTGAAGACTGTTGAAGTTTTAGTGGCAGTGGTGTCACTTCTATGGGATTGGTTTGATAACCTCACTCCCAACCCTCCTTCTTTTCCTTGCATACTTCTATCTATTAAACTATCAGACATGTAGGAGGAACGGAAATAACTACGGAATATTTTTATCCTAGTGACTATGACTAGCTAATAAATTTCTGTTGTCTTTCCCTCCGTCAGAATTTGTAAACCTACCTATTTTTTTTCCTTCACGTTCCCAGTGGAACATAAGGCTTCAAGCTAGAGGCTTGAAGTTTCTGTAGCAGTGTTTATTTTTACAGGATAGGGTTGCTAGCCTCATCCCCAACCTTTCCTCTTTACCAGTATTATTACTGGCTTAGTGAGGTAAAGAAGTGCGTCTGTGGCCGAGGATCGAACCCCGGACCATGTGCATGGTCGGCGAGCGTCCTAACCACTGTGCCACCGACGCAAAAACCTACACATAGTTCCCGTAAACTATGAAACTGTTGATGATCAACTTCAAACCACTTCAAATAGACACTTTGTGATCTGCTTGATACCATGAATGAGAATCAAGAAAGCAAGCATAAATGTATGATAGCATATTTCGCTAGATGACTGAGGTGAGCAGTTGCACACCACTCAAACCAACCAGCAGTGCTTGCTAGCCATATTGAAGTGACCTATACTCTATAGGGTCATTTTGCTCGTTTGGGGCTGAGCTCATCAGTGGTGACTCACCTCAGAGATCCAAATCATTTCAGACTGCACGATTTCACACCGACTGACCAGCAATCACGATTAGCTGATGTGGGTGGTATACAACCACTTGCCTCATTCGAACAAAGGTATAGTTTTACTAATTTATAGCCAAATTATATCCAGGCGTTTGATTGTTGGAAAAGCAAATCACGTGCAGATCAAATTGCAGCTTTATGCATCACCATCGAGGAGAGCATAGAATGACAGTCAAATTTCTGTCCAAACTTTATCGACTTTGAAAAAGCCTTCAACAGAGATGACCACGAAGTAATTTGGAAACTACTTCAGCGCTACGGCGTGCAGTGCTCAATTCTTTATCAGTCTCACTCGACGGCTGGATTTATGATAATGCCATTTGTCAAGTGATACACAACGGAAAACTCAGTGAAGCCTTTGAACTGAATACAGGAGTGAGACAAGGCTGGCTGTCTATTATCACCGATGATAATCCTAACTGTGGTGGACTGGAGCGTGGAGGCAGGAATACGCCGGTCAATATCAAGGGAATAAACTTGAAAGAGGTTACTTCTCTCACTTCCCTGGGCAGCCCTGTCTCAACTACAGGTAGCAGCTTGGTTGAAGATTTCAAAACTAGTCAGGATCGGAAGTGCAAGACAGACCTTTGTTATTCTAAAATCAGTTTGGAAGTTTACTGCGCTCAACACATAGTACAAAACTCGATCTTTCAACACGAATTTTACGTCATTTCGGACAGACTTCAGACTTTTATCATCTTCTGACTTCTCTTCATACTGAAGGTCAGATGGTCGGTAGGAAAGGATTGACAACAAGAAACTCAGGGAACAAACCACTCAAGAACCTGTTACTCAACAAATATGTAGAAGGAAATGGAGATGTACTAAACACATGCTGAGGACACCGCTGGATAAGATCACGCTCTAGACTGCCGAATAGAACCAGAATGTGAAAAGACGAGTTATGCGTTGGTCCAAATGTGACATTTTAGAGATCGCGTCAGAAG
This sequence comes from Trichobilharzia szidati, assembly GCA_944472155.2. Taxonomy (NCBI): domain Eukaryota; kingdom Metazoa; phylum Platyhelminthes; class Trematoda; order Strigeidida; family Schistosomatidae; genus Trichobilharzia; species Trichobilharzia szidati. Next base: position 22,695,575 of record OX235272.1, on the reverse strand, counting down.
CAGATGAGAGCTTATAGACAATCGTAGGGTCAGCTAAGCTGAACTTCAAAGAACAGAACAAAATAGGGAGATATGCTGCAGTAGTTCTGTGTTGCACTTGGGACCAAAGGAAATAATAAAATAATAATTTGACTGATGAAAAGCATGCTAGCCTGTCAGAATAATTGTTTTTGAAAATGCTTCAAGTGGACGTCTCCAGGTACTTTTCATTATAGATAGTTGCCAGCTAAGTTAAAATATGTTATCTTCTTCTGTTCTTGTTTCACGTATCAATAAGCACTCACAGCTGCTTACACGACTTGTGATATAACCATTAGTTCCTAAGGGGTAGCATATCTCTCTCGAATTACTGTGTTACGGTGAGATTAGAAATGTCTAAGCGATCACTGCTGACATCCCCCACTTTGTGCTTGAAGATGCATCAACCAGAACTCACCACAGAAGTCGATAAATTCAAAATGAATGGGTTTTTCTCATCTCATGTTTGAAGCAACGTCAGCCGTAATCTCACTTACTACAAATCACAAGTAAATGAATATTATGAAATCATAGGGAAGATTTGTAGCTCAGGTGGATGATTTGCAATTAATAGTGTTCTCTGAGCTGGTTGGTTTAGTTGCGGAGCTTTCGTCGTCCTTCTGAACAACATCCTCCTTCAGCGAAATATTTAGCACAAAGTGAAATGATTTAAATTTCTTCATGAGTGATATAACTGCGTCCGTCTCCCGGTAACCATCTTTACATATGTATTGACCATTTTCTATTGACTTGGATTTTAAACTTTCTGGTCACCTGATTTACTTCTTATTACTTGGTTTATTTCGTCTACATTAATGTGTTTGTTAATTGCATTTTTATTTGAGTACCGACCTGGCTTCTAGGAATTCCCTGACTGCACTTTTGGTGTTTCCTCTGTCTAAGATTTTGACATTATCCCAATCAAATTGATGACCATAATTGTTTATATGCATTGATACTAAAGAATACATATCGCGTCTTTTCACGGCTGACAGAGGAAACACCAAAAGTGCAGTCAGGGAATTCCTAGAAGCCAGGTCGGTACTCAAATAAAAATGCAATTAACAAACACATTAATGTAGACGAAATAAACCAAGTAATAAGAAGTAAATCAGGTGACCAGAAAGTTCAAAATCCAAGTCAATAGAAAATGCTCAATACATATGTAAAGATAGTTACCAGGAGACGGACGCAGTTATATCACTCATGAAGAAATTTAAATCATTTCACTTTGTGCTAAATATTTCGCTGAAGGCGGATGTTGTCCAGAAGGACGACGAAAGCTTCGCAACTAAACCAACCAGCTCAGAAAACACTATTAATTCCAAATGAATATTATCCCATAGAAAACATGTTTTTCTATGAATAAAGCTCAGTTGCACAAGTGTTTAAATGTTTGAAAATATTATATGAATACTGAAAGTCAAACTGCGTTATAAGGAAATTTGTGAAATGAAATTCACTCATAATCTCATAATTTTCTTTATTACCTTTTCCTGTTTTGTTGGTGTTTACAAATAAAGAAAATTTTACCTAAACAACCATGTCAACCTACCACTGGCAGGTAGGTAGTAATTTGATATTCTGACGGTAGTCTGTTCTTATCGCTCACCTTGAAAACTGTCAAAGAGATGCTGAAACTGACAAATGACAACTAGATACAGCGTAGGAGATCAAATGTGCATGTCATCATCAGTCATGTTCTCCGCATTCCCATGAAGACAGGTATCATATCAAAGTGAAAAAGAATTCTGGAAATTAAGGGGAATTATCACATACACGAAAAAACGCGTGTCTCTCTTGTGCCAGGTAGATCGGTTGTTCAAAGATAACATCTCTGAAATGTCATAATCGGATGTTAGGGAAACAGAAATATTGTGGTGACATTGGAAGGATTGATACACCCGTAAATATATATATATATATATAATTCAAAGCCATTCCTATTTTATGACGGTTATTAAATGTAATACAAAGAATATTGAATGAACTGTCCAATTAATAGGACTTAACGTATTCCTGCAGTAAGTGAGTTGAAAGAAGCCTATGGAAACTGCTTGCCTTATTGAGGTCAAAAAGAAAGATTTTTAGTGACCAGAACCAATGTGTTGTTGTCTGAACTCTGAGAACCACTCTTCGCGTTCTATTGTATAGCTAACTAAAACTCTCTTGACTTACTCACATTCATAAAGTGTTCCAAAGACACCAAAAAGACAGTTATTTGCAATCACAATCTGCTGTACTGTTTAGCAGCAATAATAACGTGTGAAAGCTCAAAATTACTCCGATAATGCCGTTAGTTGGCTTTACAAATTCAGGACTTTCTCAAAAGCAAAATCAAGTATTATACAACAAAATTATTGAACCAAAATCAACTGGATGAAGTACCTCAGAATCAAGAAGAATATTCCCAAGAAGGTGAGAACAAAACTATGTCGTCAAGAATTACGCAGTAAGCACTTCGCACAGACGATGCAAGGTTAAAATCCCCACGGCCACTCTTGACCTTAATGAAACAAAATCAGAAACGTAGGATGACACATTCTCATTGTATCAAAAAACTGCAAAGAGAAGCGTTCAAATCAAGGATTATGCAAGAATAAAGACAAACAAAGATTACGTCAGTAGGTGATATGTAAACGTTAGAACAGTGATATATATGCTAGGAGAAAAGAGGAAAGTAATTACAAAGTTGTGCGTCGGTGGCACAGTGGTGGAATGCTCCTCGTCAACCACTCAAGTGGTCCGAGGTTCGATCAGTGGCCGACGCACAGAGTACAAGTTTGTCGAAAGAACCTAAAATCTAAAGAAGGCTTCTGAATAGGTCTAGGTCGCCCCCAAAATGGTGCTGCTGCTTAATCTCGAATTTAAAAGTGATATTGAAGCAGAAATTCTCCAAAAACGGCTTTCAGAATCTCTCAGTAAATCGCCCCCAGCCTGCGAGGAACATTTTCTTCCAAGAAACTATTCGGCCCATACCTGAAAGATAAGCTGTCTCAGTGGGTTACTTCAATATGCATATGGCAGCTCACTTACTTGTTGGATTAAACCAGCAGTACCATGCGGTTGCGTGTAAAACGCGTTCGGGATAACCATCTAGCCTGTTTAGCAAAAGGGAGAACGTAGGTCTGCGTAAAGCTTGTAAACTCGGAACATTCAGCTTTATGTGGGAAATCCTTCAAAGTCATGTACAAGATCAGATCAAACCTCTCAAGGGCATAGCTGAAGCATTAGTAATCGAAAAGTTCCAGACAGCACTGTATTCAAATGAAGCATATCAAACCGTTTTCTTAACCGTGGCCATCCTAAACAGTCGATTCTATTAGTTTCTTATCCAAATTTCTTGATTACATCTTTTATTTTTTATGTTTTTTAATCTGTATATTCAATACTATGTTTCTTATCCAGACATTCTGTCTATTTTCTAGTTCCTGCAGTTCCAATCGGTTTTCCAAATATTTATGAACCTAATATGTTTTTACCTTATCATTCTGTTTCTTTGTCATTACATTTTGATTCCCGTTCGTTATCTTGTTAATTTAACCCTCTACCGAAATAAGTTTTGGAAATTTCTCACCTATTTACTATACATCCACATATATACAGCCTAGTTGATGACTTCGTCGAAACAAAAATTCTCCTCACTGCAACAGTCATTATTAATTTTCCACATGTTCTATTCCAGGATATAAAAGTGTTAATCATACAAAGATGAGCATACGAACAGTAAGAACCTAAGAAATATGTATCGTGATGAGGCTTTTAAGCTAACAAAAATTATGATAAACACATAATTTATACCATCTAATATGTCAAAGTCAGTGTAGATGCTCAACTGAGAGATATAGTATCAGTAAAAAGTTTGAGCATTGTGGATTAGATCAAATAAAGTATAATTACATTTCAATAGTTTACACACAATGATAAGTTTTGTTATTGGTAATATTTCGAGCAAAATTACTACTGCCCGTGTTCACACCACTGTTGGAATTGTTTTATTCACACATTTATGATTTGTACTCATATATATAGTTCATTATTTTTGCTCATTCATGTTTTGTTTTTTTGTATTTGAGTTATATTCCACGTTCATTCATGTGTTTGTATTCAATGTAAAGAAATAAATGTCCTATTCAAAATGCTACTCGAAAACAACTACCCAAAAGAATTTATAAAAGATAATATAAAAAGGAGGGTAAAACCGGAGAATAACAAGATGGAAGAATGCAAAAAGACAGTCACAATGCCATATAAAAATGGTACATCAGAGGCAATTCAAAGAAACCTCAAAAATATCGGCATTCACACAACTTTCAAACCGACAAATCTAATCAAAAATAAAATAAATCAACTGAAAGATCCAATAAAAATGATATATAAAAACAACTTGATTTATAAAATATCTTGTGCTAACTGTCCGACTAAATATGTGGGTCAAACGTCCAGATCACTCAAAATAAGAGTGAATGAACATAAACGCCTAACCAAAGGTCAACCAACAGGAACACAAGCCTACAAAAATCTTGAAAAAAATTCATCGATAGCTGCACATGCATGGGAAAAAAACCACAATATCAATTGGAACAATGTGTGTATTCTAAAAACTAACATGAACAAATGGAAAGAAAGACATATAACAGAATCGATATTCATTAAAGTCGTACCGGATACATGTAACAAGGGTGACTCAGTACAACTATCAACAACTTGGAATATAATTCTGAATACAAAAACATGAATGAACAAAAGAAAATAATGAACTATATATATGAGTACAAATCATAAATGTGTGAATAAAACAATTCCAACAGTGGTGTGAACACGGGCAGTAGTAATTTTGCTCGAAATATTACCAATAACAAAACTTATCATTGTGTGTAAACTAATGAAATATAATTATATCTTATTTGAGAGATATAGCTTTCAAAGGCAAATTATCCAATTTACTCGATAAAAATTTCATTGGATTGTGCCTATCATTCATCCATGTATAATTTAAATGCACAAAATGTGTCAGCACTTATTTTAGTGAGTTCTCAAAAGGTTTCTGTGGGAAGCGGTAGATAGTAATTGATGAACGGCTAGTTTCTGCAATTAAATACCTAAAGCATATACATCGATTGGCGAAGAGAATAATATCTGTTGATGTGGCAGTGCTTTTCGACCTCTTCTGATTTAGGGAAAAGGTTTCGTTGATATTGTACCAATCATCTTTAGTGAGAACTGGTTGTTTTTTGAGGACAGTGTTTATATCATGAGTATTCAGAAGGATTTATTTCCATTTAGCCGTTTTAACTTCTCTTCACCTGTATGGACTATTCTTTTAACTGAATATTGGCTGTTTGGGGAGACCGTGTAGTAAGCAGCTGTACATCTGCATTCATTATTGTATTTATCTCCTTTGCTACCATTTTATTTTGGTAAGTTAGTTAGATGGGTTGGAGTTTTGTTTGATTAAGGACTTGTAATATTTTATAGTGTTGATTGTTAATTGTTGCTTCAATAAGGAACAACCTAATTCTTCAGGTGTTATGTTAGTCCGCTTTATCGTCTCGCAGTCTGATTATTGACATGCATTGTAAAACCCTCCAACTTTAACCATTCTTGAATTTAGAAAATCCACTTTAGACATTTAGAAAACCAGATGGGTGGAACAACATATATTTTCTCATAAATAGTTACTCATCAACGTCTCAGTACTAAGGTCCAAGAAAATTTAACCTATCACAATTTTTTTTCCTTCACGTTCCCCAGTGGGACATAGGGCTCTAAGCTAGTGGCTTGAAGTTTCTGTAGCAGTGCTCATTTTACAGGATGGGGTTGCTAGCCTCATGCCCCGGCATTATTTCTGGCTTAGCGAGGTAAAGGAGTGAGTAGGCCGGGGATCGAACTCCGGACCATGTGCATTGTCGGCGAGCGTCCTAACCGCTATACCACCTACGTACAAACTTAACACAATGATAAATAAAAAACACGTTCCCGTAATCATCATCTTTATCAATGCAAGAAGAACACAATTTTTAGCACAAGATGTGTACATTTTATTTCGACGCTTCTCTTGGGCTACTCAAACCATCATACAGAATTAATGAAACGAAAACATGCTTTCTTTGTGACTGAGCACAACAGAAGGCATAGATCATAGGTTTACAAAACAGCAACGATTGAAATGTCAACATAAACATTACAACTGACAGGGAAAGAAACTAAGCGTTTTTAATAAGTTTTGGGGAAAATTCAAAGTATTTTCATCAATATACATTTGTAAAAAATTATATTTGTAATATCTCAGCGAGTTTGAAATGAGTAATTCAAACGTTTCGTTTGACAATCTGGTCCGAACTTCTTCAGGGAAATTAATCGAAATTAACATAACAGAAGTTTATATATATATATACATATATATATAAGGAAAATCACTTGTTTTTAAAACTTTGTCCAATCATGATTCATAAAACAAGTATTAACAAGTATAATAAAGAAAATTTTATGAGCTGTGATCAAAATTTGACCTCGGACTTACAAATATTGGTCTACCTTTGTTAAACATTTTAAACAGAGTGTGCATGCGTGTGTGGGTTACAGCTGTAAAACATTTCTTAACGTCTCCATAAGAAGATATGGACAGTCGAGAATTTTGACCAAATTTTGATAATTAGTGATACATATCCTTTTTTATTTATTAATCAGGATTTCCTATGCATCAGCTAACATCACGCCTTCATGTCTATTCAGACTGTTAGTATCTAGAATTTTATGATTAGACGTATTTTCAAAATTATGGTGTTTAGGATTAGAGTTTAGTAGAAGCACCCTGTCGAACTTATTGCATTGTCTTCTTCCTGAAGACTGAGCTGCTATATTCAACCTACTGGAGTTGTCAGGTGAATCGACAGCTACGGATTTAGTACTTTGATAAAGCTATTAGCATTAAATAGCGAAACGTCAGTAAAAACAATATCGTTTTGTTTTTCATTCATTGGGGAATACAAAAACCTTTATTATAATGAATATCATTTACCCAATGACCAAATTTCTTCTAACCGTTAAAAGTGAACTTGGTTTGGACATATATAACTTAATTAAAAACCGGATTACTCTATCGAAGCATAAATGTAACTTCTATAATCATCGTATTTTCAACGTACGCTGTCTACAAAGTGGAGTTATTCCTAAGTCACCACGAGTTAAAGGTAGACCAATATTTGTAAGTCCGAGGTCAAATTTTGATCACAGCTCATAAAATTTTCTTTATTATACTTGTTAATACTTGTTTTATGAATCATGATTGGACAAAGTTTTAAAAACAAGTGATTTTCCTTATATATATATGTTATATATATAAACTTCTGTTATGTTAATTTCGATTAATTTCCCTGAAGAAGTTCGGACCAGATTGTCAAACGAAACGTTGGAATTACTCATTTCAATCTCGCTGAGATATTACAAATATAATATTTTACAAATGTCTACTTCTCACTCGGTGCCCAAATATTTTAGAACTATTCTGTCAAATCTTGACGACAGTTCATTTGAATTATTTTCATAAATCTCCTACAGTACTCCGTGAATAATGCCTTGGTGTATGCATACTATCGTTATGATACTCATATCCGTAAAAAATGCACTTTTTCGCAATAGTCTACTGAATGCCTCTAATTATCTAACATCACTTCAGTGTGCACCGCGATAGTGAGACACCTAACTCGGGGGACCGAATCGTAAACCTGACTGACAGAATTCCGTTTGCACCAAACCAAGCTTTGGTATCTAGTGTCCAGCTAAAATATCCACTATAGGCAAATTGCAATTCTGAATAGATCAGTGGCAACCTTTCTGAATACAGCACTGGTTGATGCAGTTTCGAACTTCTAAGGAGACAAGAGTTCATTCAATATTGCAGGTACGTCTTGTTGACTGGTGAGTGACAACACGTACCAAACCTGGGTCAGACAGAACTCCCTATCGATTGCCTCTCGCCATCCCACATCAGAAGCGTACTAAATCCAGTTAGATGAAGTGAAGATGAAGTTTCCTAAACAAGAATTTTTCTTGACTAATATTGTAAAATTTTGTTTATCAGATAGCTTTAAAACGTCATAGTAGGTGTGAACAAACAATAACAAATCTATGAAATCATAACTATGTAAATGACCTCTCCAGTTATCCACATACAAGTAGGCATAAAAACCAAATGAATCACCAAATTGCAAATCACTTGTGATTTTTGTTGATGAATTAATTCTGACAGCTTAACATTATTACTATTATAATGATTAATATTGTTAAAAGTGTAAGAATCAAATGTGACAGCTAGAAACGCAAACAAGACATCTACCAATAACATTTATTTTGTTTTGTTCACCGACTTAAGCCTTATTTACCTACATCTGTCACTATAGAAAGTGATTTATTTTTGACGTTACTATATTGTCCCAGTATGCAGTTTTGCTTATTGGCTTTTACTTTCATTATTCTAGTGGTTTTAATTAAACACTAGGGCTTATTTTGATAATTATTCGTAGTAAAATCGTATGTTTTGAGTGGAGAAATCGAAAAATGTTGGAGTGTTATTGTGTTCTTTGTGCTGGACGGGTGTATTACAAAATTGTCATAATCGTTCGGACAAAGTCTTCAGTGAAATCTCTGACATCTTGATGAAGTTGGCTTCGATGATCTTCTCAAGAAGAACAATGAATGCCTTTAGAATTAAACTATGCTCTTCAAAGAACATAACACAATCGAAGGCAATCACCACAGCTACAAATCTTCTCCATTATCCAATACTAATGCAAGCAAAAAACAAAGATGGAAGAAAACCTAAATGAAAATTGTTTTTAGATATAATTCGACTTCATTGGATACCACCTTAATGCACACAAGAAGAAAATGATTTACTGATGAAATCATCTTCAGAGACCGCGAGCAATTTTCTGTGTACAGAGTTAGGGGTAATATTGATGAATCGAGAGCGCCTCCGCCATACACAAATGCCGAGACCTAAAACACTTACTGGACATGTAGGTGCATTACAAGCTTTGTAGTGAATCCAGGTTACTCAGTTCCACCAGAGTCGTCTTTCAAGATTATCTACCGGGTAAGGTCGTATGGTATAAATGGATGTTGGATTTTGATATCCATGTCTGACAGAGACTCTGGAAGATTTTTTAGTATAACTGCGGACTCTGTGTACAGAGGAAGTTTGTTCAGTAACTAACTATAGTCTTAGTATCTTCACTAGTCGTTTTCTTCTATTTTACTAACTAATCCACTGTGGTCAATCCAGCATATTGCTTTTGTGCGTTTTCTCACCCTCTTCACACTTAATTCCCATTCAATAACAATTTTAACCTTATCATCTTTCAAAGCAGTTATTCCACTGTGTCATTGATTAAAATGGAATCTTTTGTTTTATTTTAGAAGCTGGTTCTGAGTATTTCTATCAATTTTGTCATCCCCTTGTCTACTACTCGGAAGTAGACAAGTATGCGTGTATCGGGAGATGTATAATGGTGACTGTCATTTGCGCTACATATATCGCTAATTGGCAGAATTTGGAATTTATGTGCCATCATGACTCAGTACTTTACTTGGAGTGAATAGAAAAATGTTTCCGCACCAGTTCTTGGAGAGTTTGAAGTCAACTTTCTTTGGGAGTCTAATATGGTATCGTTTCTTCTAACCAGTAGGCACCTTTTCTACCTTCTAAACCTTCTGCAGTAGTGGCGTGAGGGTATTCACCGAGGTCTCTGTATCAGTTTTTAGTGCTCTCGGAGGAATTCCGTCTAGTCGTGATGCTTCTCCGGTTCTCAGCAGCTCAACTGCCTTCAAAACTTCTGTTTTTTGGAGGATTGAAGATCACTGACAGTTCTATGGCTGATGGTGTTATTTCTAGATAGGTTTTAAGTGGTGGTTGATTCAGGAGCCCTTCAAGGTGATGAATTCTATGTTTCTTTTGCTTCAGGTTTTTAATAACTAGGTCCCCTTCATTATCTTACATTGATTTCCTCTGTGCTGATCTCTTCCCGAACAGCTACTTGCTTACCTGATTAAGAGTTCCAACGTGCCTCTTACCTGAGGGCTGTTCTGCTTCATTTACCAGTGGGTCATTGAACTATCCTTTACCTTTCTTAGCACTTCTTAACTTTTTACGAGTGTAATGGTGAATAAGAGACAGGTAGAAATTACACGTGGGGGACAGCACGTCATTCCTAAAACGTATGAAGTAATACGGTATTCATGAATAATTACCTATTCAGCCTTATAATAATTAAAGTAAAGCATTATTTCAGACAATATGTGAACATATACTGCACAAATTTTCAGCGTATTTAGTTCCAAAATATTCCCTCTTCTTATTCAATTTACATGTAAAGCAATAATCTGAAGTACATCATTTGTCGTAGTGTTGCTGCCTATGAGGAGAGAACAAATTATGTACACTGTTTCTTCAATTCCTTCAAAAACTGCATAGCTTATAGTGGGAAACTAATAAAATATGCGCTCAAGTTCATGTACTGGTCACTTGCTACAGTTACATGATTAAAACAAAAAGTGTAGAAGAGTTTAAGCATTTTGATGGATGGAAGTTCTGGTAGTCTAGTGATTTAAGCAGGCCGTCGGTACGAGTCTACCATGGGTACCTTTTGTTCACTAATCAATGTTTCGAAATTTATAATGGACATCTTTAACCAGTTTCTTTGTATTCTATCGGCATGCTTATTGAAGGGTAAACGATTAAAATCTAAATCTGCTTTACATTTTTGACTTCATTGTGAACTTGACAGATTGAATAAGTGAATGCAACACCCATTCATAGGCTATAACAGACTTGAGTTAATTCTATGAAAAGCTTAACAACTTAAGTGCCGTATTTCTCTGAACGCTAGAAAGAGTGAGATTTAGTTCTTGTTTCATCAATAAGAATGACTTATTGTCACTGATTTACAATGTACTGACTTTTGAACTTCATATCAATGATCAAATAGTAAAGTGCTGACCTTATAACCTGATCGTTGAGGAGTAGATATCGATGTCCCTTGGAGATAGATACCATTAAATAGCCTCTGAGTGAGAGAAAATATTTGTTGAATTCCTTTGCCTTTTCGCTATTTCTGTAACAAACGTCAGTTCATACAGAAATTAACTTTGAAATGTGAACTTGTTGAGGAAAACAACTGGTAGGTTTTAAACATCAAATTAGTGAAGAAAAGGTTTGAAACACCTTGGTTAAAAAAATCGGATAAATTTGGGAAATGCGGATGCCAATGAACTGTAAGTTGTTAATATATAAGTTGGTTGCAGGCAATCGGCAGGAAGCCTTCCAACTAGGTTTCATACTTGTTGGCACTCACCAGTCAGCAAGGCGTATCTGCAACCTTGAGGGAACTCATGTCCCTTCTGAGACTCGAACCCGCGTCACCCAGACACTAGCCATTAACTAGTGTCCAGTAAAAAATATAAAATACAATCCTACAGGAGGTCAGTCGCGAGCCCAAATAGCTCAGCGGTAACGTCTCTGATTACAGTATTCACTGGGTGACGCCATTTTGAATCTCATAGGGGATAAGAGTTCCTTCAATGTTTCAGATAGGCCTTGGTGACGAAACCTAGGTCAAGCAGGGCTTCCTGTCGATCGCCTCCAACTACCTAATAACAACAGTTCAGAGTGCACCATGTTGGCGAACGGCCTAGAATGGTGACAACATTGAAAACTTGACTGATCTAATTCAGTCTGCGCCAAACAAAGGACTGGACACAGTATACTAGTTACTGACTAGTATCCAATATAAAAAGGAAAAGTATAACTGGATTGTCTTTGATTGTGTCCTTCGACTGCCGAAACAACATCGCACAATACAGAAAACCTGTGGGTCATTAAAATTATTCATTGAAGTTGATTTATTATTGTTATCCCCTTGAGTTCCGAGTGGAAAATAAAGCCTAAGCGACACGTCAGCAATTCATCCTGTTCTCTATAGTCCATATTTGCTGGTTGCACAATCGGTCATAAGTTTTCATATCCTCACACTATATCCTTTATGCCGTTTTCAGAAGCACAGCTCATCATGTTTCATTTGGGCTCCTTTTCAGGGTCTGATTGGAAAGTGATGTCACTCCTCCATCTTCTCAGCTTCTGTGCAGTCCATTTCCATTTATTTCTGTATATTCCTTGGGCGATAGGTTCTTGGTTGATTATATTTTAATTTCATACTCAGTCACCATAAGGTTAAATCCAGTTCATCACTACGGTAATACAGCTGATTTCCTGGTTATCACGAATGTTGATGCCCACTTTACTGCACAAATAGCGGTACAAATAGCCTAATTTCCTTATAGTTGTACTGTCTTCAGAGGTGATGAAGATTCCTGGACAAGAACAACAACAACAGACAACGATCAGCATAAATAGGAGGAAACTGAAAGAAAAAACCTTCTTTACCTACCTGGGAAGCATCGTTTCAACTACAGGCAAACAGAACTGACGAGGATATCAAAACAGCGAGGATTGGAAAAGCAAGACAAGCTTTCACTACTCTCAAGTCTGTGTGGAGGTCAACAGCACTCAGCATCAAAACGAAGATAAGATCCGGATTTTCAACTCCAATGTGAAGTCAGTGCTACTCACTATACGGATCAGAGACTTGCACTGCGCGTCATAAACATCATCTCAAACAAACTACAGACCTTCATTAACAGTTGTCTTCGCTCAATACTCCACTCAAGATCAGATGGCCAGCCAGAAAAGATCAACAACAGAGATCTCTGGCAATGAGCGAACCAACCCAGCAGGAACCGATTGTGAAACAAGTAGGTAGGTAGAAATGGAGATGGATTGGCTGGTCATACTCTGAGCAAACAATGCATCAAGTGACATCACTAGACAAGCCATTGCTCGAGTGGCCCCCGAATGAAAGGGAAGCGGCGAGTTGGTCGTCAGTGCAAGGGTGACTTGGAGGAGGTTATGTGAAGAAGAGATGAAAACGTGTGGGCAGACTTGGAGCCATGTAGAGACTCTAGCAGAGGACCGAACGCAATGGAGACGCGTGGCTGAAGCCCTATGTTCCTCTAGGAATTAAAGGAAACAATAATAATAATTTCTGTCTTCAAAATTAAGCGAATATTAGTTATGTCCCAAACATTTCATCTCTCATCGTCCGAATGCATCCCTGCCTCGAATACACTGTAAATGCAGATGACTTAAATGACTCATGCTTTCTTTCAGCTCATTACATTTTTATCTGAGAAAATTCATTTTCCACAACTTCTTTCTGTTCTACCCTCCTCTCCTCCAGCCTCTTCCACGAAAAAAAAACAATAAATCACATTTCTAATTAATCAGATGGAAAATAATTCTCTCTCTTCAACTTTCAGTAGTCATTTTTCACTTGAAATACGTCTAAATGAAACGCCTGATTAATCAGTTATCTCTGTGGTTTAATGTGTATCGAAATAACCAAGGGGGGGTGGGGGTAGGGGGGAAATAATGTCAAACAGACTGTTTTGTACTCTGTAAATGATTCACAGATATACTACTTTGCGTATTATTTATGTTTGTAAGTATTCATCAACTGCTTTAGCTATCATTCATTTCATTTATCATCACAACAATCAGTAAATTACATTGTAAATATCTCCAAAAAAATCTGTTTCATTTCGTACACTAATACATATTTTTTTATATTCACAAAAATCTAACTCAACGAAGGTTTTTATCTTTCTTTAGAACAATAGTGAATCATTCATCGCCTGTACATAAGGCTGACTTTGATAACTACTAGTTTCCAGCTTGATGAAATGCAAAAGTACGTTGGATTCATTGTTTCTATAAGTACACAGTGCAGCTTTCATGCATCACCTGCTTCATTTTCCCATTTGTCATACAAAATATTTGATTAGTGTTGCTGAAATACAAGGCCAGGTAAGCTGTATTCCGTTTTGTAGTCTTTTGAAAGATTTTCTAACATATAGGCTATAGATATGTGAAAATATACAACTGTGGAAATTTTAGATAACAAAGAGAACAATATTCTATGGTGTACTTTGTTTTTAAGAGTTGGTTTGCAAGGATTAGATTTGTTTCTCTACAAGTTTGACCATGGATTGATATCAGTTAGAGAACCATTGAAAACCAACAGGTAGTACTGGACGGCTGTTTCATCCTAGTTTGGGAATCATCGACAGTACGCACCCACTGTCAGGGTTTGAACCCAGGACCTTCCGGTTACAAGGCAAGCTCGTATACCATTCAGCCACTGGGACCCGATTCATTGACCAGCCCATGAATTCTAACTTCTACCAATTCGTGATTTAGCGCAACCTCAACCAATGTCGTCGGTGGGACATCCATCCTCACACTTGACTGGTTAGACCTCACTGGTCACGACTTCTCACTAGAACTCCAGGAACCTCGTCCTGTAGCAAGTCACTAGGGAGCATCAGATTAATTTTCCAAAATTTGGTTTGTAAGGGTTAGTTATGTTTTTACGAGTTGATCACGGATTTATATCAGTTAGAGAACCATTGAAAACCAACAAGGAGTACTGGACAGCTGCTATTTCATCCTAGTTTGGGAATCATCGGTAGTACGCACCCACTGCCAGTGTTCGAACCCACGACCTTCCGGTTGCAAGGTATCCATAGACGGACTAGTAAAGTCCTTCTTTGCTAATATTTTTTTGGAAACTTAAACGAAAAATCAGCCTATAGGATTTTATGCAGGATGAAAAACTATTACTAAAGATAAGCTTCCATGATTAGTAAAAACATATTTTCAGTGGTCATAACTGTAAAAAATTAACACAAAAACTGTGTTTATGGCTAGAAGGCATTCATTCTTAAATTGTCTTAGTTACATCGTTATGTCATCAGAAATAGTGTTCCTGCTTGATAATTTATACTTAATAGGGTGACATGTGATATAGTGATACTATTTTTGGCTGCAAAGCATGTGGCCTCTTTTACTTCATCAAAAGTGCTTTAGTATCGAGAAATGTTTCATGAATTATTCAGTGAAACAAAGAAAAACATTTTGAAGCTTCCTTCACTTGGTAGCACAGTTAGCAGTTAAACTGTTATTATTTAACGTGTGCAGAGTGTATCATTGAATATAATTCAAGTTTAAAGTTAGTTGGCGAACTAAAGGCAGTTAGAGAATCATTGAAAAGTATGGTGGTGTACTGGACATATGTTTTGGTCCAGTTTGGGAATTTTCGGCAATACATACCCATGACACCTGCTCAATAGTGGAAAAATTCAGTACCTTCAAATTACGGGAGCAGCTAGTTGAACATTCTTCCACTTTGTTGGTATCCAATAGCTTATGAATTGCAACTTCTACTATTTCGCGATATACGGTGACACCTCCAGTCATTGTCGTTAACAAGCATTTGAAGTTACTGACAGTGGGAAAAATTATGAACATAAAGTTTATACAGCTGATGGTATAGTATGTGTATATATAGTCAGATTTGCGTCAGCTGAACAGCAGTGAAACGCTCGCCAACCACTCATGTGATCCGGGGTTCAATCCTTGGCCAACACACTCCTGAACCTCGGTAAGCCAGTAATAAAACTGGCAGAGTGGGAAGATTGGGTATGAGACTAGCAGCCACATCCCGTAAACATGAAAACCACTGCTATGGAAACTTCAAAGCTCTAGTTTGAAGCCCCATAATCCACTGGGAACGTAAAGGAATAAAAAATGGTCAGATTTCCAGAAACGATAAGCCATTAAGAACCCTGGAAACGAATCAACCAAATATGCATAAGAAAATGGGAGTACATTGGGCATACACTAAGGAGACCGTTCAGTGACATCATCCGCAATACCGTTGAGTAGAACCTTGATTCGGAAAGACCAGTTTGGCATGAGTACAAAGGTTACATGGAAGAGATCAAGTGAAGTGGCAATCAGGTTTTATAGGCAATCATACAGCAGCTCATGATGAAATCCTCCAACCGATCAAACAAAATAATAATTTGCTTTATTCCAGGAACAGTACTAGTGGTACAGTATGCGATTTTCAGCACATATCTACAATATTTACAGCTAATTTTATCCAACGTTTAAAAGGAGTATTTCAAATAAACAAATATAAAGACAACAACATCAAACACAAAAATAATTTAAAAAATGCGAAAAAATGCCAAGAAGTAGAAAGGAAAATAAACAACGTATAATAATAACTCAGTATTGGGTAGTGGAAGCTATGATATGATTATGCATGGTGACAGTAAAGCTGCAGACATACAAGAAAATATGAAATGATATTTAAGAATGTTTATCGTCAAGATGATCAGTTAATTTGATTGAACAACACTAAACAATCATAAAATAACATTTCAGGGTTGTTGTTTTGTGAGTGTGAGTGATCCTGCATAATACAAAATTTCAAGATTGTGATAATGGCCTTCACAACCAATGATTGTCAGTTAATATTGCCGAAGAAAAAAAACAACAACCACAACCACAAAAACTAATAATTACATGATGGTTAATGACAGGACAATTTTGTAATACTCATAGTGCTAATATAGTCGGAAACTAGTAGATACACAAAAGAAGGAATAAAGTACAAAAAAGTAAGCCAATGTTAATAATTTAGGTAGCTAAGTATGTTTAAGAAGGATTTCACAATAGAATACAAAATAAGAGAGAAATAAAAGAGCCTACAATTATGTTTTTTTTTTATTTACAGCTTTATTCCACACCGTATTTTCAGTACAAGTATGGAATTTTCAGCATGGATATCGGTTGCCCAAATTCAGGCATACCATAGATATTGGGTGTGCGCCGGCAGGGGATCGAACCCCGGACCATGTGCATGGTCGGCGAGAGTCCTAACCACTGTGCCACCAACGCTAACAACAAAGCAAGTTATAGGTTTCGCGCTTAACATTATCTCTGTCACTTAGAACATGAACCAGATATGGTATCGTTGAGTTCCTGTACTTGGTTGTACGAGCATAGATTATTTTATACTGATTTCTGGTTCTACCTGATGAAATACAAGGCGAGAATTGGGAATAGAGGGGGTGTTGGGGGTTAGAGAGTATGGTTTTAGACCATTTTTCGCATGTATTCAGATGCCTACCAATAAATGTACTGACGAGATGACTGAGTTTTACGCCACTAGTCCTACTAACTACCTTCAAAATCCTTCTCAGGATGTTGTAGTCCTTTTTCAGTAGCCCAGGAAAGACTGACGGGGAGCAGTATATTAGAATATGTAAGATACAAGAGTTGACAAATTGTGAAAGTAGAGGTTGGGTGATTCTAGATTGTCTTAGTTTCTTAATGTAGTAGGTAAGACAGAACACTTTCTTAGAAATCGTTAGGATATGAGATGTCCAAGTAAGGTCGGAAGATAGAACTAGACCGAGGTATTATGCATTAGACTTAGTTTCAAATTTAGTCCCTTCAAATACCAATACTTGAAAAAGCATCAATCGGTTATAATATCCTAGTTGACATAGGTAGACAAAACGTTTAATTACCAGTTGTATAAAATGGATTCAGCTGTTTTACTGGCCTTTATCCTTAAGCCATGTATACTTATTAATCAGGTTACATAACAGTTATGACGAAGTAATAAATGAAAAACTGTCCCCTTTTATATCAATTGTTTTGAACACCTGGTTTTCACAAATAAGAAATAAATTAATTACGTGATTGAAACTTAATTTTTATACCGTCAATTCACATGTTATGTCTGCAAAAGCTTTGTTGAAGTTGAAATAGGTTTTGCTACTAATCAAAAATCCAGTAGCCCGCTGCCATATTGTGCGAACTTTTAACTGTACCGTCCATTATCACATTCGATATCAGATCCATTACAATCTTGTTACGAAGAGGTGTATGGAATCAAGTAGCCAGAAGCTGGCGAAATTTGTCTACCAATTCAGTTTGTTACGGATTCAAAATCTAAAGGTAATACTCAGAATTTACCTGAGTAAAGATAGATTATTTGAGGTTCTAAACTAAAATTTCCAAAATGTCAGGTGTGCTATTGTTCATTAATAATTCTGTAATGTTCTGAGTGGAAAATAGACCTACAGAAGCATATCTTTTCGGTTTATTCTATTCTCCACAGTCCACCTTAACTGACTTCACGATTGTCCAAAAGCTCTCGTCTCCTCCTAGAACAGTCTCCTCCACATCATCCTGAGACACCCAACTCCTCTTTTTCTATTCTGGTTCCATTAAAAGGCCTATCTCGTGAGGTCTCCTCACCGTGCATCCGATCTGTTTCCATTTTCCTTAGCGAATTTAGAGGTTAATTAGTTCTTTGTTAGTTCACTGCATGCCAAAGTTTCTTGTTGCAAATCCTTTCTTGCCAACCATGTGACATTTAGTATGGACCAAAGGGAGCTGCTGGTGAAAGTCTGCAGCAAAACGTTAGAAATGGTTTTAGTGACGCGCCATGCCCCTGAACCACATGGAAGCATTGACCTGACATTATTTTTGAAAGTCCGAATTTTGTTCCTTTTGATGACAACAGTACATTCCTAGACTAACTTCAGATTATTGAGGTGTAGCCTTGCTTTTCCTATCTTGCCAGGCTTTGACATCCCCATCCGGGCTGTCTGTAGTTGAAACGACTTTGTGTGCCTGAGATAAGTGTAAGAAGTGACTCCTTTCTATTTTATCCAGTTGATAGCGATTGGTGTGTTTTGTTTTTGGTTGGTTATTATCATCACCTCTATCTTTTTAACATTCACGTAACAAGTTCGCCTTAGCTGACTGCCTCTTCTACCAGTTTGTTGGTTTTCGCCCGTAGATCTTCGAATCTGAGCGACATTAAGCGTAAATCGTCCACGAAGTCCTCTGGAATTCTCTTGTTGGTCCAACGTACAGAAAATATCAGGTGTGAGAAGAGTTATTCGCTGATGACTTTCTATGCTGTTTGAAAACTGGTGAATTGTGCTTCTATGGACTCTTATGGTTGTCTAACAGTCTCATTGCCATTTTTTCAGCTGTATCCTGGGTAGTCAGTTTGCATCAGTGAATACTTCTCGAACGGTACGAAGCGAATATCCACCGTCACTGGATAAATAATAATTATTTTAGTGAGTATTCGTTGGTCACGAAGTATATCTTATATTATATGAACCACACCTTTCTGTTAATAATACAGAATGACAAAAGAGGCATCTCTCATTGTCAAAAAAGTGGATCCATGTCGTTTTTCTTTCCTCACACTAACACACGTCTCTTTCTCATCATAAATAGTCGTAACTTAGACCCATCAGATGTATTCTGCATTTATGAAACCACGGTGGTTGTAGCAGAACACTTGTGGTTGGAAATCACAGCGAAGAAAATAAAACACATCAACTGAAATTTCAGATATTGGCTTATAATTGATGCTACGAAACATATTTTGATTACAAATGCATTCTGTTAGGGTTATAATCTTTACTGGTTTCAGAGGGAACCCAATATAGTGCATGTAAAGAGTAACTGTATTCGAAAGTTTCCTTATTTGTTCTCATCCTCTAAGTACCAAGTTGACTGTATAGCTTCAAGCTTCTGTCTTTGGAGTTCAGGTAAAGAAAGTGTTATTTCTACGGGTTGGCTTGCTGGCCTGAGGTTCAAACGCTTCCCTATTCCGAGGTTGATACATGTTAAACGAGGTTTTAGAAGTGTATCGACCGGGAATTGGACTCGTACGTCTTGAAAGGCTAGCCAGTATTTTACTATTCAACTATCGGGAGTAGTAGGAAATGTCCCTTTTTAACATGTATTTATAAATTTGTCACCATTTTTTTAATAGTCGGTTTTACCAGTCGAGGTGAACATTAATAAAAAACATAGAAGAAATAAAAGAGAGAATTATCCAGGCATCTTTTTTTCGTACAGTAAAGTCAGTAAAACTAATGAAAACACATTTAGTAATGCACTTAATGGATGGAAATTTTCATTTTGTAGAGACGTGTTTTTTTAACTAAAAATCCCTTAAAAATCTTCATACAAAGTAGGTTATAATGTGACAAAGCAATCTGGATTTAAAGTAGAAAACGAGACGGATGATGAATGATTGGTGAGTAGTGATATCGGATCAGTAAGTAAACTCCTGAGTTAAAACATTTTGAAAAATACTCTAGTTTAAGGGCACACAATGTGAAACATTCAGTCATCAAATTTCCATACTTTTTTATTCATTGCTTACTCTGAATGAGATCTTAAGTCTTACGTCACTTCTTATAAATCCAGACATAAGCATGTATCATTCTTAATCTACAAATATCAAGCCTAAGAGAAAAATACGGTTAAAAAGAAGCAAACGTTACATGGGAAAAAAACATTTTGTGATGTTCAAAACTGTCATGGTAAAGTGGGAACAACACCCTAGGGAATACAACGTTTCTATCCGAATGACTGAATGGTCAAAAGCTCGTCTCATAATCTGAAGGTCCTGGGCACCATCCTCACTAGGATCATGGATGAACACTACCGAAGATCGCAGACCTAGGACTAAAAAGCTGTCAAGAGCCCCCTGGTTTTGTGCATCAGTGCTTAAATGACGGAAGAAGGATAGTCAGTCGCTCGGGATATGTGGTTCGATTCCCAGCCAAAGCACTATTAAACCTCACATAGTTTACTATCTAGTAGTAAGCCCAAAAAAGAAGGAAGGTTGGGAGTGAGCATAACAACTCCACCCCGTGAAAACGAAACCGCTGCTAATGGAACGTGGAGCATGAGGCTTGAAGCCCCCTGCTTCAACTGGAAAACAAGAATTGCCAAAAGCGTGATCTTCACTGGTTTCAATGTATTCTGCGTATGTATAAAAGTAACTAATAATATTAATATGACGACGGGAAATAATGCAAACTATATGTTCGCTGGCAGCGGAGGTCATAATAATAAACTTAGGAAACTAAAAACTGCATAATATTAAGTGTGGATTAGAGAATTTTGACTGAAAACAATAGGTATGTAAACGGAATGAATCGTAGAAATTTGGAGGTACTTGATTAGTGTAACTATTTGCGATTAGTAGTGTTCTCTTAGCTGGTTGGTTTAGTTGAGGAGCTTTCTTCATCCTTCTGGATAACATCTTCAGCGCAATTTTCAGCATAAAGTGAACATTCAAATTGGATGGACGATTTCATCAAGAGCTGACATCAATTAGATAACCATCAGCTCATGATGAAATCCTCCAACTAATCAAACAAAATCCCGACGAAAATCAATACTTGAAAAATTGATCTGATGCGCACTAGAGACTGGCCCTATTCAGGCAGTCACATGGGGTTCTAGTGGGAAGACGTGACCAACAGGGTGCAGCAAGTTAAAGATGATGCAGTAACTCATCGAAAAAGACATTGCGAAGTGATCGTGTTATGTCATGGAGTGAAAGAAGCTAGAATTCATGAGCTGGCCACTGGATCGGGTCCCAGTGGCTCAATGGTATACGAGCTCGCCACTGGGTGCAGCAGGTCGGGTGTGAGGACAAATACTCGCCGAAGACATTCACTAGGGGTCGCGCTATGTCGTGAATTGGCAGAAGTAAGAATTCATGGGCCATTGGATCGGGTCCCAGTGGTCTAATGGTATATGAGCTCGCCTTGTAAACCAGAAGGTCCTGGGTTCGAACCCTAGCGGTAAGTGCGTACTGGTGAAGGGTCCCAAACTAGGACGAAACAGCTGTATAGTACTCCCAGGTTTTCCAATGGTTCTCTAACTAATGTCAGCTCATGATGAAAATCCTGTAACATAGGTGTCAGTTTCCTGATAATTTTGACTTACAAGGAGATGATATGCCCTAAATAAAAAAAATTAAATCTTTGTCTGAGATGTAATCATATTCTTCCATTAATGTAGTGTCATAAAGAAATTGATCGTGAGGTTGATACGCAGTGAAGAGTGAGATTTAAAACTTTTGGTACTGTCCATTAACTTATTTATATTTTATTCCTTTAAGTGGAACATAGGGCTTCAAGCTAGAGCTGCGAAGTTTCGGTAGCAGTGGTATTTATTTTTACGGGATAGGATTGCTAGCCTCGTGCACAACCTTCCCTCTTCACCAGTCTTACTAATGGCTTAGTGAGGTAAAGGAGTGCGTCGGTCGGGGATCGAACCCCTGAACAACTGCATGGTTAACGAGCATTCTGCCTCCGTGCCACCGACGCACAGTAGTGAAGTATTAGTGAATCTTTTGCACTGAGCAGATGTCCACAAAAATGAAATGATAGTCATCCCTTTTTATTTCGCAACCAACCGATCACAAAGATTTACCGAACAGTTGTTATCCAGTGGCGTCATTCCAAATGTCATTATTACTATCATTCCTTTAGGTCCCAAGTGAAGTATAGGGTTTCAACGGCACATCTCCATTTGATCCTGTCCTGTGAAATCCCCTCTTTGTGCCTCCACAGTTGACCATGGGCTCTTATGTCCTCCTGACCCGATCTTCCTCGAGTGGAACACACGTCCAACTTGTTGTTCCCCATCAGAATTCCACTCAAGGCCCTATAGCGTGTTGCTACTCAACGATCTCGTCAGTCTATGTCCAAGACATCTCCATTTTCTTCGCCCTACTTGTTGAGCAACATGTTACTGGTTTGTTTGTTGCATTACAGAGTTCCTTTCTGCTAATTCTTTATGGCACGCTATCGGACCTTTGGTTTAGGGTCAACGAAGACAGCTGCTGATAAAACTGGGGGGGGACTTGTGCGAAACGTTTTTCGTGATGCATCAATTCTCTGAAGCATACAAAAGCACTGACTAGATTGACATCGGTGCTGAAAATCTCAGTCCTGTTCTTTACGTTGGGTTCAGTGGATTTCTAACTGTTAATTGACATTAAAATCTGCTTCCTAATCCATCTAGTTAACATCACAAGGGTGGCTTACAAAAATCACTAGTTTCATAGTGTTATTCATCTCATTTTATCAAATCTTCTGAATGAGATTCCGATGATTCAGGTTTACCAATAAAATGAAAATAAATTGTTCCGTCCTTAAAAGCAGACTGAAGGCTAAACCTAACAAATAGTTACACTTGTAATAATAGAGACCAAATATACCAGCTAATGAAAAATAAAGCATGTGACGAGATAGTTTAAAATCCAAGTCAATAAAAAATTATCAATATATATATATGTAAAGATGGTGACAAAATAAACTTGTGAGATTTCTTGATCGTGGTGTCTTATATGCAAGTGTTTTCTTTGGATAGATTTTTAATAGTTTGCGACTGAGAAGTATTCACAAGAATCAAAGAAATCAAGGTGCCTACTGCTTGACTAAAGCCTTAAGGGAACTTCGGCTGACCATCGATGGCATACAGTTTAAGTTCAAATCAATCATCCAGTTTAAATAACTTCGCGGCGTATATTACTAAGAAGAATTTATAAATAGTATATTTTGTTTGAGTGATGTTTTCTACATGCATCCTGGATAACAGGACAGTCGATTAACTTGATAAGAGGGGAAATGAAAGATCTTAATAAAATAATATGTAGAAAGCTTGAAGGGAAAAAAAGAAGCAGGATACGAAGAATTATTCAGTATCTCTGTATATTTTGCTACCATCGTATATCATTTACTAAGTAAACCATGCCAAATAATCCACAACGGGAAACTTACGGAATCCTTCGAAGTGAGGACAGGAGTAAGACAAGGCCGCCTGCCTACTGTCTCCAATGATTTTCCTGATTGCAGTAGATTGGATAATGCGACAAACAGCGGACAATGAGGAAACAGGCATGAAATGGACTCACACAAAATAGTTGGAGGATCTTGACTTCGCCGATGATATATGTCTGATTTCCCAGAAACTGGAAGATATGCAAGCGAAAAGCAACAAGTTGGCAGAAGAAGCATCCAGAGAAGATAGGACTCCAGGTGAACATAGAGAAAACAGAGGTGATGAAGATTCCTGGACAAGAACAACAACAACAGACAACGATCAGCATAAATGGAAGGAACCTGAAAGAAAAAACCTCTTTTACCTACCTACCTGGGAAGCATCGTTTCAACTACAGGCGGAACTGACGAGGATATCAAAGCAAGAATCGGAAAAGCAAGACAAGCTTTCACTACTCTCAAGTCTGTGTGGTCAGCAACACTCAGCGTGAAAAATAAGATGTGGATTTTCAACTCCAATGTGAAGTCAGTCAGTGCTACTATATGGATCAGAGGCTTGCACTGCGCGTTATAAACAGCATCTCAAACAAACTACAGACCTCCATTAACAGTTGTCTTCGCTCAATACCACTCAAGATCAGATGGCCGGCCAGAAAAGATCAGCAACAGAGAGGGATCTCTGGCAATGAGCGAACCAACACAGCAGGAATCGATTGTGAAACAAATAGGCAGGAAGAAATGGAGATGGATTGGCTGGCCATACTCTGAGGAAACAAACCATCAAGTGACATCACTAGACAAGCCATTGCTCGAGTGGAACCCGACTGAAAGGGAAGCGGCGATTTGGCCGTCCGAGGGTGACTGGGAGTAGGTCATGTGAAGAAGAGATGAAAGCGTGTGGACAGACTTGGAGCCAGGTGAAGACTCTAGCAGAGAAGCGAACGCAATGGAGACGCATGGCTGAAGCCCTCTGGGAATTAAAGGAAATAATAGTAATATTATCTGCTCTCATAAGGATTTTGACGTCACCATTTTAAATGTTGTTCATTACTGTCTGTAGTTTGCTAAACAAACCTTTTTTCTTTCTTTGTTCCCGTCGTTTTTAGAATTGTGCGAAGCATTGTAAAATTGTGACCCTTCCTCATTGCTTTTGAGTTGAGTCTCTGGCTTGAAGCCTTATGTTCCTCTTGGAACGTGAAGGAATAACAAAAACGTAGATGATTCTGCTAACGAACACGGCTGTGTTTTGATGGTTGTAACAATTT
Source organism: Trichobilharzia szidati (assembly GCA_944472155.2). Classification (NCBI taxonomy): domain Eukaryota; kingdom Metazoa; phylum Platyhelminthes; class Trematoda; order Strigeidida; family Schistosomatidae; genus Trichobilharzia; species Trichobilharzia szidati. The sequence goes on along the minus strand of OX235272.1, from coordinate 22,670,697 downwards.
CCTAGTTATCACGGGTATCTACTTGATATTCTCTTCATTGTAACAGACTGTCAGTCTGCCTTTATTATGTTGATTAAAGCTATAGTTGAATTGCCTTTTTATAACATCAACTCACTGAGTTTTATCTTTGGAATCATGTTCACAATTTGCCAGTTATTAGAGTGATGCTTCGATACAATATTGTGGATTAAATTAGCTTATCTTAGCCTAAGATAATCTTAAAAAGAAAACTAGTTTATTTTTTAAGACATCCATCTTTTGTTTTAAGCATAAAACTCATCGCCTCATGCATATTCATGTGTTAAATGCCTGTGGGATGGATTGAAATAAATCTTCAGTTAGAGGATGTTTTGTGCGCGAGTTTTTGTTGAAACTTTTCTCAAATATGTTTCAAAAATCTGTGTTAGGGAATTAAAAATATGAATTGCAACTAATTATGTTTATCGCTGTAAGATAGACATGGTGAGTTCTGGAATTTTTTCCAGCAAACTAATGGAATGGAAATGCTGATTTAAAAAAAAAAATTCATCTCGCCATGTCAGCTAATAATAAAATGATGGTAGCTATATCGTATAGATTTTGGGATTTGAGCACTTAAGATGTACTCTTAGAGATAAACAGTTATCTGCCTATTATTATTGTTCCCTTGAGTGCCTAGTGGAACATAGGGCTTCAACTGCACGTCTCCACTTCCTTCTGTCTTATGCTGTACTTTTCACCTGCATCCATGTTAGTCCATACTGTTTCAGCTCCTCTTCACATGATCTCCTCCATGTCACCCTTCGACGTCCCACTCGCCGCTTCCCTTTCGGGTTCCACTTGAGCGCTTGACGCGCGATGTCACCCAGCAGCCTCCTCAGCCAGTGAGTGTCCAATCCATCTCCACTTTCTCCTGCATATATGTTGGGCGATTGGTTCTTGTTTTGTTTGTTCCCATAGTCTGTTTCTTGTTGGTGATTCTTTCCGGCCATCTGCTTGCAGATAATTAATTATTAGGTGTCATACTACTCAAAGGTGTATAAAGCTTCAGACACACTGATTGAATCAGACGTCTACCTACACATACTTTCCTCTCTCGGCAAGCTTGTGCATTTATCAAGTGTTGGTTTGTAGGGATTTCATTGGTTATAAGATCGGTCAAGGGCCAGAATCAGTTAGCTAACCATTACAAAATTAGAGAGTACTGGACAACTGTTTTGTCCTCGTTTGGAACTCCTCAGCGGCACTCACCCATCGGAGTTCGAGTCCATCACTTTCCGGTCACCAGGGGAGGTTACAGACCATTAAGTCACTGGGGCCCAACCCAGTGGTCAGTGAATTCCAACTTCTGCCAATTCTTAACACATATTCAGAGCCAGTGATATTCTCTGACGGTCGCGCTAGGTGTGTAGCCAGTAACTCAATGGTCTACGAGCTGCATTCGTAACCGGAAGCCTTGGGCTTAAACTCCGATGGGTGAGTGCCACTGAAAATCTCCAAACGAGGACGAAACGGCCGTCCAGTATTCTCCGTTTTTCTAACGGTTCTGTAACTGATGTCAGCTAGTAATCAGTCCTTGTGCACTAAGTTATTTTTAGAAGCAAAATAGTTAGAGATTATCTTATAATTACTACAACTATTTGCTAAGTGACATTAGATTGTTTACTTTTTATCACCACTGCAAATGACCTCACCAACATTTGAAAACTTTCTTTTTATTTCATTGAGGCTTTATATAGAAGAATGTTTACTGCCTTAAAAGTTATTTGACTGTATTATCATTATTCCCTTAGATTCCGAATGGAGCGTGTGGCTTTAAGAGTGTATTTCTATTTCATTCGTTTTTCTACAGTAATTTGTATCTGGCTCCAAGTTTGCCCTTACATTATCTCACCCATATCAATCTCAAACACACCAGCAGCTATTCGTTTCCGATTCGGGTTCCACTGGATGGCCTGTCGCGGGATGTCACTGAACAGCCTCTTCTGCGTATAGCCGATCGATGTCCGTTTTCTTTGCAGTATTTGAACATAACAGGCTTTCGGTAACTTCGTTGCACTACAGAGTTTCTTGTTTCTAATTCTTTCTGGCAGGCCAATCTGTTCTTTCATGTGGTGCCAGCGACGTCAGCTGTTGATAAAAGTCTGCAGCCTATTGGAAATGCTATTTGTGACGCAACTGTCAAGTTTCTGAAGCAGGGATTTGACATTGGTGTTGAAAATCCAAATATTGCTCTTATGCTTACAGTGATAAATGTCTTCATTGGTTTCAGATTAGTGGAGGTCTGCCTTGCCTTTTCGATCGTGGCTTTAGCATCCATATCGGTGTGTGCTGGCACCTGGGGAACAAGCTTCGCTTAGTCTCTGGTTTCATCCCTTTACTTGCAGGTTTTAAGCCTGAAAAAGGACGAAACTTTGGCGTCAGCATAGCGACCTTACCCAGGAAATCAACCTGTTGAAAACAGAAACTTCAACGCATAGAAAACAAACATCAAAAAACTATTTGACTGTAGGTGGTAACTTCTTCTTTATTATATGGATACCATACCAATTCTGATTTTCTCCATTTACGAGTCAAGGTTTTTGATTGGCTTAATACTGAGTAATGTCTTTTTAGATACTAGGTGCTTAGTCATTTATCAGTGGTCTGAAAATCAGACTCATGTACCTGCATTCGACATTTGTTCTGTTCAGGTAACAAGCCTCCGTGAATTAACTGGCAGTTTCAGAGTTTAGTATTGGGTATTTCAAAGAAAACACTAGAAAGCCCTGTCACTAGATTTCATGCCCATTGTCATTCATCAACCGGGTGTACTGACACCACCTATAGGTTCTAAAGCGGAATCATTATATGATGTAATAAAATATATTGTCACTCTTATAGTCCAGTTCATGAATGATTCCTTGTACTTCGATATTTGTATTGATCAGCCACCCCTGCTCACCCTATATATATACCGATTTATAGTTCCTCTTCGAGACAGATGCATAAATATTATTATTTGACTTTTAAAGGTTACTCCTAACTTGAATTCTTTAAGTTGTTCATCTGGAGGACACCCTGTTAAACCGACCATGACTTGTCATCTTTTAGCTAAAAACCTCAAAATTCAGGTAAATTGTCGAAACAACTGTAAGTAAAAGCATTTGAAGAATTTAATGGGATACAGTGACTTGAGAAAGTAAGGAATATCTGTGTTTAGCATAAACAAAGTATGGAAAATAATTTACCAGAAATACCTGTGCTCGGGAAAATGGGTATACAGGGTATTACGACATTCAGGTGTTTCAATTTTCCCTACAGGCCTGGATGAGGCCATCAAAGAGTATATTTACTGGCCAGTACCAGCCTTACACTCGACAGATATTTATTTCCTTCCATTTACCAGTCGGCTACAAACAGCAGATAAAAATGTTTATGTAATTTCTGAGATAAATAAGTCAAAGGTATTCACTTATTGAGTTAGTTCTTAACTGATTAGTAATGGACTCAATCTCTGAATCTAATTTGTTCCTGAGAGTTTAACATTGTGCAGCTTTGCTGCACAGTTAGGCATTTTATTGATCTTTTGAACTATGTTTCGATAGACATAAGTAATCATCAGTTGAATTTGTCATGGGACTGTTGAAAAAATATTGACTATTGCCAGTGCAGACCCTTCCAAAATTCTAATTTTCCTTTCTTTTAGTTTTATAAATTGCCTACTTCCTGAGGAGAAGATAGTGTTTTCTTTAAAGAGTAAAGATACTTGCTTCACGCCTAAGGTCCCCTCTTTTCCGAGCCTGTTACTGAATATATGGAGTGTCAAGGAACTTAATCCTAAGATCCTGTTATTTCCGAAGATATTTCAAAGCGACAACCACCAAGCACAGATCCCAATACACAGTGGATGGGAAGAAATTTTATTCCTCGATTGTTAAAATCAGTATTCTGCACTAAGTCTTTAAACAAATGTTTTCACAAGGAATGGATTGTACTTTTATTCGTATTCTTTCGTCTTCTTCTAACTTGTACACGATCAAATCACTCGCAAATTTAAGTTGCTCGTCATTGGCGACCAAAGCAGTGTGTCGGCGTGAATCGAAGCCAGATCTACTGTGTAGCTGCTGAGTATTCTACCAATAAATTAGTGATCAAAAAATGAATCTAATGATCATGATCGTACAATAAGTACTTTAATGTTGTTTGAACTCATTTATCCGGACCTTATTAAACCTATTTTTGGGTACCAGCCACACAAAAAATGTAAAGGCCGAATGATACTACCCAGTTTGTGTAGCGGGATTCGAACAAGGGACATTCTGGGTAAATGACAAAAGTGATACAAAAACATACAACAACATACGAAGAGATGTACCTACAACCTTTTTCGTACAGTCCTGATATTGTACAACATTAAGTGTTTCATAACGCAACTGATGAGGTGGCACAGATGCGAAATCTTCCACTCTGTTTCCTTGCCTACGATCAACAGTTGTAAATAAGTTTAACTTTGTAGATTTTTCTGCAGAAATCATTGGTAGACTGGAAATTTCAAAGCCTATTCATCTCCTTAAAAGACCTTAAAAGCTTTATTCTGTACAGTGTTTATAATATGTATAGAATTCTCATCAGAATTTATTGCATAACATCTTCTTTTCATCAGGTATCTCCGCGTGAAATATATGTTTGTAGTATACTGCCTGACGCAGTGTCATCCGACCCGAAGGACAAACCAATCCCTTATTATATTTCTCCTTTGTCTTCTCCGAAAATTGCACGTCATTTGGTTGAAAGCCATTTGAAAAAGGTGAACTGCAAAGACATTATTAAATGATCAAAAGACCTCAGATAGTTAGTTCGATTTCCTGGGAAGTAGGAGTTTGTACTAAAAACATTTGGAAAGAATTATCCCATGTGTTGGGATAGGTTACTCCCCTTGATTATGAATTCTTTCATTTTTAGTAGAAACTTGCAAATCACCAGTGTGTACACATTTCAGATACTTGTGAAGGTACACAATACCATTTTTGTGTTCCTTCCCTTTCCTAGTGGAACATAGGGCTTCAAGCTAGAGGCTTGAAGTTTCTGAAGCAGTGTTTATTTTTACTGGATAGGGTTGCTAGCCTCATGCCCAACCTTCCCTCTTTACCAGCTTTTTTATTACTGGCTTAGCGAGGTAAAGGGGCGCGTCGGCCGCGGATCGAAACCCGGACCATCTGCATGGTTGGCGAGCGTCTTAACCGCTTTACCACCGACACAATACCATTAGAGATCAAATTTTTTATAAACTGAACACGAGAAATAAGAAGTAATATAACGGCGGACGAGTTTAGTTGCAGGCCACCCCTACTGATCATACCTTTGTTTAGCTCTAATTCAAGGTAAAAAAACTAATACTGGATAACGCTAAGAGATTGATTAGTGGACAAAGAATATTATTTTAGGTAACTTCGTCACGGTGTTCTAAGATTATGTGTCCATAATAGTTAAAGAATTATTGTTATTAACAACACTGAGTCGATAATATCTGTAGATTAAAGTTCGAAAGTATCTGTAAGTGACATTATCCATAAAATGCAATACTAAACTGAATAGCTTCCACAGCACAACAGGATATCAATAATGTCTGAACCTACTTCATCTGCACACAAACACACAGAGCTCTGACTATTTTAAGAAAGTAGCAGTTGCTCCTGATGTTTGAAGTTTTCAATAATTGTAACCCTTTGTTAATTAATTCAATACCCTATACGTAATAAAGAAAAAGTCTCTGCAGTGCTAGCTTTGTCGCCTGTTTGGAAAAGTTGACGTAATATAGAACTGTTTATACTTTTAACAACACCCTTATTTGGCCAAACTTTTAGGTGGTGCTACAGAGCACAGAAAATTAATTTTTCTAGAGCAACAGCCAATATATCTGGGCGTCATTCTATCTGCTGATCTCTCCTGGTCGTCTCATATCTTAGCAATTTCTAAGAAAATATTCCGTCTTACCTTCTACATTAAGAAGTTAAAACATTCTGGTATAACCCAACCCTTACTCCTACAATTCGTTAATTCTCGCATCCTGCCTATTATTCTCTATTGTCCCCCCTTAGTTATTCCCGGGCTACTGAAGAAAGACTATAACATCATATTACGCAGGATGTTAAAGGTTGTCAGCAGGGTAAACAAAGTGCCATTTAACCAGCTTGTTAATATTCTGGTTGACAGGCACATGGACTCATGTGAAAAATGGACCAAGTCCATTTTATCTAACTCACACCACCCTCTTCACTCACAACTCTCCCCTTGCATCTCATCAGGCAAAACCAGAAGCCTATATAGAAAACTATATGCTCGCACCAGCAAGTACAAAGACTCAACCATACCCTACTTAGCTCATGTTCTGTGCGATAAAGAAAGCATTAGGCGTGACACCTATAATTCATTAAATAGTCAGTAGAACAACTGGACCTCGTCTTTCCAACTCATATCATTTACAGGTACAACGTTTTCTTTCTTTCTTTTTCCTTTTCTTTCTCTTTCTCTTTTTTCCTTTATGTTCTGCTTTGTTTTTTTCTTCCGCTTACGCTAGTAAATATGATAGTACCTACTTTTCTAACACCTTCAAACACTGTTCAACTTTGTCTTTGCTACCGACATGCCAATATGTTGTTGTCATAATGAACTGTGATTTCCTTAATCTATGCAGAGTTTTATTTATTGTCAATGTACTAGTTGGATGCAATACTGTAGTAAAAATGCTGAGAATTCCATTCTGTATCACAAGTATTGTTTTGGAATAAAGCAAATTATTATTATTAATATAAGCGGCTGGAAAATGTTACGAAAACAAATATACAACAAATACTTAGCGTAAAATTAATTCATTCATTGAAATGTTTGCTTGTTTAATTGTTTAGAAGTACATAGTTAATTAACTACAGAACACTTTGACATTGTTATTTCTAATTAGTTGAATGTCTATCTCTCTATGCTTAAGTGAGATTGCATATATCACACTTTTATATCTGTCACTCATGATTATTTTTCATTTCGTGTTTTTGTTGTTGAGGAAGTCGCTCCACACTGTAGGGGTGTTGGTGGTGGTCATGTCAACTACTACTACTACTACTACTACTACTACTACTACTACTACTACTACTACTACTACTACTACTACTACTACTACTTATGATCACTCATACAAGAATAACAAACTGCAGTGCAATTAGTATGTAATCCAATTATACTGATCATTTTTAAAAAGATTTCCTGTTTTTAGTTTACGCCTTAAATAATCTATAAGAACTACTTAATACTTTTGTTAGAAAATATTATTTAGTGAAAGTGGGAGTAAATTATTGGCATTTTGTAAATACATATTAGATGTTTGTCCAGTGACTGATGTTACTTAGAGAATCGTTGAAAATCAGGGAGTATTTGACAGCTGCATCGATCTATTTTTTGACTGTTCATCAGCACGCCCAAATCGCCCCTCTGCGAGGGAAGGAACCTGTGACCATCAGGTTAATAGGCTGAGCTCGAGATCCAATGACTCGTGAATTCTAACTTCGGTCATTTCCCTACTTTAGCAATACCGTCGGTGAATGTCATTGGCGAATGTTTATCCTCACACCTTGTAGACCCCACTAATCATGGCATCTGACTAGAACTACAGGCAAATTCGTCCTGTAGTCAGTCTATCTTTAGTAAGTGCCAGCTTAATTTCCAAAGTCATTTTGTAGTGGTTTGATTTGTTTAAAGTTTGGTCAATTTAAAAGTCATTCAAAACCAGAAAGTATTATTAGGATCTGTCAGAGTGTATGTGAGGGCAAATACTCGACAATGAAGGCAGCTGCCAGTCTCACTAAAATCGCCAACCGGCAGACATTAGAATTCAAGAGTCATTGGATTCCGGTAAGAGTGGCTGAAACGTCAATGAGCTTGGCATCGTAACGTGGAGGTACTGTTTCCGGTCTCTGATGTCGGGGTGAGATTGCTGAATTGGCCCAAACTAGGACGAAACAGATGTCCAGTACTGCCTGATATTTGGTGATTCCTTAGCTGGCATCATTTTGTGATTAAACTCGAAAATAATCAAATCCCTACAAGCTTTTCATTAAAAATAAATATTGACTTATCAATTACATATCATGAAATTTGGGGAGAAGAAATATTATTATTATTCCCTTGGTTTCCGAGTGGAACATACGGCTTCAACAACACATCCACGCTTTATTCCATTTTCTGCTTTCTCCTTAAGCTGGGCCCACGATTGGCAATAGTCTCTCAACTCCTCCTTGCACTGTCTACTCCACGTCACCCTCGCACTGACAACCTACTCGTCGCTTCCCATTTGGATTCCACTCAAGCGATGGCCTGCATTGCGTGCGATGTCATTCAACGGCCTCCTCAATGTATGCTCGATCCATCTCCACTTTCTTCTACATATTTGCTGAGCGATCGGCGCTTGGTTGGTTTGTTCCCAGTCAAAGTTTCTTGTTGCTAATTCTTTCTGTCCGGTTGGCTGGCCATTTGATCTTCAGCTGAGAGCCAGCGAAGTGGGCAGCTGTTGATAAAAGTCTGAAGTGCCTTGCTAGAAATCCTTTTAGTGACACGCAGTGCAAGTTTCCGACCCATATAGAAGAAATGACTAACCGACTTCACATTGGTGTTGGAAATCCGAATCTCGTTTTTTGTGCTGAGCGCAGAAGATTTCCAAACTGGTTTCAGGTTGGTGAAGTCGTGTCTTTTCTTTCCGATTCTGGCCGGCTAACTTAGACGTCTTCATCCGTTGTGTTTGTAGTTGAAACGACGCTTCTTAGGGAAGTCAAGAAAGTGACCTCTATCAAATTTATTCCATTGGTGGTGATTGGTGCTGGTTGTTGTTGCTGCTGTGGTTCGTTGGTTATCTCCATTACCTTCGTCTTCTCTGTGTTCACGAGCAGTCCAGTTTTCGTTACTTACCTCTTCTGCCATTTTGTTGGTTTTTGCCTGCAAGCCTTCTAGTTTGTGTGACATTAGACATACATTATCCGCGCGTGAAATCCGTACCTTCTAGAGTCTTCTTATCGGTGGTCTAGCGTATTCCTGTCTTCTCACTCCCATGCGCAGTCTGGCGCATAATCCAATCCACTACAACTAGGAATATCATCGTGGGTGATATAAAAGGAAGCCAGCTTGTCTTACTCCTGTATTCACTTCGAACGCCTTGCTGAGTTTTCCGTTTTGGATCACCTGACACAAGCCACTGACATATAGCCAGCTGTTGAATGAGGTTGATACGGAGAAGAAATATACTGTCTTACAATTAGTTCATCGACGCCTTTACACTGGTATATATAGTTTTATATCAAAATTATACCAATCATGTGGTGATGATAACCAACAAGAATTATCAGTTTCAAGTATAGAAGTGCGGAGGATAATAGCGGAATTCAAGATCAGTTGATTTGTAAGGCTTAACAACAAGCTGTTATATAATAATTTATAAAATAATGATCACTAAGAGTAGTTGAATCAATTAAGTAAGTAAATCAAGATATGCGCAAGTCGGCTCAATCAGCTGAAATAGTAATCATAGTGAAATAACAATGTCAGCCGATAATTACAAGGATAGGGGAAAATCATCTGTAGGACTTTATACATACTATGTAAACGGTTGTCACGAAGAGAAGATTTGCACGAATTTCTATCGAACACACAGATTTGGCTTCGCAGATGATGCGAAAGGTTGGATGGTATGCGATAAATAATTTTGAACGCCCTACTAGTTTCAACCTGATGTCCTTTATCGACCAGATGAGCTAGTCTTATGACTAACCAAGAGGGATATTTTTCAGAAATTCTATGATTAGGCAATTTTATTGTAGTTTTTATTCAGTTGTTCTCACCTCTCCAATACTTTATAACTGATAATTGTGTTACTGACTCTCATCACTACATAAATGCTATAATTTTACAGGTTTAATGACTAGCTGTTGTCACTTAGAGAGCCAAAGGAAAATCAGGAACTCTTGGAAAATTTCTCCGTCCTGACTCTTCATCAGTAGGCAGTGACTTGGACTGGAACTCAGGACATTGCAGTTACTAGATGAAATCGTAAACCATTCATCCACTGGAACGGAGTACAAATGGCCCATGAATTCCAACTGTTGCCATTTCGTGATACACACAGCGCAATCGTCAGACAATTTTTTTTAATAATAATAATAGCTTTATTCCAAACAGTATTTGTGGTACAGGTATGGAATTTTCAGCGTTCATTACAATATTACATCTAATTACCTCATTTATTTTTATAAGATTTTAAAAATAATAAGCAACAACAACAAAAAGAAAAAAAGAGAAATAAAAGAAATAAAAAAGAACAGCGTTGCATTCACATATTTAAACAATGCACCACAGGATATGAAATATAAGATTAGTGTGTAATAGAATATGTGAGCAGCAATATAATAGGAACAAAGAAAGGAGAACAAAAGCTAATGGGAACTATTTGTTAGAGTGCCACAGTAAGGTGATCGTGTCATGCCTAACAGTTTTCTCATCACATAACAGCTGTGCCAGATAAGGTATTGTGGAGTTTTTATACTTGGTAGTCCTGGCATATAGCTTCCTATAGTTGCTTCTAGTTCTACCAGATGAAAACAAGGAGAGAGCTGCTTATAGAGAGGGTGTTCGGGGTCTGACAATATAGAATTCGCTAGCTTCTTACATGACATTATATGTCTATCCACAATGGTGTTAACCAGTTGGTTTAACGAAATCCCACTTGCCCTACTAACAGCTTTTAGTGCCCTACGCAGCAAAGCAAAATCTTTCTTAAGTAGTCCAGGAAAGATTAATGGGGAGCAGTAAAGAGGGATGGCTAGAATACAAGGATTGACAAACTGAGAAAGTAAAGACTGCTTTATACCAGACTGCCTAAACTTCCTTAGGTAGAACGTTAAGCGAAACATCTTTCTAGTCACTAGCAAGATGTGAGAGGACCAGGAAAGATCGGAGGAAATACTCAGTCCAAGGTACTTGACATGAGATGTAGTTTCAACCTCTATGTCGTCAATGATAGTGGGATCATGTGAGCTAGCTAGTTGTTGTAGGTCACGTTTTCGTCTGAAATTGAAATTTACTACCTGACATTTAGACGGATTTAGCTTAAGACCGTTTGAAGAGGACCACTGACTAATTTCTGAGAGAAAGTTATTTAATATGGAACAGTCTGACTGAGAGTTAACAGGCATGGAGACAGAGAGGTCATCAGCATACTTGACAAAAGTGGCTACATCAGAATGGGGCAAGTCATGTAAGAAAAAAGAAAACAGAAAAGGAGAAAGAACGGCACCTTGAGTAACACCAGCTAAAGTAAGTGAGGTAGTGGTAGTGGTTGAGTAACTGTCCTCTGGCCTAACTTGATGGACCCCGCTGGTTACGAGTTACCACTAGGACTCCAGGTAACTCCTCGTATGCAGCCAGTCACTAAAGGGCATCAACTTGGCTTGTGACCGAAGGGTCCTGGGTTGAAACTCTGTCGGTAGGTGCTTACTGGTGAAGTGTCCCAAACAAAGACGAAACATCTGTTCAATACTCTGTGGTTTTTGAGTAGTTCTATAACTGATATCAGCTCCGGACCAAACCAGTAAGCAGTCAATTCCCTGCAAACTAACACAGTTGTCGGCATACCAAATAGATTACTGTAGAGCTGCTTATGAGAAACTAAACGAAGAAGAATATAGTGTTTCCAAATGCTTTTCATGTATTCACTACCTTCTAAAAAGTATCAGAATTTTGCATTGAACTGCGAAAAAGTCATAGCGACTTAAATATGATTTTAAACATGTAAATATGCCGTTTTTTCCGTTGTTTAAAAGCTTGTTTTTTTTTATGCATTGTGCTTTCCTTCTTTAGCATATTTCAAGTTGTTGTTTGGAGACGTTAAAAAAAAGATGTCCATGTTTTGAATTATGCAAATGAAGCTGAAGTCATTTATGTATACAAATGACTCTTATTCGAAAGCGCCTATTGGTAATAATACGAAAACCGGGGAAAAAAACAGTGTAACTAAGCCAAATAATAAACTATAATTCCGTAGTAAATTCTCTACATCCTAACATTCGGTTACAAATATTTGCATAATTCACTTTGGATTTTAATGTATCCACTGAGACGGTAAATTCCCCTTCAGTGAGTATTTTGTTGGTTATTAATGACTATATGTAAATTATACTATTACTTCTGACTAAAAGGTGAGCGAGTACATTTAAAAGGTTTTTCTTAATGTAGTCTTATCGTAACACTGAACACATTCTGAAGGCGAATTATTGTTATCGACGAATAACTCTGTTAGATTTCGGATGTATGTGAAACAGAATGCAAAATCTTGTTGGTAATAGATGGTTGAAGGCGATTGGCCGTAGGAAGCCTTGGACCTAGGTTTCGTGCTAGTTGGCACTCATCAGCAAGGCGTATCTGCTACCTTGAAGGAACTGATGTCCCTTCTGAGATTCGAATCCGCATCACCCAGTGCTGCAGTCAGAGACGTTACCACTGAGCTATTCAGGCTCGCGATTGATCTCCTGTAGGACTGTATTGGAGGTCAATCGCGAGCCTGAATAGCTCAGTGGTAACGTCTCTGACTGCAGCACTGGGTGACGCGGGTTTGAATATCAGAAGGGACATGAGTTCCTTCAAGATTGCAGATACACCTTGCTGATGAGTGCCGACTAGCACGAAACCTAGGTGAAGCAGGGCTTCCTGCCGATTGCCTCCAACCTTCTATTACCAACAATTCACAGTGCACCGTAATGGCGAGCCACCTAGCATGGTGGCCACGCTGCAAGCTTGACTGATAGAATTCATTCTGCAGCGAAGATAGGACTAGACGCATTACACTAGTTACTGACTAGTGTGCAATCAAAAAAAGAATGCAAAATCTGTTTTATGCTGTTATTATTTTATAATCGCCTGTATTTCTGTTTCAGGTATGACTGTTTTAGTATCGATGATTATGGTTGTACGAACTCCGAAATTGATTTTATCCATACAATAATTTTATTCTTTGAATGGTCTTTCTTTCTTCAAGTCTCAGTGGGTATCTGCCTGGCTGCTTTCCCGTTTTACGCTTAAAAATCTACACAATGTCTTCATGCGTTTAAAGGGCGACCAAGATACGATTTTAAAGCTTTTGCTTTTATGCACAATACTTGGCGCATTTTTGAAAGTTATTCTAAATGTATTCAACAATCACTTGTATTCTGTCAGCCAGTGCAATAAATGCTCATTATTACTGAAATAAAAGTTTCAGATTCGAATTCCATCTAAAGGCTTAATGTTATTATTATTATTGTTTCCTTTAATTCCTATAGGAACATAAGGCTTCAGCCGTGAGTCTTCATTGCGTTCGGTTCTCTGCTAGAGTCTTCACCTGCCTCCAAGTCTGCCCGCACGTTTTCATCTCCTCTTCACATCACCTCCTCCAAGTCACCCTCACCCTTGCACTGACGAACAACTCGCCGCTTCCCTTCCATTCGGGGGCCACTCGAGCAATGTCTTGTCTAGTGATGTCACTTGGTGGTTTCCTTAGAGTATAGCCAATTCAACTCCACTTCTCCCTGCTTATTTGTTTCACAATCTGTTCCTGCTGAGTTGGTTCGCTCATTGCCAGGGATCTCTGTTGCTGATCTTTTTCGCGGGCCATCTGATCTTGAATGGTATTGAGCGAAGACTGCTGTTGATGAAGATCTGTAGTTTGTTTGAGATGCTCTTTATGACACGCAGTGCACGTCTCTGATCCGTATAGTAGCACTGACTGACTTCACATTGGAGTTGAAAATCCGGATCTTGTCTTCGTTTTCATGTTGAGTGCTGTTGACCTCCTCCACACAGACTTGAGAGTAGTGAAAGCTTGTCTTGCTTTTCCGATTCTTGCTTTGATATCCTCGTCAGTTCCGTCTTCCTTTAGTTGAGACGATGCTTCCCAGGTAGGTTGGTGAAGGAGGTTGTTTCTTTCAGGTTCCTCCCATTTATGCTGATCGTTGTCTGTTGTTGTTGTTCTTGTCCAGGAATCTTCATCACCTCTGTTTTCTCTATGTTCACCTGAAGTCATATCTTTGCTGCTTCTTCCGCCAACCTGTTGCTCTTCGCCTGCATATCTTCCAGTTTCTGGGAAATCAGACATATATCATAGGCGAAGTTCAGATCCTCCAAGTGTTTAGTATGAGTCCATTTTATGCCTGTTTCCTCATTGCTCGCCGCTATTTGTCGCATTATCCAATCAACTGCAATCAGGAAAATCATTGGCGATAGTAGGCAGCCTTGTCTTACTCCTGTCCTCACTTCGAAGGATTCCGTGAGTTTCCCGTTGTGGACACAAGGCTTAGTGTTATTCCCAATTATCATGGATGCTGAATTTGAACAGCCTGTACAACGACCAACAGACTGTCGAAAAAATCTCCAGGGCTGTTGAGAAACTTTATAAAAAATAATGGAAAAATCCTAATTGTTTTATTAATAAAAAAATATTGGAGGAAAGTGGTTAAAAAGCGGTCAACAAATCTTAGTGTCTTAAAATTCCTGAGAGAAATGGTGAACTTTTCATCACAAATCGAGTATGCTGATCCATCATTGTCTGAGTATTCAAGGTGATTTAGGATAGTAAAATCTGGTTGATTTATATAAAATCGTAGTACTCATTCTCTGTTGTTATACCAATTCATAGTACGGACACCTCGACGATATGTGAAGCCACGACTACTAACACAGAATATTACCTGACCGCGTCGCAAACAGAACGGAAAGAAGGATGCAGAAATAGGAAACATAAACAAAAAATGGTGCTGTGAAATTCCAACAACAAGAAAGGAAGTCAAGCATACAGTCGGAGTGTGAAGAAAGAAAGTACACTTTCGGATGCTAGCGATGTCCACAATAAACTCTCTCCAAAGTAGGAAAGACCATACAGAGTCACAGAAAGACGTGGTCCTGTTTATGCCATCAGAAGACGAGACAAAAAGATATGTGTTAATGCCGTCTAACTTCAGAGTTAGATGAAGTGAGATGAAGAAGCAGGCATCAAAACACTACAAAATCGGGTAGCGAGAAGAAGATGGGGGTGGCTTTGTTCTAAAAGTTTTGATTGGAGGACAAGTGTGACGTTTACTACTGGTCAGATTCTCTAAGTGGTTTGTATTGTGTGATGTCCTCCGCAAGAATACTGAATAGCTGAGCGACGGAATAAGCTTCGAAGAAGAGTAATGAAAGATGCTTTTGAAGCGATATATATAAAGAATGAAAGGGATACAAAAGAAGCACAAAACGAAAAACATGTGCAAATAGAAATTTCAATGAGAGAATTATGCCTTTTGCTATTAATTTACATTATTTCACCAAATAAATAGTCTGATACCAAATACTAGCGTGTTCTGCCACTAAAATGATGTATTATGGTAGGAGACTGCTGACAGTGGACTCTAGAGTGCACTTCTCGTTGCATTTTGGACTCGTGATTGTGATAGTGTTCCTACTGAGACGCGGACCCAGCACCCAGTTAACTTACCCTACTTTATCTGTATTATTTATTGCAATAGGCATTACTATACAGTTATTGCTAATATGTTCTTATGTCTATGGAAATTTTGTTACGCGAACTTCAACCTTTTACCAAAGCGTATATTTCTACTTCTAATTCACGCGTTATTACTTCCGTTTTCATGAAACTGTATTTCGTGTACAGTTCGGTAAAAATTAAATTAAATGTTTAAATGATTCAGGCTAGTCTACAACAGGTTAGAGTGGAGTGTTTGATTTTCTTTCTTTTGACACACTTAGTACCTATAGACTCCTCTTTTTCTTTACTGGTGACTAAATCGCACACTGTCGATGAACTAATGCATGAAGTGATTTGTGGCTATGAAGTTTGGTCGCATAGTTTGGATGGCTCACTTTCCGCAAACATAGATACTAGAATACTATGTCAGTTTAGGCAAAGCATAAAAACTAACAGTATTGGTTTACTTCGATTGTGAAACAAATAGGCAGGAAGAAATGGAGATGGATGCTGGTCATACTCTGAGGAAACCATCAAGTGACATCACTAGACAAGCCATTGCTCGAGTGGAACCCGAAAGGGAAGCGGCGAGTTGGTCGTCAGTGCAAGGGTGACTTGGAGGAGGTCATGTGAAGAGGAGATGAAAACGTGTGGGCAGACTTGGAGCCAAGTGAAGACTCTAGCAGAGAACCGAACGCAATGGAGACGCACGGCTGAAGCCCTATGTTCCTCTAGGAATTAAAGGAAACAATAATATAATATAATAATTGGTTTACTTAAAGCTTTAATTGTTTAATTCAAACAGTTTGAACGCCGTGACCAAATACTTATTTTTTAGTTTTTATAATACTCTTTGTCGAGTTACTGAGGAGTTGAATACAAGGAAAGAAGTATCGCATAAACTCTACCTTTAATGCCTCTTGATTGTACTTCTTTTTTAACTTCGTGTGAGCTGAATATCTGTTCCTCACCGATTTCCTGAAATCCCTATGAAATGAATCTTCCATAAGGAGGGAGCATTATTAATGAAATGTAAATTAGATGTAAACTTTGATATGCCTATCTGATTTCCATTTTGTCAAGACAAAAGGAAGCCGGTTTAATTTCCTGCTTAGAAATCTGCTTCTTTGGTTTGATTTAAGTTAAGTTTTTGTTTTATGCTAGTCTTCATGTGTTTTTAGTTTTTTAATTCTCAGCCACCTGGATCCTTGTAATCGGAAGCTGCCAATGGTGGATATTAATTCACCTGCTGACAGTTTTAGTACAGGAAGTGAAAGTTGGTTTTTTTTATTATTTTGATGTGTTTCAAAACACGGTTTTATGTCTGAAATTATTTTGTATATTGGGCTTTTTTACAGAATACATTTCATTTTGAAAACATACTGTTAAGCAGTTCTATTGTCTAATATTTATTCAAAATGCTTTCATACATGCAGACATTGTCTGATTTTTGGGTAGAATTTTAATTTTGTTTCTCAAGTATTGCCTTTTAAAGGGATTTCGTCTGAATGGTTGGAGGATTTCATCATGAGCTGATATCAGTTAGAGAACCATTGGAAAACCAGCTGAAAGTACTGGACAGCTGTTTCGTCCCAGTTTGGGACTCTCCAGCGGAACACACTCACCGGAGTTCGAACGCAGGACCTTCTAATTACAAAGCGAACTAGCTCGTAGACCGTTGGGCCACTGGCATCCGATCCATTGGCCAGCCCATGAATTCTAACTTCTGCTAATTCACGACATAGTACGACCACTTTGCAATGTCTTCTTTGATGAGTTACTGCCTCAGCTTCAACCTGCTGTACCCTACTGGTCACGGCTTCCCACTAGAACCTCAGGTTAACTGCCTGAATAGGGTGAGTCGCTAGTGAGCATCAGATCAATTTTTCAAGTATTGGTTTTTTGAAGGGATTTTGTTTGATTCGTTGGAGGATTTCATCATGAGCTGACATCAGTTAGAGAAATTCGACTATGGTAACTACCCTTTGTAGTAGGCTAGCTGAAGTATTCTACATTTTTATACTATATTCCTACCCATATGAAAATCTTTCGTCTAAAGGACTATCTTACATTAAGGCGTACGTACTCTGAAATCTAGTGATCTGAATTGATCCGACTGTTTGAGCTGAATCAAATGATGTGCACCATCGATAAGATTGATCCCAAACAAGTTGAATGGTCATTTAGTGTTTATATCCCTTTTATCTGGCTGGTGGCTACAAGTGGTTGAAATGGACGGTACATAACTACTCATCTCAATCAATCAGTAGTATTAACTATTTTATATTATTTTTGTCGAATATTTATTTGAAATCAGAAAAGTTGAGTACTTTACTACACTTCTTCTATTCTGTCATTGACTGATTTTTTAGTGAGAACGCAGAGTAGCAAAATGATTTCTGTACTTGACCTTTATTATTTTTGTTATAGGTTTGTCGGATTCGTGAGTTGGCATTTGATAAATCTGATCTGAGGTGGTAGGAATCTATGTGTGCTGAAGAAACAGATATTTGTAAACCCGACAATTCAAGGGCGATACCATTACTGAATTTTTCCGAAGCCGCATGTCGAGAGAGATTCAATGAACATTCTTTGTTGTATGTCTACGCCTCACCTTCTTCACACATCTCCTTATTGCCGTAAGTGTCAAAGACAAGATCTCGCTTTTGGTAACTTCACTATGCCTCTACCAATTCACTTGCTCCTGTGGAGCTACGTACGTAAGCCGTACCAGTAGGACATTATCTAGACGCGGCCAAGAATACTTACCATCATGGTTGTCAAAAAGGGAATACAGGACAGTCAGCAGCTCAACTCTGCAGCATATTATTAATTCTGGTCATACAGCATCAGTAGAGACTTCTTTCAGCTTCATATATAAGGTAAGATCACGCCGTTCAAAGAGATTTCGTCTATATCTTCTTCGTGTCATCTATGCTCTAGCAATCGATAAGGAGAAAACTGAACATTGTGTTCAGAAAAGTTCTATCCAGCCTCTGTTACTACCGTGGTCTTAGTGTCAGTTTTTGTTTGATTGAATAATTATATAATAAACACTATGTAGTCGTTTGTATTTCTTTGTTTTTCATTTCATTTCTGTAACCCACTTTTGATCCTTTGTTCTCTTATTTCTTATCACTTAGCTCCGAACGATTATTAACCACTTAACTAATTAGTTGTCAACCCTTCTGGTTACATAAGATAAGCAAGAGACGCCATCCGTGCCAAAAAAGATACTTTATATGAACCTCGACTTAAAACGTGACCTATTAAGTGATGTCCATAAGAGAAGAATTTCCACTTCTTTAAGAAGAACTTTCTTTGCGACAACATTAAGAGTAGCGTTCTCCAGTTGCCTGCTGATCTGCAGAAGCCCAAAGGACAAGATTTGACACCTGACCAATTCTATATGTCTATATCAGTTCACCTGTTGCTGTGGAGCCAGGTACATTGGTCGTTCGACGCGCATTCTGTCCAAAAAGGTTCAAGAACACTATCGCGCATGGCTAAAAGAAGTAGTGGCTGTAAAAGGAGTGCTATAATCGAAAATCTTGTCAACACCGGTTATTCCATCTTAACCAACGCTTCCTCCTTCAAAGTAATCTACAAAGTGACGAACAACCTGCCAAGGACAATACGTTTCCGTCTTCTCTGCATTGCAGAAGTCCTAGCTATTCAGTTAGAAGAACCGGAACTATGCATACAAAAGAACATTATTCAACCACTTGTACTATCATGGCAACAATTCTGCTGATCCAACTTAATTTTGGCTTGTTTGCTTGTTTTTCTAAATACTTAAAACTCTTACTTAATTTCGTAATTTATTTTGTTTCCATGTGCACCCTGAGCACACACTATTCATGTTATAACGTAACTCTTCTTTAACAATCGTTTGTTACAACTCATCACTTTTGTCACTACCTTCTTGTATCAATATCCAATTCCTCTAAACGCTTTTGGTTTTACATAACTCCACAAGGTGCTTACTGATTTTCACCCCCTTAGTTACAACAACCCTAACCAATTGTTTTTTCGTCTGGCAAATTTAATGTACACACACATCTAAAATATAACCATATATATTTGCGATTATACAGCTGTAAAAATGAATTTGCCGGAAAGTGACTCTTCGCAGAAAACTACTGGTCTTCTGTCTATTATGTAAGATTATTCTCAGTTATTGTGCGTCGGTGGCATGGCGGTTAGGACGCTCGCCAACCATGCATGTGATCCGGGGTTCGATCCCCGGCTGGCGCACTCCTTTACTTCGCTAAGTCAGTAATAAGACTGGTAAAGAGGACAGGTTGGGCATGAAGCTAGCATCCTGTAAACCCCATCCTGTAAAACTAAACACTACTACAGAAACTTTCAGGCCTCCAGCTTGAAGCCCTATGTTCCACTAGGAACGTGAAGGAATAAAAAAAAATTCTCAGTTATTCAAACATCTGTATACAAACCCTATAAATAACTCTACAGCTTTGACGTTCCGAGAAGACATCTATTTGCTGACTTATGTGTTTTTAATTGTTAGAGGTCTGCTATGGAACCTTATTTAATTTGTTTAGATGCCTAAACCATTTACTTGTTGCTAAATAGTATGTTTCGAGTTGTGTAATTTAATTGCTGTTATATTTTCTGTCTTTAGTTGAACGTAATATTTAGTACTGATCATAAAAACTTCTAAAGTAAATATACTGTTCATCTTCAACTCATGAATTACCCTGAAAAATGAAGTAAATAACTCGAGAGCTCAAATATCCTCCTTTTTCAGTTGGACACCAGTCGGTGGTCTAAACTAAATGGCCTCATGCTGAATCCCTCAGTGTCAGACTATTGACTTCTCCTTTAGGCATAAACGAGATCTACAAACACTAGTAAGTACTCATGAAGCCTGTTGCATTCAAAGGACTAAAATTGAAACTAAGTCTAATGCAAAATACCTCGGTCTAGTTCTATCCTCCGACCTTACTTGGACATCTCATATCCTAACGATTTCTAAGAAAGTGTTCTGTCTAACCTACTACATTAAGAAACTTGGACAATCTGGAATCACCTAACCTTTACTTTCACAATTTGTCAACTCTTGTATCTTACCTATTCTACTTTACTGCTCCCCATTAGTCTTTCCTGGTCTACTGAAAAAGAACTATACCATCCTGAGAAGGATGTTGAAGGTAGTCAGTAGGACTAGTGGTGCAAAACTCAGTCAGCTCGTCACTACTTTAGTTGATAGGCATCTGAATACATGCGAAAAATGGTCTAAAACCATACTCTCCTACCCACAACACTCCCTCTATTCCCAACTCTCGCCTTGTATCTCATCAGGTAGAAACAGAAATCAGTATTAAAGTGTTTATGCTCGTACAACCAAGTACAGGAACTCAACGATACCATACTTGGCCCATGTTCTTAGTGGCAGAGACAATGTTAAGCGTGAAACCTATGACTTGCTTTGTTGTTAACAACATAATTTTAGGCTTTTTTATTTCTCTCTTATTTTGTGTTCTATAGTGAGCTCCTTCTTAAACATACTTAGCTACCTAAATTATTAACATTGGCTTACTTTTGTACTTTACTGTATTCCTTCTTTTGTGTACCTACTGGTTCCGACTACATTAGCACTATGAGTATTACAAAATTGTCCTGTCACTAACCATCATGTAATATTAATTGCAAATCATGTAATTATTAGTTTCTGTGTTTGTCTTTTCTTATTTTTTATTTTTTTGGCAGTATTAACTGACAATCATTGGTTGTGAAAGCCATTATCATCATTTTACAATTTTGTATTATGCAGGATTACTCACACTACCACTACAAACACTGCATTAGACCTGATTAAAAAACAACCCTGAAATGTTATTTTATGATTGTTTAGTGTTGTTTCAACCTAAATTAACTGATCATCTTGACGATAAACATTCTTAAAGATCATTTCATAACTTCTTGTATGACTACAGCCTTACTGTCACCATGCATAATCACATCATAGCTTCCACTACCCAACGTTGAGATATTATTTTATGTTGTTTATTTTCCTTTCTACTTTTTGATATTTTTTCGCATTTAAAAAAAATCATTTTTGTGTTTTTTGTTGTTGTTGTCTTTATATTTATTTTTTGATATACTCCTTTTAAACGTTGGATAGAATTAGCTGTAAATATTTTAGATATGTGCTGAAAATTCCACACTGTACCACTAGTACTGTTTCTGGAATAAAGCAAATTATTATTAATAATAATATCGAAAATCGCCGTGATTGTTTATATGAGAACTCGTTTAATATCGTAAATGCCTAAAGGAGTTTGTACCTCTAGTATGTATATACATACATATATTGAGCAGTGACAGATATCTCAAGAACTGAATGATACAAGAGAAAGGCAAGATACATAACAGCCGATATCACCACTCTAATAACACTCATCAAAATTAGGAGTGCCTGCAAGCTACAAGTGCTTGAAACTGTAGTAAGTGATGCTGCTGATTTGAATATCAGCCTACCCACACTCTGATCAATAAAACCAACTAAAACTACAATTTTCAGATCGTGACTTTAGTCCGATAAATATTGAGAATAATGTCATAACTTGTAGCAATTTACGACGTGTCTTGAGCTTGGCCTGCCATACAATGACATTTTCTGTTTTGCTATTTTATGTGTAGCAGAGACTTTGGATCAGGGAGTTCAAGTTCATTTGAAATGACAGTGATGTCCACCTTATGACGTGTATGGGCGTGATGCCTGGCAATGAAACTATTGAAATCCTTAAAAAATACCAATAGATAGAAAATTTAAATTCTCTCCAAGTTTATCGAAGTATTTGCTATCAAACGTCTGAAACCTGAGCTATTTGTTCAGCAAAAAGCAGTTATCAGTCTTTTCTTGTCCTGGTAATTAATTTTTTTTGCTTTCTCTTTTATATAATTTCATAATAATTGGCTTTAACCTTTTACTCTTCGCTGTTACTGAACTTGTTAGTTACACATTATCCAAAACACGCAACTCATTTGCCATTGTATGCAAGCGTTTATTTTTAGTTTAAACTTGAACCTTCTGTTGAATAAGTGTATATAAGTATAATTTCTGAACACTGTTTATTGAATTTGCAGCATCCTGTCAACTGACATCATGTCCCACTGGTGAGTATCTTAAAATTGTTCTGCACATAAATTCGTCAATTTCTTCATTCTGTACACAGAATCCCGATGCGATAAACGATCATAGCATCTTATTGTGCACAAACTTTTATTTCGACCTTAATTACATTTAAAAGAGAGAATAAATGTATGAATTTTCTTAAAAGGCAGTTAGCCTATCAAATCTGCTGGCTGAGAATGAAAACTGACAGTAAACAGTTAACAGAAATGCGACAATGTTTTAGAAACTAAAAGGTAAAACTATCCCATCTTAGGAGTTCTGTGTTCTTTTTATTTGTGTAATTATTATTATTACTGTTCCCTTGGGTTCCTAGTGGAATATAGGGCTTCAACTGCACACCTGCACTTGCTTCCGCCTTCTGCTGTGCATTTCACTTGCATCCATGTTAGTCCATACTGTTTCAATTTCTCTTCACACGATCTCCTCCATGTCACCCTTGCACTGACGTCCCACTCGCCACCGCTTGCCTTTCGGATTCCACTCGAGCTATGGCCTGACGCGCGATGTCACCCAGAGGCCTCCTCAGCGAGTGAGTATCCAATCCATCTCCACTTTCTCCTGCATATATGTTCAGCGATTGGTTCTTCTTTTGTTTGTTGCCATAGTTTCTTGTTGGTTCTTGTTCTTTCCGGCCATCTGATCTTCAGTATAGAGCCAGCGAAGACAGTTGTTGATAAAGGTCTGCAACAGGCTGCTGGAAATATTCTTTGTGACCCACTGGCCAAGTTTCTGATCCATCCGTATAGAAGAAGTGACTGACTTGACGTTTGTATTGAAAATCCGAATTTTGTTGTTGATGCTGAGTTGAGTGACAAAGATTTCCAGATTGGTTTCAGGTTGATGAATGTGTTTCTCGCCTTCCCGATTCTCGATTTGACATCCTCGTCCGTTCCACCTGCCTGTAGTTGAGACAATGCTCCCTAGATAAGTGAATGAAGTAACCTCTTTCAAATCCCACCCGTTGATGGTGATTGGCGCTGGATGTTGTTGCTGCCATTGTTGTTGTTGTTGTTGGTTGGTTATTTTGATAACCTCCGTCTTGTCTATGTTCACCTGGAGTCGTTTCTTCTCCAGCTGCTTCTTTGACCAGTTTGTCGGTTTTCGCTTGTAAGTCTTCGATTTTGTGTGACATCAAACATAAATCATCCCCTTAAATTAATCTAAAATTAGAGCAATAGACAGTAAAATAAGTCAGCTGTTGTCGATGTACTTAACTATCTGTCAAATTGTTTCATGCTCCATGAACCATATGCTTCAATGACTTATGACTGTCTGACCAGCATATCTAAAGTGAGTCACATCGTATCAACACAAAATATATACAAGATAGTAAAAGTAAAATACAGCATGGTATAAAGAGAATGAACAGTAATTACCAAACGGTAGTGATAACTAAGTTGTAAATATTCAGATAGGTAGTTGCCTGGGGTTCTAGTGGGAAGTCATGACCAATACGGTGCAGCAAGTCGGGTGTGAGGACAAATACTAGCCTAAGTCAGTGAATGGTGGTCGCGTTATATCGCGAATTGACAGAAGTAGGAATTCGTGGTCTAGCTACTGGATCGGGTCCCAGTGATTGAATTGTCTATTAGCTCGCCTCGTAACCAGAAGGTCCTGGTTTCGATCTCTGGTGAGAACGTACTACTGAAGAGTCCTAAACTGGGACGAAATGGCTATCCAGTACTTTCAGGTTTTCCAATGGTCCTCTAACCGATGGCAGCTCATTATGAAATCCACAAATGTTGGAAATAGTTTACATGTCCGACTTCAAATGTAAAGTATCTTTTGATTGCATTTCATACCCGAATATTATTCCTTAGCATGCAGGAGACAGGTATTTTGTAAATGATGTTCATATGAGGACATTAATTTTAATTCTTCTTTACGTAATATGATAGATGTGGTATTTGGAGGAGAAGTTAATCAATAGTTCATTTATTGTACTTTAAACTGTGAATTCACCAGTATACAAAAATGTCTTCATTCATTGTTTCATAATCGCATAATAAGTTGAATTTATCTCCAATAACTTCATTAGTACTGGAAGTCTACCAAATGCCTACAAATCTTATATGAGAAACATGTATAGGATATTTGTGACGTTCACTTTCATTTATTTTTGGTTACATTTAAAGCTCTTCCTGGGTAACTTCTGAACAGTTAAGGGAATACACGTGATATCCCAATACAATTTTTACTAGCCAGAAGAGGCTGTTATATCATGCAAGGGGAGACTTAATCATATTGGTGGAAATAAATATAAGACTGCTTTTTCATTTCTTGGGTTGCTGTTGAAATATACGGTTTCATGCTTTGATCTTGTAGGTTCCACTAGCTGTGAGGTTGTTTAATTAGGTGTGGTTGCTAGCTTAAAGCCTACCATCTCTGGCTAGGTAAGTGATAAGAGTACATATACTGGGGGTCGAACGCGGAGCTCCTGCATGGCTGGTGAGCTTCCCACAACTGAGCCACAGATGTACATAGGACGACTGTGAATCAAAAAATTACTATATGAAGAATTAGTGACATTTTACTACCTTACATACGTTAATTTTTGGGGCTTTAATCCAATACTCACGTGTTCCATAGTTTTATCCTTATAATCTGCAGTAGGACGAGTGATATCCCATTGGGCCATATCGTTGGCATTGTCACCGATAGGCATTTGATGTCATGCAACAGATTCGCTAGAGGAATTTTGCCAGACTCTGAGCACCCACTCTACCAGCAGCTCCAACCTTGTGTCTCGTCAGGTAAAACAAGAAGTCTTTTCAGAAGACTTTATGCACGTACGTCTAAGTATAAAAATTCCACTATACCATATTTAGCACGTACTCTATGTGATGAAAATATTGTCAGAAATGAACTAACTAACCTTCTTAGCACCACTAAATAGACCATTTCCTTCAACCTTAAAGCATCATACTTCATTGTTATTGTATTTCTTATATTTATAATCCTCTCAATTTTTTCGTTTTGTTTATTTTATTTTTCATAAGTGTGGACATAATTTTAAGCTGTATTATGACTGATAACTTTGTATTTCACCTCACTATACCATATCAACAGAACATTAGACCCAATTATCCATAACATGCTAAAGTTTCCAAACTGAATCTACAATACCGTTTGAAACAAACTCACTGTTATTAGTATTTATTATTATTATTATATCTACTAATTATGTCGTTAACGTGGACAAATTCCTCCGATTAATTTTTGTTTTAATTTTTAATTTTATATACACTTTGAGTAAATCAGATGCAATATTGTGACAAATGCTGAGAATTCGATTCTGTATTATAAGTACTGTTTTTGGAATAAAGTAAATTATTATTATTAATTTATAGCAACTGTGGCATTGCCATTATCTGCTGTTGTGATGACAATTGATCTATCTCTCTGCAGTTGTTTTATTGCAAGCTGTTCGCTTTTGTTTATGTTCGGCAAACTTTTTTCTGATTTACTACTGTAGCAAAAACTTTTCAACTTACAATATTTGCCTATTCAGCTTTCACACACTTTGGCGAAGGTTCGATGGCGGGAACTATTTCGAAAGCGAACAATCGTCTCTTGTTTAAATTAAAATTAAGTCTGTTTTTAAGGAGTGACAGCTCAGAAGCACCTAAATTTCTGTTAGAGAGATTAAACGCCACACTGTTCGCATGTAGAATATTATGAATAGATGTATTTTCAGAAAGATGTCGTTCGCTGCTAGAGGCTGGTTGAAACATCCTGTCAAACCTTCCGACATGTCTTCTTTTTTTTGAAGATTGAAGATAAGATTCGTCTCTAAATTCGAATAAGTCGTTAATAAGTGTCCTCAATTCTAGGGTACCCAAGAGGGATAATATTTCATCAATATTGGAGATTAGCATTCGAGACCATTCCATATTTTTGGTTGCCTTATGAATGCGTTCTCTTACAAACATTCTAATTGCTGAATTAAGGATTTAGCATAAATATATTGTTGCAGACAGTGGGGATTCAAAACACAATGACTGCATCAATTGCATAGTTCCTTTGATAGTTTAATTCGATTTGAAAATAATTCATACGAACTGTGATCAAGATATGACCGAATATTATGTTCTGGAACTACTCAGTCAAATCTTGATCACAGTTCATATGAAGGATTTGATTTGCTTCAAATTTGACTACGAGCACTGAGTTGGGTTCCGGTGTCTGAATGGTCTACAACCTTCCTTTGTAACGGAAAGCCCCTGGGTTCGAAACCTGGCACTTTCATACTGCCGATGAGTTTCAAACTAGGATGAAATAGCTATCCAGCACTCCCTGGTTTCCAGTGGTTCTCTAGATGATATCAATCAGTGGTCAAGCTTAATACATTTTACTAAGTTGGATATTATTCTAAATGAGTGAAAAAAAGTATATTTACATTTCGTTGATTGTACTGATGGAAGTTGAGGAATTTGCGAAAATGCTTCTACAATGTGTAGTGATTTCGCACAGCAATCCTCTTCTTATAAATGTATAGAATTTCGAAATCCTTGGAGTTATACTTCAAGTCTTAGAAGTAAATATGTCTGTTAGGCATTTTAAAATGATTTTGAACTTTGAGGTACAATTTACAAATCATTAATTTAGAAATTTGAGTTTTGCTTGTATAAATTTTACGGATTCTGAAATTTTTGAATAGTTCGGTGTAAAACTTGACTGGACTGATTTTGACTACATTATTTGTTTATACTGCAGTTGAAGGTGCTCTTTAGGTACAATGGTTAAAGCATATTAGTGTATTTCAAAAAAGAAGTTATTAATAATAATTTGCTTTATTCCAGAAACAGTACTAATGGTACAGTATGGAATTTTCAGCACATATCTACAATATTTGCATCTAATTATATCAAACATTTAAAAAGAGTATTTCAAAAAAATAAATATAAAGACAACAACAGCAAAAAAAACACGAAAAACACAAAAATAAAAAAATTGCGAAAAAAATACCAAGAAGTAGAAAGGAAAATAAACAGCATATAATAATATCTCAGTATTGGGTAGTGGAAGCTATGATATGATTATGCATGGTGACAGTAAGGCTGTAGTCATACAAGAAGTTATGAACTGATATTTAAGAATGTTTATTGCCAAGGTGAACAGTTAATTTGGTTGAAACAACTGTAAACACTAATAAAATTACAAGTACCGACTAAATTAACTGAGAGTTTAGGAGGCGAAATGCAATTAAATAGACATCATTATGTGAGGAGTGAGATGGGATACAATATGTATTCTTCGACTTCAGTCAGGCTCTTTGCTCTAGAAACAAAAGTGTGCATAAAAGTCCCACACTGTTTGAGTAAAGACCTTTAACAGTAAGAGTTTGGGAACATATATGCTTGACAAAACTAGCGTATGATTTTTTGATGTAGCATTCTGCTTGCTTTTATCCGTGGCAGAATAGATATCCCTGTCAAAACGCTACTGTTGAAAATATGTAAATTACTTAAGAACGTTTCCGTGAACGAAGTAGGGCCTTATTCTATCCCACATGCTCTCACAGATTCTGAACACTCCTACACCGTGTCTCCTTATCTTTTTGGTAATCTGCGTAGCCTTTAAACACTGTACGGATATTCTCTGTCCCCCCCAAATCAGTTTCTTCTTCCATAAAAAGAAAAAGATACATCGGCTGACCGACTTCCTGAAGGCCTCCAGCAGCCTACGTCATCTCATCTTTGCACTTCCATTGAGTAGTAAGTTTATTGCTGATATCTTTTCTGTGTTGAAGTGTTTTCGGCGATTTGCTTGATTTTATGGTTTAGGGTCACTCCGGGTCCAACTTACCTCTTTTACTGCGTGGTAGACTAGTAGACTAGACGACGCAGTGTAATTTCAACTAAAGGCGAGACTGATGAAGGTGTTAAACCTGGAAGGATCAGAAAAGCAAGACAAACCCTCATTCACCTGAAACCTTTTTGGAAATCCACTGCACTAAGCACTAATGTCAATTCAGCGCTTCTTTATACTCCAGTAACTTGTCCAGATCAAATGGCTTGCCAGCCAGAGAAGATAAACAAAAAGGAACCCTGGAAAAGAGCCAGTCAAGAATCTATCGCCTAACATTTATGTCAGAAAAAGTGCATATGGATCAGATACACCATAAAGTGACATAGAGCTCTAGGCACTCGATCAGAGCCCAAATGGAAAACAACAAGCAGTGCATCTGTCTGAATGTGACATGGAGGAGATCGTGTGAGGAGGATATTAAAGATTGTGGTCAGTAATGGAGCCAGCTACGGAGGATTGCATATAATGGGATGAAATAGACAGATCTGTTGCTGAAGCCCTATATTCCACTCGAAACATATTAATAAACTAAAAAATATACATAAAGACAAGGTCTTGTACACATTTATTCACTCATCTTCTCCCTTTTCAATATGGTGCGTTTTTTTAAGATGTAGTCTCTGTTACCTCTTACTGGTTTCGACAAAGATAACTTTCTCTTCCACGGAGTGCAGTTTAATGAGTCAATCTATCCTACAGTGTTATTTATTCCCAAGAGATATTCACATTGAATACTTCTTCATTTAGAAATAAGTGCCACTTAAGATTTATCAGTTTATCTTTATTTCACTTGTGGAAAAGAACTTCATAAAATTATGCAAGTCATTATAAAATGTCAATTGCGTATATACTGCTTAGACACTATCCATCTACAGTGTAATGAATCACTCTTAGACGCTCCTTTTTTTTGATAAGGAATTAATTATGACAGCAAAATGCATCTTTCACTTTAGAAAGGGTAGAGTTTAACAGACAGTGAGTTTAGAAAAAAAAACAAGATTCAATTAAATTTCTTGTCTAAAAGTTATATTTTTAACTAATTTACATTTCACTCCTCAGTCTCATCGAATGAAACTGTCTAACTTGATGTTAATGGTATTTGTCAATGTTAGTTTCTTTTCTTTTCAAGTAGAAAAACAAAAACGGTGACTATCTTTTAATGACTTTATGACAAAATTATTTATTCATAAGAAAATTTAATTTCCGTATTTTCTTACAATAAAAAAGAGTGGATTTGAATATTTCATCATAATTTTCAGTAGCTGTCTAATATAAATAGGCGGTTCAGCGGTAGAACGCTTGTCAACCAGACCAAAGGTCCAAGTTTTAATCCCCCGACTGACAAATTCCGACAAATTTCTAAGCTGGGTACCCATTGGTCGAAAACGAAACCTGATCTGGTCGCTTGCCACTCGTATTCGGCACATATGTAGCCCTGATACTGTGGAAGATGAGTTATACATCTTGAGGAAAATCCTAATAGAAAATGGATTTCCACCACGTTTTATAGATAAGAATATTCATTCAAATCCTAAAAAACGTGACTTATCAACCATACCCAAGAAGATACTTTACATGAACTTGGAATTCAAAGGGACTTAACTTCCGATATCATGAAACGAAGGATATCACAGTCCCTGAAAAGAACATTCCCTGCTGCATCTCTGAGAATAGCCTTTACTAGTCGACCATTATTGTTCAATAACCTGAAGGACAAGATCCCGCTGTTGACCAACTCTATGTGTGTTTATCAATTCACCTGCTCGTGTGGAGCTAGGTATATCGGTCGTTCGACTCGAGTTTTGTCCAAGAGGGTGCAAGAACACTATCCTGAATGGTTACGAAAAGGTGGAAGTGGAGCAATAAGAAGCGCGATCATTGAACATCTGGTCGATAATGATCACCCTATCTCTATAGCCTCCGCCTTTAAAGTCATCTACAAGGCAAAGAGTAACTTACCCAAATCCCTACGTACCCGACTCATCTGTATTGCTGAAGCTTTGGCTATCGAAACAGAAAAGCCAGATCTCTATGTACAGAAAAAGTTCGTTCAACCCCTCCAACTTTCATGGTCTTAATCCCTCTATGCTAAAGTATGGTAATCCCCAATCATATTTTAGCTCTACCAATTTTTTCATTTTTGTCTATTCAATTTGTATACTCTTCCTTATTACGTCAATTGTTACTATTACTATTCTCACTTTGAACTGTCCCCGGTATTATTTCACTTGTTCCACTTGTCATTCTAAATCAATTCCTTTTTACAACATTAAATTCTATGCTATTAAATTTCACACAATATTACGTAACGTTTTTATTTTATTCGATTTGTCTACTAATCTTATAATTGCACACCCTTTTTCAAGTTCTATCCATCCTATGAATTATTCTATATATGACATTAATTTGCTTTGCCACTTGACATTTAACTACGATTATAATCACAAACATTTTAGTTTTAATTGCATTTCATATTAATATTATTATTTTATGCATTCACACCTATGATTCAATTCCCTCACCGGATATAACTTCTTAAAAACCATATATATACGATTGTACAGCTTGATGATAAATTCGTTGAAAAGGGTCTCTTCGCTGAATCATTTGTTTTGATTTTCTAAATTCCTATATCTTGCTAAGCCAGCTGTAAGGCTGATAAAAAGGGAAGGTTGGGCGTGAGGTTGGCTAGCAACCCCATCCCGTAAAAATAAACACCATTGCTGCCGAAACTCCATAGCTCTAGCTTGAATCACTATGTTCCACTGGGAACGTAAAGGAATAAAAAAGGTCGTGAATGCCTGGCTCCGAAATTTAGAAATCATTATCTTATCTAATAAGTGAGTAAAACTCATTAACCCGAAATACTACTTTTACAATAAGATCCAATTTTATTGATCTTTTTAAAGGCCGACAATACCGAAACGTACAACGATTAAAACAACACGAGATAAATAGAATTTTATTGGAAAGTTGTTTCTTTTTGCCGTGTTTACCCAGTGTCCCCTTTCTTATAATGTGAAAAAGTGGATATGTTTTGATTTCTAAATATGTGGCTGTTAAAATTGCACGTTAACTGACAAAAAATGTCTAAGTGTTGTTTAAATTTCCTACTATACATTTGAAATAGCAGAGGGATATAAAATATCGTAAATAGAGACAAAGTTTGACTTCATTTTACTTTAATTTTTTAACAACTATTGAAATTCAAGCTCGTAATAGCAGTCGTCCTTTCGTCAGAACCTGTGAATATTTGTTACTATTTACCATGTGGCATGATCTGCAAGATTAGGTGGAATGGATGTGGACTATGCAAATTGCTAACTGGAGAGTCAGTAATCGACTCCGGTCTCTCAGACGACAGCCACGAGCACACTGAGGCAGTCAGTGGATATCATGATGTCACCAACAGCAGCCAGAGCCCCAGTGCAGTGGGAAAGAATTTCGAACAGGACTATGACAGCAAGATTCAACTCAAAAGGAAGGAAGGAAGGTTACAATTATCCAGTGCTACGCACAATGCTACAAACAACGTGGAACAAGACAAGAAGGAAGATTTTTATAGACAGCTACAAACAGCATTGGACAACATCCTAAATGGTAACATCAAAATTCTTATAGGCGATATGAATGCCAGACTGGGAGCAGACAACACAGGAAGACAGTTCATCATAGGTCGAGAGGCTATCAGTGAAATGAATGAGAACGGAGAATTATTAGCAGACTTCTGCTCTTTCAGCGACTTAGTGATCGGAGGAAGCGTGTGCAGACACAAGAATGTACACAAAGCAATGTACAAAAACGGACACACCACAAACCAGATAGATTTCATCTCAATGCTGCTCAAGGAAGTGGAGACACAGCCAGCCTGATGGACACAAAGTCTAGAAGGGGAGCAGATGTGGGCTCAGATCATCTTCTGGATGAAGGTGAAGCTAAAATCCTGCAGAACAACTGGAAAAAAGGCACAATTCAATGTCAACATTCATGATCTGAAGACCAAGATTACAAGGGACACCTTTAGTATAGATCAGATCAAAGCGAATTCGGAGACACTATGTGATATCACTGAGGAAACCTGCGTGGAAGAACATTGGAACTAACTCTTTGAAGGTGGTGTTCAAGGGAACATGTACCATCATTTAAGGAAGAAAGAAGGAGTAAGAAAAATGGCTCTCTATAGACACGGGAAATTTAATAGAGGAGAGGAGAATGATGAAACCGAAGACGACTCAATGCAAAGATGGGCAACAGAAGGGGAAGCTGAGTTTATTGTTCGTCACACCGAATAAAGAAGTAAAGAAGAGTGCTAGGAGAGACAAAAGACAAGTCTACGACATGCTGCATCTGAAGCGGAACAGTCGGGCTGCAGGTAAAAGAGACCTCAGAACGTTATACGAGATAACCAGTTCTCTCTCTGGGAACGGATCAGCACGGAAGAAACCAATGAAAGATAGTGAAAGGAATTTAATTATCAAAGAGAAGAGAAATAAACCAATGGGCTAATCAAATCAGAGGACTCCTGAATCGACCATCACTTGTAACTCTTCCAGAAATACCACCACCAGAGGATAAAAAACTGCCGGTGAACACCAATCCTCCAACGAAAGCAGAAAACTTGAATGCATTCAAGCTACTAAAAGCCAGGAATTCCTCCTGAAGTACTAAAAACGGACTTAGAAACTGAAGTGGATATTCGCATGTTACTACTACAGAATTTATGGAAGAAGGGATTAGTGACAAGGAACGCTCACAACAAACCATTTAGCTAGGAAAATATTTAGAAGGAACACAAGATAGGTCGCCAAGTGACATCACCAAGGCCTCTCTCGATTAGAATCCGAATAGGAAATAAGCAGATGGGCATTAGCGTGAGAGTGAAATGGGGGAGATCGTTTAAGGAGGGAACCGAAGATTATCGGAAATCATGGAACCATCCAAAGAGGACTATGAGGGACAGGATAGAATAGAGATTTGCTGCTGAAGTCCTGTTTTCCACTTGGAAACCAAGGGAATAATAA
This sequence comes from Trichobilharzia szidati, assembly GCA_944472155.2. Taxonomy (NCBI): domain Eukaryota; kingdom Metazoa; phylum Platyhelminthes; class Trematoda; order Strigeidida; family Schistosomatidae; genus Trichobilharzia; species Trichobilharzia szidati. Next base: position 22,637,213 of record OX235272.1, on the reverse strand, counting down.
ACAACAATAAATATCTAAATCTTGGTTCCTAACATTAACCAGAGATGCCTACTTGCACTCATCATATACATATAAATAATACTAATCGGGTGACTTAGAATTAGTGGGATACTGGATTCTATCCCAGAAGCTAAACAGTCAACAAGGTTTCCTGATAACCTGGTGGCCCTAGGCTCGATGTTGACGATGCCACATCCGCGTGTTGTTAAAGAGTCTGAAACCGAAGTGAAACAGTCATCCACTACTCTCTGGTTTTTAATGGTTAGTAAAAGTATTGAGCTGTGTAAACAGGTAACGGTGAAATTTATTGAGTATGAAATATATTACTTCATTTCTTAGAAAAATGAATATTCAAACCGGTCTGCAGTTTGATATATATTATTATTGTATCCTTTAATTCCTAGAGGAACATAGGCCTTCAGCCATGCGTCTCCATTGAGTACGGTTCTCTGCTACAGTCTTCACCTGGCTCCAAGTCTGCTAACACGTTTTCATCTCCTCTTCACATGACCTCCTCCAAGTCACCTCGCCCTTGCACTGACGACCAACTCACTGCTTCCATTTCGGGTTCCACTCGAGCAATAGATTGTCTTGTGATGTCACTTGATGGTTTCCTCAGAATATGGCCAGCCAATCCATCTGCATTTCTTGCTGCCTATTTATTTCACAATTGGTTCCTACCGGGTTGGTTATCTCATTGCCAGAGATCTCTGTTGCTGATCTTTTCTGGCTGGCCATCTGGTCTTGACTAGTATTGAGCGAAGACAGCTGTTAATGAAGGTCTGTAGTTTGTTTGAGGTTCTCTTCATGACGTTCAGTGCAAGTCTCTGATCCGTATAGTGAGCAGCACTGACTTCACATTGGAGTTTAAAATCCGGATCTTATCTTCGTTTTGATGCTGAGTGCTGTTGACCTCCACACAGACTTGAGAGTAGTGAAAGCTTGTCTTGCTTTTCCGATTCTTGCTTTGATATCTTCATCAGTTCCGCCGGACTGTAGTTGAAACGATGCTTCCCAGGTCGGTTGGTGAAGGAGGCTGTTTCTTTCAGGTTCCTTCCATTTATGCTGATTGTTGTCTGTTGTTGTTGGTGGTGTTGTCCAGGAATCTTCATCACCTCTGTTTTCTCTATGTTCACCTGGAGTCCTATCTTTGATGCTTCTTCTGCCAACTTGTTACTTTTCACTTGCATATCTCCCAGTTTGTGGGAAATCAGACATATATCATCGGCGAAGTCCAGATCTTCCAATTTTTTTGTGTTAGTCCATTTTATGCCTGTTTCCTCATTGCCCGCCGCTGTTTGTCGCATTATCCAGTCTACTGCAATCAGGTAAATCATTGGCAATAGTAGGCAGCCAGCTTGTCTTACTTCTGTCTTCACTTCGAAGGATTCCGTGAGCTTCCCGTTGTGGATTACTTGGCATGCAGCATTGTCGTATAGCTGTTGGATGAGATGTATAATTGTCAGTGGCACCCCATAGTAGCGAAGTAGTTTCCAAATCACCTGTCGATCGACGCTGTCGAATGCCTTTTAAAAGTCGATGAAGTTGAGATAGAGAGGTGACTACCATTCCATTGATATATACAGGATGTAAAAATTTCCACGTTGAAATTTGCGTCTCATATTTGTCGTCAGAAGTTCTATTTCTGTAGATATCTAACCTCACAAAACCTTCTTCTCTTTCAAGGATACGTTCTTTACATGGTAGTCGACTAGTGTACTAGACACTACTCAGTTAGAACATTGTGTTAAGAAATCGTCAAACCGAGTATAATCCCTGATATTTTCTTTGTGAACTGAAACAAATTTGTGACAGTTAGCTTCCAAAATTCAGAACTGAACAAAATAAATAAAAAAACAAATATTTATTATTAATTTTTTTAATTAGTAGAAGGCCAAATAAATAATGATTGATCACCTTAATGATGCAATAACAGAATTAGCATAATGTTGTATTCACTCTTTCGCCGCTTCACTTGTTGTTCATTCATGTGCTAAATTGATTCCCAATAAGGGAAAACACTGGGTTTGATTGAATTCGCAAGTGTTCTACTGGATGATCGCATTTAATATATATCAGTTTTCACATGGATGCATAGAGTAATGTAAACACTTTGATAGTCATAATTCTGTTGGATTCCAGTTTGTTTTAATTTTGTTGTATTTGTGAAATGCTGCTGTTAAACTGATAAACAGATTGACCAATAGCTAAACTAGTATACAGTTTTATACAGATATGTTTGAATAAAGCAAGAACAAAAGTGGTTTGTATAGAATAATATGGTACCATCATTTATTTCGTAGGCTTCTCGTCAGCTGCTTACAGCCTAAATAAATTATGAGGTTTGCGTACAGAAAAGTTTTAACATACTTGCAAATTTTTACATGTTTCCAGTTGACAAAAAGTTCCACAGTAAGTGAACAGTGCTCAGAAAATTGCGCTTATATAGTTTTTACACAGGCAGTTCAAGTTTAAACAAAATAGATGTATGCATACAATGGTAAAAGAGTTACGTAATAAGGACGAAATAGATAGATAGATACAGAGTGACTAATAAATTAGGAAACAATGTACTGAGTTCAACTCAAATCATAGAAACAAGAGACAAGCGAAAATACAAATTAGGAAATGGGGGTGAGGTGAAAGACAAAGATTACGTAATCAGATGAGAGAAAAGACATTCAGTTACCAGGGCAAAGAAAGATTAACAACTGCTTCTTTCTGAACACATAAATCTGGTTTCAAGCGTTTGATAGAGATTGCTTCGGCAAACTTGAGGAGAATGGAACTCCTTTGTCTATTGATAATTTTTAAGGATTTCTCGATTTCTACCTCATGACCCGTGTCGCGAAGATGTCTAGTAACAGCGCTGCTATAAGAGTTTGTTCCCTTGAGACGTAGGCTTTTGGCACATGTTTAGAAAATCGGAGGTGTGCCCTTCTTTCTGTTCTCCCAATGTAACTGCTCCCGCAGATACACGTAAATTTGTATACACAGTTGGAGTTAACATGAGAAGGGTATCTATCGACTTTTGACTGCACCAAAGAGCATGTTGTTCGATGGACGGGAACCAACTTAGCTGCAGGATAGGCTCTGGCTAGTGATGTTCTCAGTCTTCTGTTGACCATTTCTGCAATGTTTTCACCTTTAAAATCTAGTTGAATGAAGACAGGCTTTTTTTCAATTGTGATTTGTTTGGTATTTGAGCCTTCACATCTTCCATATTTGTTAATGAATCTTTGAGGGTAACCGTTGTTTTTCAACACCTTTTCGAGAATCGTAAATTCTTCCTCTAGTTTCTATGTAGAGCATATTCTCCTTGCTCTATAGTACAGAGTCTTGACTAGACCACGTTTATAGCTATTTGGACAAAAGCTATTAAAGTGTAAGTATTGTCCATTCCATGTAGGCTTTCGGTAAATTGACCTCTGGAGATTACCATCTTCTAGGCGTTGCATGGCACAAACCACTTTTGTTCTTGCTTTATTCAAATTCATCAAGGGGAATAAATGCATGAAGTTATACAGATATGCTTGTTTTCATAATTACTGTTTATGGTATCTGAATAACTTGGTTTCCAAAGGAAACTAAGGTGAAATTTTACCACTCGAACTGTGTAAACTGCAAATTGCTAACCAATTTATGGTATGACCGGTTCGATCAAGCGGCCAGACAGAAATCGGGTAATATGAAGTGATTCGGTTCTCTGAGTTTACTCAGACTGGGTACACTAGTGACGAGCTTGACCCCAACTGAGTAAAATGGCTGTTCGATGTTTAGATCACCTCAATCTGACTTGTAAGCACTAATGATTGATGTGAGTGGTATCCAACTACTTACCTCAGTCAACCAGTAGTGTATATTTCTATGCAGATTAACTATTTTCAACAGTTGGTTTGTAAGGATTAGAATTGTCTTTTACGAGTTGACCGCGGGTTTATATCAGTCAGAGAACCATTGAAGACCAGGGAGTACTTGACAGCTGTTTCATCCTAATTTTGGACTCATCGGCGGTGCGTACTTACTGGAGTTTGAACCCCAGACCTTCCGGTTAAAAGACAAGCTTGTATACCATTCAGCCACTGGGATCCGATTCGATACGCCATGAATTTTAACCACCGATGATTCTCGAACTAGGATGAAACAGCTGTTCAGTACTTCCTGGCTTTCAGTGATTATCTAACTGACATCAATCCGTGATCAACTCGCGAAAACAAATTAATTATTTCTTTCATTCCAATTTTAGACTCGTGTTTATGTTTGAGCATTGGTCACAAATATTAAAATAATTTTATGATACAGTGTTTTAATTTGATTTCCCATTAGTATACGTAGCTGGCAGCTTTAGCCAAGTCCAAATTGTAGAGTTGACATGAGAAAAAACAGGATACTCTCCCTCTAGGTGATGATGCTAACAAAATACAGAGTCTTCTTAACAACCTCATCAGAAATGTTATTATGGTCGACATGTGATCTGCCGCAGTAAAATGTTAGATGATGATTCAGGACTGGTCTGTACTAACTCCTAGTTTAAATTTAGGCACCAAAATGGTTCAGCGTGTTAACTACTTCATTAATGGAATGATTCCTGACGAAATCTCATCATGAATGAATCTGGCTCATATAGAATTTTTTAACTTGTATCATCTTTGGCGTAGACGTGATGTCCGGCTATCGATCAAGGGGCCTATATACCTACCGTACAGCTGTTTGCTCAGTCCTTCTTTGTGATTATGGGATATGATAGTTCCGTTCCGCGTGTTGAATGGTGAAATATAGTAGGTAACACTGAGGTTATGAGTATAATACTAAGTAGGCAGGAAAAGTCATCTGATGTGGTTATGAAGTTATAAAAACTGCGTAAGTGACGGTGAAATGGTGATATGCTGCTAATGCCCCACACTTTTCTCGTAATCCCCGGGAATCATAACAGACAATGTAAGGAGTGCTGCTCCTAATAAATTAATTTACAAACTGAAAGACCACTTTGAAATAAATACAAAAATGAAACATGATGGCAGAGTAAGACAAAATTACACGAGAAGTAATAATTCTGACTCTTCAAAAATTCACTTGACATCTGATTGTATAAAGAAGATTACAAGAGACCAAAATTGTTGAGGCTGGGAAAAATAGACTTTTTCTAACCAAATACTTCTCTTGTGATTTACCATCGAATGATGAGGGAAAATTCCCCTTGAATTTTGTTCCCCTTTTTTTTCTTACAAGATTAGAACGAACAATTGACTGATTGATTGTGAGATAATTAAGTTTATAGTCAACTTGTGAATGAATATAAGTCAAATTGATAAGATAAAAACTTGATTTTTTCAACTTTTTTTTTATTTGTGACTGTTTTGTCAGACAAAGGGAAAAAATATATCTTTCTCACGGTGAGTTATTCCACGATGATTCTCTCTCTCTCTCTGTTGTCTGACTGCATGAAAGGGAGGGTAAATACACTTAGAATGTCTTCTTAAAAAACTTGAAGATGAAAATAAGATATCATGTTATATACATAAATCAAATTTATACAAAGTGATCTAAATTATTTCAAAGAATTGTTTGTCAGAATTAATCATGCATACAATATATATATAGTGGGAAAACTCTTAGCAGGTTTTGTCTACAATTCTAGACTTATCACTGATATGAAAAGGATTTTTTGGGTTAAATTTTTGATAAAGTAATTAAAAGACTTTTCAAGAATTCGTTTGTAGGGATTCTATTTGTTTCACTTCAGACCAAGGATTGATATCAGTTAGAGAACCATTGGAAACCAGGGAGTACTGAACGGCTGTTTCGTCTTAGTTTGGGACTCATCCGCGGTATATACCTACTGGGACTCGAACCCTAGACCTTCCAGTTAGAAGAAAAATGGGATTGATTGAGTTTCAGGGGATAGTTTTTATCTAATATTAATTTGGTGATGTTTTGTATTCCTTCTATGGTACATATATGTTAAACGTGTCTTTTTGTGGTAGAATGGACAAAAACTTTGATAACTGAGATACTATCCCATTGGCGTAGGTTTCCTGTAGACTGATTATCCTATTCAACCATCTTATCGGCAAGTTATGAGTACATCTAAAAGCGGCAAGCAGTCGTTATTTTCTTCAATGTACCTTAATGATATGCTATTTTGTACAGTATTCATTAGGCTAAAAATTTTTGTGGTATCTGTTATTTTGAAATAAGAACAAATTAGTTCAGCGAAGAGTCTCTTTTCAGCGAATTCATTCACTTAGCTGTACAGTCGCAAATATATACAATTAATTTTGTGTGTGTGTGTGTGTACATTAGGTTTGTCAAAATCAAAATCAAAATAACAGTTGGTGTGGGTTGTTGATTACATCATCAAAATAATTAGGAAATTAAAATGTGTGATTAATAAAGTTGTAACTAAGTGGGGTGAAGATTGGTAAGATGTGAGTAGGGTTACGTAATATAGACATGTTTAGAAAGATTAGATGTTAGTGAAGGAGTATGGAGGCAATTATGAAAATATACTATATAATAGGTGAAAAGATTGAATGGGATAGTTACTAAAAATTATTACACGAAAATTGCAAAAAAAATTTGATGACAAAATGTTGATGACAGATAAACTTGAAATTAAACCCACGGTAGTAGGAGGGGGTGGAGAAGTTTCTTCTGTGTGCATAGCTCCGGCTTTTCCATCCAAATCGCTAAGGCTTCGGCAATACAAAGTATACGGGAGCTTGTCGATTTTGGAAGGCTTCTTTTGACTTTATAGATGACTTTGAACGACTTCTCCTTGCAAATCGAATGACCAGTGTTGAGTATATGCTCAATAATGGCGCTCCTTATTGCTCCGTTGTTACCTTTCCGTAGCCAGGCGGGATAGTGTTCTTGAACTCTTTTAGATAAAACTCGCATCAAACGACCTATATACCTCGCTCCGCAAGAGCAGGTGAATTGGTAGATACACATTGTAGTGGTCAAATGCGATAGTTTATCTTTAGAGTAGTTGAAGAACAATGGCCGGGAGGAAAATGTCAGTCGTAGTGTGGCAGCGAAGAATGTCCTTCTGAGAGCAGTAGATATCCTCTTCTTCAAGGAGTCAGCCAGAAGGTTACCTTTCAAGGGTACATTCATGTAGACCATCTTCTTCTGCACTGTAATGGGTTGTTCTTTGTAAGTCTTAGGCTTGATATGCTTGTCTGTAAAACGAGGTGGGTAGCCATTCCCGAGCAGTGTCTTCCTTAAGAGGGCGATCTCTTCCTCTATTGATTCGGGACTGCAGATTTTTTAGATTCTAGTCGCCAGAGATATTATCAAGTTTCGCTTGCGACTAATTGTACCCAACTGTTATTTTGTCAAAAATGACTGTGATGTTACCTTATAAAAATGGGCTTTTCCAATAAAGTCCTGAGCTAGGTCCTGAAGGACTTTTCAGAGCAATACTGTTGATCCGGCGGAAACGATCACCCTTAAATGTAAATTTAACATTTTGAGTACACTAAAAGCAGTAACTCTTTCAAGTAGACTATGGAAACTGGCACTAGAGAAAAATTCCAAAATGAGGAGGAAAAATATGGTTTGAAGGGTTTTTTTAAGTAACACTTATTATATAGAGAGAAATACATCTTTTCACGAATCCTGCTTTCCAAAACAATTCCTCTGGTCAAAATACTAATATGTGAGTCATCTCATATCTCATATGACACAGAATTAATGGAAAGTATTCCAGTAAACACTGACTAATATTCAGAGGTAAGTGATTATCGTCAGCGAATTATTAGAAACTATATGCTTTATCAAAGTGTTTAATGAAGCCTAAAATTGTTGTTGTTGTTAAGTTTCTGATTTCTGTGTTTTCTTTGTTTTCAAAAATCTCCACCTACCACCTCTTCTACAAGATAATTAGATATGCAAGTTTTCCTGAAGAATGAAAAATATAATTAAATTCAGCATTATGTGTAGGGTAGTAGTAGTACTCGTAGTAGTCCAGTGGGCTTAACAGAGTGTGGCAGAAAGGCGGGGGGTAGGCAGGCAAAAATACCAAAATTATTCAGCCACATAATTTCCTGTCCAATGAAGCAAACTGCATAAATGATTAGATATGCTTAATTCTGAAAGTATTTAAGAGTAGTGCTGCGTATGATAATTATCTGGTATAAATTTTTAGATGATTTCATAAGGCATTACTAATTTCATTCACTGTTTTAACAATAATTATTTTAATATTGCAAAAATATTCATTCAGACATCTATAAAACACAAAATAATCGAGCAAAGAATATTCTTTTCGATAAATTCCTCTTCCAGGCTCTACAATTATATATATGCATGTTTATATACACAAAATATTTTAAATTAGTAGTTAATAACAATATTAGCGTTTTTTTAAATAATATCAATTTGTAAAGTAAGATCACAATGGAATCACCACAGTTCATTAAAGATGCTTAAATAATAATAAAGATATAATAGCGAATAGAATATCAACTAAAATTAGGGAAATTTCACAAAAATTCTGGATTATTCAAACCTGGATGGTCAAGATAATGGTAATGACTGAACTAACTTCTTTTGGGTCCATAAATTAGGCTTATTAATATGAATCCCCACAGCCTCAGCAATATTTAGAAGTCGAACTCTTAAAGCGAAATTTAGATTCGTAGGTATGCGGTAAATGACCCTGAAAGCATGATTAACGTCAATCTTGTGTTCTGTCTCCACAAGATGCGCCAGAATAGCGCTGCGAATAGATTTTGTTTGTCCTTTGCTTAACCAACCAGGCAGGGTGATGTTCGGAAATTCGACGAGAAACACGCCTAATTGTATGGCCTATGTAAATGGCTTCACAGGAGCAGTTAAATTGGTATATATACATGGAAGAGGCGAAATTAGGCAGTTTGTCTTTTATTCCCGAACGCAGAAGAGGAGTGGTTTTAAAGATACAGCGTAATTGAGCAGCAGGGAATGCTCTTTTTACCGCATTTCTAAGGCGATGTGTTAGTACCTCACTTGTATTGTCTCCTAGGAACTGCATCTGTAAGAACAAGGCTTTCTTTGGAACTGTTGGTAACTTGGACTGTTTTGGTTTTAGATTCATATTCTTATCAATAAACTTTTCGGGATAACGATTGTCACTTAGCAACCGTTTGATATTGTTAAGCTCCTCGTCAAGACATTCATCCGAGCAAATTATTTTCACTGATCTAGTATCCACTGCTGCTAATAATGCATGGAGTAGATTATCCCGCAAAATATGGAATAGGACAATAATATTTATTACTATTATATATATATATAATTCCACTGGGTTCCTAGTGGACACATAGGGTGTTGACAGCACATCTCAACTCCACTCTGTGCTCTGCAGTCCTTTTCAGAGGACTCTACCATTTCTCATAGGCTCTCACCTCCTCCTGACATGGTCTCTGTCATGTCACTCTCGAACCCACGCCTAAACCGTATTTCCCTGTTCAGATTTCACTCGAGAGCCTGCTTTGCGTATGACATCATTGAACAGTATTCTTAGCGTATGTCCGATCCACCCTCATTACCTCCTGCATATCAATAAAATCTTGCTTGATTCTCTCCCTTCTGGAGTTCTTTCTTGATAATCCTTTCCAGAAGGTCATTCGATCTTCCCTATAGAACCAACGAAGGGAGGAAGTTGTTGATAGAAGTCTCAAGCGAGTTTGAAATACTTCCAGTGACGCAAGCGTTAAGTTTTTGTGACCTATATAGAAGGATTGCATTAACACTACTGTTAAAAACTCGAATCATGTTCCTTATATTGAATGATGCAGATTCCCATTTGAAATCCTGTCTTTGCTGCTTCTCCTTCCAGTTTGTTGGTTTTCGCTCGTGGTTCTTGCAATTTGTGTAACAATAAAGATAAATCATCTGCGAAATCCAAATCTAGAGTTTTGCATCAGTCCAAAGTGAATATTGCTAGTAATATAATAATAATAACGGCTTTACTCTGAAAAATGTTTACGTACATCGTTTCACATACAGCTATCACAGATGAGGATTTCAGAGACAGCCAAGATCAAAAAAGCAAAACAGATCTTCATTAACTTGAAATCAGTGTGGAAATTTGCCTCACTAAACCCATGGAAAAAGATCCGGATTTTCAACACTAATGTGAAGTCAGTCCTTCTGTATGTATCAGAGACTTTACGTGTCATCTAAAGCACTTTCATCAGGCTATTGGAGAATTCTATCAATAGCTGTTATCACTCACTCAGTGATGAAGATCAGATGGCCAACTGGAAATAATTATCAACAAGGAACTGTAAGAACGAATCATCCAAGAATCCAGTTACCCGTAAATAAATATGCTGGAGGAAATGAAGATGGATCAAACACGTGTTGAGGAGACAGTTCAATGACATAACACGTCAGACACATTCTTGATTGGAACCGAAAGCGGAAGAGACGATGGGAACATGAAGGGGACCATGTTAGGAGGAAATACAAGCTTTCAGGGAATAGTACAGCCATCTGTAAAGAACTGAAGAGCACGGAGTCGAATGGTGATGTGCCTTTGAAGCCTTCTCAGAAAACGAGAAAATAACAATATACAATAATTATAAGCATAATTGACTGTAGAAAATAGCGTTGGGTATCTCTAATGTATTGATTGACAGCAAGAAAGAATCCTAAAGAGCAATATGGTAACATTAAACAAATGAAACTGTGTATACTGTTCCGAAAACTCTCGACGCTTTTACGTCATCATAAATGACATGTAACGTGTCACGGTGTCCCACCCCTATTAGTATGATTGAATGTGTTCATTTTAACTACAATCTAATAATAATCCTCGTAAATCTGAATGACTCATTCTACTTTCAAATAAGGATACATTTGAATATTGTGCTGAAAATCCTTCGTCGAATATTTTTTTGAATAAGAAGATTTCTGTCCTATATTTCTGACTAATGTAGAAATTTAAGTAACAAATATCCTAGAAAAAAGCTCTTTATTTTCTTAGTAAGATTTTGGTTACATCCGATTCTGGGTTCGCAATTCATACAGTTCGAGAAGGTGGAATTTCAACACAGTTTCATTCGGGAACTAAAATTATTCGGATCATTATATATGTGATCTACTCGATACCAAAAATGGTAATCAAAAAACATGATTGCATGAGGCGAGGGTATTTGTGTACCACTCACATCAACCAGTAACACCTGTCCAACAGGTCAATGTGATCTAAACGCTGGAAGGTGCTTCCATTCTTTTAGAACTGAGTCCATCAGTGGTATGCCCACTTTGGCTGTACTCATAGACCTGATACAGTACAAACCAACCGATTTCTGACTAGCTACTTCGGATCAGATCGTCACATTACGGATCATCATTCAACAAAGCTTGAAATGGCAGTCACCTCTCTACCTCGCTCAACTTTATCGACTTTAAAAAGGCCTTCAGCAGACAGCGTCGATCGAGAGTTGCTTTGGCAACTACTTCGCTACTACGGGGTGCCACCGACAATTATACATCTCATCCAACAGCTGTATGACAATGCTGCATGCGTCAGAGACTTGGCGCGTCATAAAGAGCATCTCAAACAAACTGCGGACCTTCATTAACAGTTGTCTTCGCTCAATACCACTCAAGATCAGATGGTCGGCCAGAAAAGATCAGCAACAGAGATCTCTGGCAATGAGTGAACCAACTCAGCAGGAACCGATTGTGAAACAAATAGGCAGGCAGGAAGAAATGGAGATGGATTGGCTGGCCATACTCTAAGGAAACAAACCATCAAGTGACACCAGAAGACAGGCCATATCTCGAATGGAACGCGAAAGGGAAGCGGCGAGTTGGTCGTCAGTGCAAGGGTGGGTGACTTGGAGGAGGTGATGTGAAGAGGAGATGAAAACGTGTGGGCAGACTTGGAGGCAGGTGAAGACTCTATCTGAGAACCGAACGCAGTGGAGTCGCACGGCTGAAGCCCTATTTTCTTCTAGGAATTAAATGAAACAATAATAATAATACTTCGGAAAACTAGTGGTTTAATTCTCAATTTTAAAATTAGTTCGCGAATTGCAACTTAAACAGATTGAGGTGAAGAGAATAAAAGACATTTCAGCGAAGAAAATTTTCTTTGTCTGCGAAATCATATACAGAGGGTGTACAGTTGTATTCATATTTACGAAAAATGTATAGTAGTCTATTACTGAGTAGCAGGGGTGATATAATTGATATAATTACTCAGAAGTGGCTTTAGAAGTCAAAATAAAAGTTATAAATTACGTAAAACTCAACGGCACAAAGGAGGGAAGCGTTAGGAATTTGGTAAGGTTAAAATTGCTATTGAGTGAGAAGAAAGGTAGTTGAGTGTCCACTTAACAAGTGTGAAGAGAGTGAGAAAATGTACAAAAAGAACATATGAGAGTGATAATAGTGAATTAATTATCAAAGTAAAAGTAAACTAATCATTAATAATAAAAATAAAAAATTTACAGAGAACGACCAGTGAAGAGGTTAAGACCAAGGTAGAATAAGAAACTGGACAAACGTTTTTGTATACAGAGATCGGGATTGTATTGACGAATTACCAACGCCTCTGCCATACACAAGAGGCGAAACCTGACGCCATTTGTACCATCTGGCCTCACTTTGTAGATAATCATGAAAAACGATTCTGGTGGAGCTACGTGGCTTGAGTTCACCAAGTGCTCGAGAATTGAGCTAGTAACTGTCTTGAATTGTCCTTTTCGCTAACCGTGCCGGATAATGTTCAGAGATGCGTTTGGAACGTGCCTACTTTGTGCGGTCAATATAAGTAGCTCCGCAGGAGCAGGTGAGTTAAAAACACACACTGAAGTGGACCAAAGCGGCAGTTTAGTCTTCACAAATCCACTGGTCATTTGTTGGCTGCAAAAGCTGATCCGTAGCTCAGCCGCAAAGAAGGCCTTTCTCATTGATCTGCATAAGCGTTCTTTCAGAATCTCAGCCGCGGTATCACCTTTAAATTCAACGTTTAAGAATAGCAGTTTCTTCAGCACCGTCTGGGTTCTTTTGGATTTTTTGCTTTTTTTCATGTTTTTCTCGATAAATCTTGAAGGATATCCATTTTTAATGAGAACTCGTCTGAATATTTCCAGTTCACCATCGATTTTATCACTGGTACATATCCTTCGTATTCTTGAAGTTTGAAGTGAAATTTCATCATAGTTTCATTTGGCACATAACTGATGAATTCGGCCCAAAACAAGCGAGCAAGCACCTCAGGTCGATATGAGTGGTATTCAGCAACTTATCTTATTTAAGAATTCGTCACGTCATATATTACCTTCTATCCACTGTTAAGTGGATAACTTATGACGAGAAACTGTTCTACTATTAAAGGTAAGCACTGATGCAGAGATTTTTCAAAAGAACTTATAATAAATACACTTTTTGCAGTGAAATGAGCAAATCATTCGTAGCTAACATTTGACTAACACTCATACACCCAGAAGAATAAGGCGAAAGTTTAGACATGTGAAAATATTGCCTATAAAGTCAGTAGTTCAGAGCATCTTAATATACATTAGACACCCATTACAAACACAGAACGATTTTAATTACACATAGAAAAAAAACAATTTTCTGGTATTTTGAATCAAGTTTTATACAATATAAAAAAGGACAAATAATGTTAATCAAAATATTAAAGTTTTATACAGCCGGTTCCCTTTATTATTTTGAATACTGAGCACAAGCTGGATGTGAATACTGCATTTAAAATTATTTATCGCGTTCCGACTAATCTTAACTTTGCTCTACGAGTTCGTCTTCTACAGACAGCCAAAGCAATCGGAATTCACCAGAAGAAACCAAGCCTATGTGTATAGAAGAAATCTGTACAGCCACTTTCCTTACCATAGCCATCGTTACAAGACAGGACTACGTCGCCCCCGTCCCCCTTTTAAATTACAATTGTTCAAATTATTTTATTTTTATTTTGACCAATTCATCTTTAATTACGTGTTATTCCTGTAAAATTAATTTATTCTATCCATTTCTACTTTTTAAATGTGTATTGATTTTCTTCGTTAATTATCAACCCATTAACATTTTGACACTGTTTAATTATTGTTAACAAACATATCGCCACTTGTTTGGTAAACTGTTGTGTATTGTAAAAATGCCATATATGTTAGAGTAGAGCCAGAGATGAGGATCTAATTGAAAAGTAAATATTTCTTCTCTCAATCTTTCTGTTTTCCAAAGAAAGAACGAACATATTTGAATGATTGTACGGGCTCTTTCCATCTTGTCGATTCTCTTCAACTGCCCACATCCTAAATAAATCAGTCATCTGTTGCGAAATTTTTCTGAACATACTTTTTACACTGATTTAAAGATATAGACAGAGAGTATAAGCAATATAATTTCGGAGGTGATTTAATTAAACAACTATTTAGTATTAACATGTCAACTGCAACTGCATCTGCATTTACCGATTCACCTCCACTCGCGGGAGCAATTAAGTAGGAAGGACTGAGAGGAGAGCGTCAACAGAATTCTCCGAGCATATCCCTAAAAGTCGCCATATGACAGGCAGGCAGAAAAGTGTTCTCAAGTGCAATCACCAAACACCTAATTGACACAGAACATACAGTGAAGATTAGTCAGGCTTTCAAAATAATCAATGCACGAAGGAAAGCATGGTTACTTTGGTTCAAAGAGGCCATTGCCATCAAAAGACTTCGACCCAACCTAAGTTATGCATTCAGAAAGATAGCGTGACTAATCTCTCACTACACTACCTGGTAACCGTAATTGTTTGGTTCGTGTGCTTTTGTGTTTTTGTTCTGTTTTGTTATGTTGCATAACATTCCACTCAGTCTTGATTTTGACTTCCACTCACTGAGGTGAACTCACTACTAAGGTCCCACATCTACTAAATAAAATTATTTTATCTAGTTTATAATTTTACTTCACTATTCACTCCCAACCCCAACCTTCTGAACTGTTCCTCCAGTGGAAAGCTCCCAGTGGAACATAAGGGATTCAAGCTACGGGCTTGAAGTTTCGGTAGCAGTGATAATTGTTTTTATAGGATGGGGTTCCTGGCCTCATGCCCAATATTCCTTATCTAACAGTCTTACTACTGGCTTAGAGAGATAAGGGAGTGCGTCGGCAGGGGATCCAACCTCGGACCATCTGCGTGGTCGGCGAGCACTCTACCGCTGTGCCACCGACGCACTTCTCCATGATAATATGTATAAGTTAACTCTGTTGTTCTGTCTTGTATTTTGTCTCTAGTCCATCTTTGTTCCCAAGAGAAATCTGAACTCTACCCCCTTGCATGATTACTATATAAATAGTTACTCTTTTAACACTAAATAATTGCCCACTTACATCATATTTGAAATTATGCTGCTTATATTCTCTATCCATAACTTGGGATCATTTTAAAATATATACTCAGACACCATTTGTAACATATAACTGATTTGTTTAGAATATATACACAGCTGAAGAGAACCCATAGAACAAAACGGACTCATATTATCCTACGGATGAGTTCGTTCTCTTCTCTTTATTAAAAATATTGAATGTGGGACTATGAAAAATGTCAATATAGCGGAAATTCTCATTCCGATATTTAGAAGACATTTAGAAGAATGTTTGAGCAAAGAATATTCCTTTCTGTAACATCCTCGTAGATGTTGACAATACTGATGTTTTTCTAAATAATATCAATTTGTTAAGATCAGTGGAATTGCATTTTAAAAAAATATATGCAATTGATGAAAAGGATACAGAGTATGCTGCTGAACTGAAAGTCAGATTAAATTAGGAGGAAAATTTATTCGATAGTTAAAACACTGATAGCCAAGGTAATAAAAACGTCTACCTTAACTTTTGTAAGATACATAATTTTAGCTTCCTAAAGTGGATTCCGATGGCTTCCACTATATGTGGAAGCCTAACTCATAAGGTAAAATTGAGATTAGTCGGAATACGACAGATAGCCTTAAAAGTCTTGTTAACATAGATTTTGTGTTCAGTATGTACAAGGTGAGCTAAAACAGAGCTTCAGTTAGAGCTTGTCTGTCTCCTGCTTAACCATAAACATAGTGTCTAATTATACACCTAATGTAACTGGCTCCACAGCAGCAGTCACACTGAGAGACGCACTTAGGGAAGTCAAAATTAGGTCGTTTCTCTTTAACTCCCAAACGTGAAGTAGGAGTGATTGTGAAGAGACATTGAACTTCTGTGAAAATTAACGCTTTTTTTAATGCATTTCTTAAGTGCTGTGTTATTATTGCTTTTGCTGGCGTTATCACCAAGGAAATGATGTTTTTGAAGAACAAGGTCTTCTTTAGAATTACTGATACATTGGCTTGCCTTGCTTTGGATTCATATTTTTGTTAACGAATCCATTCTGACGTTTTAATTACCTTTAATTGTACTCTTAATTTTATGTGACATTCCATTCAATATCAAACTTTTTATGCTTAGTATCACTTATACACGACTATGAACTGGTATTTCAGTGATTATGAAAACTTGATAGTCTTTGAAAAAACGTCAGTGTTGACAATAGCGATTATTCTTAAATATTATGCATATATATAACTGTATAGTCAGATGAGGGTGTTATCGAGAGGTATGTTCCTTGCCTACGCTTTCTTTTTTCTTCTAAATAAGTGAAATCAATGAGTATTTTCAACTTTGGTAGAGCATGTACATCACAATGATCAGAAAAACAATTGGTGAACCATTCATATTATTATTGATCCCTTCGGTTCCTAGTGGAACATAGGGCTTCAACCACACGTCTCCACTTCCTTCTGTCTTCTGCTGTACTTTTCACCTGCATCCATGTTAGTCCATACTGTTTCAACTCCTCTTCACACGATCTACTCCATGTCACCCTTGCACTGACGTCCCACTCGCCGCTTCCCTTTCGAGTTCCACTCGAGCGATGGCCTGACGCGCGATGTCACCCAGCGAGTGGCCTCCTCAGCGAGTGAGTGTCCAATCCATCTCCACTTTCTCCTGCATATTTGTTGGGCGGTTGGTTCTTGTTTTGTTTCTTCCCATAGTTTCTAGTTGGTGATTCTATCCGGCCATCTGACCTTCAGTACAGAGCGAAGACAGTTGTTGATAGAGGTCTGCAACAGGCTGTTGGAAATATTCTTTGTGACCCGCCGCCAACTTTCTGATCCATCCGTCTGGAAGAACTGACTTGACGTTTGTATTGAAAATCCGAATTTTGTTGTTGATGGTGAGTTGAGTGACGACGATTTTCAGATTGGTTTGTGGCTGATGAATGTGTTTCTCGCCTTCCCGATTCTCGATTTGACATCCTCGTCCGTTCCATGTGCCTGTAGTTGAGACAATGCTGGTTGCCTAGATAAGTGAATGAAGTAACCTCTTTCAAATCCCTCCCGTTGATGGTGATTGGCACTGGATGTTGCTATTGTTGTTGTTGTTGGTTGATTATTTTCATAACCTCCGTCTTGTCTATGTTCACCTGGAGTCCTGTCTTCTCCAGCTGCTTCTTCGACCAGTTTGTCGGTTTTCGTTTGTAAGTCATCGATTTTATATGACATCAAAGGTGAACCATTTAGATAAAGCAAATTTTCTTGTGAAGTGTACTTGAAGATAACACTTCAATTAGTGTCGAAAGTTTTGTTAACAAAATTTGCAAAATTGTAGCAGTCAGGAGCATACGAGATGAAATCAGAACACTGAGAGGAAGCCAAATGAACACAAAGTTATTGCTTGCGGTACTCGTTCATATAATTGGGACGTTACTGTTTGTCCCATGAACTGAATGCCTTAAAGATGACTATCTGCCCTAACTATATTTTGAAGTGATCCATCTTGGCTACAACAGGTCAATCGCGAGCCCGAATAGCTCAGAGGTAACGTCTGTGACTACAGCACTGAGCAACACGGATTCGAACCTGAGTAAGGACATGACTTCTTTCAAGATTAGAGGTAAGTCTTGTTGATGAGTGTCGGTAAGCATGAAACCTAGGCCAGGTAGGGTTTCCTGTCATATCTAAAATACTTGACTTCCTTACAGTAGTCAACCTAAGTGAAAAGTGATGTTTTGCTCAATAAAGTTTACATAAAAATGTTTCAAGAGTTAATAGGAAATTCAGAGCGCTTTCGCAATCTCTGAGTAGTGAATAAATACATATTTTTAATAGCATCTTCTTCGCTTGTTACTACCTTTTTTGCCCATCTTTTAAAAGGAAGAGAAAAATTGACTACCGGAAATTCTCAAATCGAAAGTTGATGTTAACAGTTGAAATAAACAAGGCTGAAATTCAAAAAGAAAAAGAAACTTTCGATTAATTCACCAATCATTTATGCATAAATGAATCATGTAAGATTCAGACAACATCCTGTTTAATACGTTGTTTTCTATTGTTTGACTTCATTGCGAACCAACATTAGCTAGGGAGAGCACTAGACGACTGTTTCGCCATATTTTCAGACTCTTCAGCGGTGAGCTGGGGATGGATCACGGAACCTTCAGGTTACGAGATCATGATTATTGACCATTCAGCTAATTAGGCTGGAATTCCATGAGTTCTGAATCCTAACTCTCGCCGACCATGCACATGGTCCGGGGTTCGATCCCCTGCCGACGCACACCTGATATCAATGGTCAGCCTGCAAAATTTGGGCTACCGATATCATTTGCTGAAAATTTCATACTTGTACCAAAACTACGGTCTGGAATCAAGCTGTAATCAACGCGAAAAATTCATTCACCGGGTAGCCACAAATGAGGTGGCAACTGGTATTCAGATTATGGGGATATCTGCCAGTTTATTGCCTCGTTTATGCAATAATGATTTACCGCAACTCAGGCAGGTGTAATGTGTTGGTTGGATTCACTGATTTATATCAGGAAGATATCCACTTAATCTGACTAAATTCCTTCATATTGAAAAGCTGAATGGGTTAGAATTCAGGTGACTTATCTGAACGAAATTTCATGCTCTAGTTTATTCAGAAGCTTGGAAATTGGATCATGAAATTAACTTTGTTGTCGGATCTCTGAAATCTCCACAGCTTGAATTTTAAAGGTACACTTAAATGCTTTTGAGTCAAGTAAGTTCGATATATGATTTCATTCAGCACATTTTTACGCGATAATCGATGTTAGTGACCTCGATGAATGAATCATAAGTACTTCTTTTGTACAGACATTGTTGTGATCTAAAATTCTTATGTCTACCCATTATTATCTCGTTTACCTTACCTCCCCCTAAACACTTAGAATGAAAGATGACTTTATCCAAACATTATAAGCCTGTAAAATTTCAGCCCTAAAGTCAGTCGACTTTACAACTCGCAGTTCTCTTAGTGACACTATGCGCAAATACTTGGGTTCTTCTTATTTGTTGAAAGCCCACAGTGAATTTCTTCTGATTTATTTTATTGTTATTAATCGTTTCTTGCGTTATGAGGAGACTTTAGGGCTCCAACACTACATCGTCATTTCTTTCGGTTGTCTTCCATCATTCTCAACTAGTTCCAGGATTACCCAAAATTTTTCATCCCCTCCTCAGATAATCCCCTCCATATCATCCTCAGACGCCAACCCATCGCTTCCCATTACAGTTTCGCTCAACGTTCTCCTCACTGTAGATCTAATCCATCTCAAATTCCCTTCATATACTTGTTGGTCAATAGGTTCTCGCCTTATTCGCTTCCTTAGTTCCTTGTTGGTTGTCCTTTCTGTTCGACCATATGACCTTCAGTATGAAATGAAGACTGCAGCTAATAATGAACGTCTGCGGCCTGTTGGAAGTACTACCAATTATTTAAAACTTAAAGAAGTAGTAAAAAATTATATTTGTAAAATCTCAGCGAGATTGAAATGAGTAATTCCAACGTTTCGTTCGGCAATCTGGTCCGAACTTCTTCAGGGAAATTAATCGAAATTAACATAACAGAGGTTTATATATAAAAGGAACATCACTTTGTCCAATCATGAGTCATTCAACAAGATAACAAGTATATAACAAATTTTATGACTTGATCAAATTACCTTTAAATGCTTGTTAAACACTTTAAACAGTGTGTATGTGTGTGTGGGTAAACAGTTGTAAAACATTTCTTAACGTCTCCATAAGAAGATATGGACAGTCGAGAATTTTGACCAAGTATTAATAATTAGTGATACATATCCATTTTTTATTTATTTGTTAATAAGGATTTCCTATGCATCAGCTAACATCACACCTTCATGTCTGTTCAAACTGTTAGTATCTAGAATTTTATGATTAGACGTATTTTCAAAATTATGGTGTTTAGGATTAGCGTTTAGTAGAAGCACTCTGTCGGACTTATTGCTTTGTCTTCTTTCTGAATATTGAGCTGCTTTATTCGACCTACTGGAGTTGTCAGGTGACTCGACAGCTACGGATTTAAGATATGCATTATTCTGTTGCAGACAACGGAGAGTGAAAACAAGATGATTGTGCCAATTACACAGTTTCTTTGTTAATTTAATTCGATTGCAAAATAATTCAAATGAACTGTCGTCAAGATTTGACAGAATAGTTCTAAAATGTTTGGGCGCCGATTGAGAAGTAGACATTTGTAAAAAATTATATTTGTAAAATCCCAAATATTTTAGAACTATTCTATCAAATCTTGACGACAGTTCATTTGAATTATAGAAGCAGTGAGTTGACATTAATATTGAAAATTCGGATCTTATTCCTCACGGTAAGTGCGATGAATCCCAACAGTGATTTTCGACAAATGAATGTCTATATTGATTTCCTGATCTCGGCTGGATTTAATCTTCTCAATCAATGACACCTGTATTTGAAATCAGTCCTCTCAGGTAAGTAAAAGAGCCAGTTTCTTTAAGATCTCCGCGATTCGTGGTTGTTGGTGTTTGTTATTGTTTTGGTGTCATCACTACCTTTGTCTTCTGAAGTCTTATCTTCTTCTTCTCCTCTTCTGTTGTTTTCTAGGATTTTGCTTGTATACCTTGTCTTCATTTACTGAAATAAATTTAATGCGTTCATAAACTTGTAAGAGGCTAAGCATTTTAACTGTTCACGCCTTAATACCATTTTTTAAAGCATAAAATCTATGAGCTATGAAAAGTAAGTAGAATGCTCTACTTCGATAGCCCTGAATAAACCATTAAATGTTACACTAATTAGTGTCTTCATTTAGAAATTGACAAAATTTTATTTATTTTTTTTCAATTTTTGAGGTTATTTTTTATGAGAATGACATTACACCTATCTATGTTATTACTATTATTAATATTAATTGTTATAATTACTATTTTCACTTTCCTTCTCATCCCATATAATCTAATTAGCATCGTAATGCATTGTGTGTGAATAATAATGCCCATTGACAATGCTTGTTTATCCACCCTCATGAGAAAAAGATTCACTATAAGTCTGTGACAACATTCCATTTGTGTGATGACTCAAAAATCATTTCCTCCTAAAATAAATTACTTTTTTAATTTATAATACTTTATATATAAGCATATAGTTGTTTAGAAAAGGCGTAGTCATTACTGAATATTAGGTATATTCTAGCAAAAACTTGTTAAGGAAAGAATTAGATTTTACAGGTTTATTAAATTAATTCACTTTGATTATTACTGAAGCATAAGTCATCAAGAGTTGGCTTGTAGGCATCTGATTTGCTTCAAGTTTGATCAGGGATTGATTGATGTCAATCACAGAACCATTGAAAACCCCAATATGGAGTACTGGAAAGCTATTTCGTCCTAGTCTGGGCCTCTTCAACTCAGCTACCGGGTTTCGAACGCAGAACCTTCCAGTTACAAAGCAAGCTCGTAGATCATTGAACCACTGGGACCCAATCTAATGACCAGCCTATGAATTCCATCCTCTACCAGTTCATGATTTCAGTGTAACCACCAGCCAGTGTTATCGGTAATTATTTGTTGCCACGCCTGACTTAGTGGACACCACTGGTCACAATTTCTTACTGGAGCTCCCGACTGAATGGTCTGCAGGATAATATGAGCCCGTTTTGTTCTATGGGTTCTCTTCAACTGTGTATATTCTAAACAAATCAGTTATATGTTACAAATGGTGTCTGAACATACATTTTAAAATGATCTCAAGTTATGGATAGAGAGTATAAGCAGCATAATTTCAAATATGATGTAAGTGGGCAATTATTTAGTGTTAAAAGAGTAACTATTTATATAGTAATCATGCAAGGGGGTAGAGTTCAGATTTCTCTTGGGAACAAGGATGGACTAGAGACAAAATACAAGATAGAACAACAGAGTTAACTTATACATATTATCATGGAGAAGTGCGTCGGTGGCACAGCGGTAGAGTGCTCGCCGACCACGCAGATGGTCCGAGGTTCGATCCCATGACGACTCACTCCCTTACCTCTCTAAGCCAGTAGTAAGACTGTTAGATAAGGAATATTGGGCATGAGGCCAGGAACCCCATCCTGTAAAAATAATCATCACTGCTACCGAAACTTCAAGCCTGTAGCTTGAATCCCTATGTTCCACTGGGAACGTAAAAGAATGAAACAAAATCATGGAGAAAGAGTTCAGAAGGTTGGGTGGGGGGAGTGAATAGTGAAGTAAAATTATAAAATAGATAAAATAATTTCATTTAGTAGATTTGGGACCTTAGTAGTGAGTTCACCTCAGTGATGGAAATCAAAATCAAGACTGAGTGGAATGTTATGCAACATAACAAAACAGAACAAAAACACAAAAGCACACGAACCAAACAATTACGGTTACCAGGTAGTGTAGTGAGAGATTAGTCACACTATCTTTCTGAATGCATAGGTTGGGTCGAAGTCTTTTGATGACATTGGCTTCTGTGAACCAAAGTAACCATGCTTTTCTTCGTGCATTGATTATTTTGAAAGCCTGACTAATCTTCACTGTATGTCCAGTGTCAATTAGGTGTTTGGCGATTGCACTTGAGAACACTTTTCTGCCTGCCTTTCAAATGTCGACTTTTAGGGATATGCTCGGAGACGCTCTCCTCTCAGTCCTTCCTACGTACTTGCTCCCGCGAGTGAAAGTGAATCGGTAAACGCAGATGGAGTTGCGATTGACATGAGCAGGACTACTTATCTAGATTTAATTGCGTTAATACTCAATAATTGTCTACTTAAATCATCTCTGAAATTATGTTACTTATACTCTTGATCTTTAACTTGAATTCACCATTCTCTTTGAATTCCTATCGTAAATTAGAATATCAACACACAAATAATGAATTATTTTTTCGATTAAATCTACTTGACTTTCTACAGTTATACTTCTCTATCGGTTAATTTGGGAATTATTGTACAACAATAAGGGAAATTTTCAACAACCGCAAATAGAAACTGCAATAATTGGAACATCTTGGTCTTTCAAACACAGACGTGTATCACTGCGATTATATTACCATTATTCCTTTGGATACTGAGTGGAACATATACCTTCATCAGCACATCTCAGTTTCACTTTGTTCTCTGAGGTTCTTTTAAGCTTGCTTACAAGCTCTTACTTACTTACTCCTGACACAATCTCTTCCATATCACCCTTCAACACGCAGTTAGTCGTACCCCATTCATGAGAGTCTACTTGGTACGTAGTGGCACTTACTACCTGTCACCAGCTATGGATGCATGGCTACATGAGAGCAATTCGAGGTAAAGGCTGAGGTCTACCCACCTCCGGGTGTACCAGGTCGTTCATGGGAGTCATCAAACAATAGTGAAGAGAAGTAAATAAAAATGAAGGTGAAACAAAGACAAATAGTGAAAATTAATGAACAAAATATTCCCATACCGACTTATAAGAAAAAGACGTAAATAGCGAAGAAAATTTTCTTTCCGACGATTCATTTCCATAAGCTGCAGTACAATCGTAATTACAAATAATTAGACCAATCAGATACTGGTACAATTTATCCTCGAAAAATGTATTACGTAACGTGAGGTGTAACCTAGACGGGGTGACTAACTGGAATAATAAAAATAATAATTTGCTTTATTCCAGAAACAGTACTAGTGGTACAGTGTGCAATTTTCAGCACATATCTACAATATTTGCATCTAATTTTACAAACACTTAAAAGAAGTATTAAACAAACAACAAGAAATCTAAAGACACCAACAGCAAAAAAACAGGATAAACACAAAATAATTATAAATGCGAAAAAGTACCAAGAAGTAGAAAGGAAAATAAACAGCACATAATAATAACTCAGTATTGGGTAGTGAAAGCTATGATATGATTATGCATGGTGACAGCAAGGCTATAGTCATACAAGAAGTTATGAAATGATATTTAAGAATGTTTATCACCAAGATGATCAGTTAATTTGATTGAAACGACACTAAAAAATCATAAAATAACATTTCAGGGTTGTTGTTTTGTTTTTTATTATCAGGTCTAATGCGGTGTTTGTAGTGGTCGTGTGAGTAATCCTGCATAATACAAAATTTTTTAAGGTGGTGACAATGGCATTCACAACGATGATTGTCAGTTAATATTGTCCAGCGAAAAAAAAATAACAACCACAAAAACTAATAATTACATGATGGTTAATGACAGGACAATTTTGTAACACTCATAGTGCTAATAGAGTCGGAACCAGTAGATAGACAAAAGAAGGAATAGAATAAAGTACAAAAAGTAAGCCAATGTTAATAATTTAGGTAGCCAAGTATGTTTAAGAAGGAGTTCACTATAGAATACAAAATAAGAGAGAGAAAAAGAGCCTGCAATTATGTTATTAACAACAAAGCAAGTCATAGGTTTCGCGCTTAACATTGTCTCTGTCACTTAGAACATGGGTCAAATATGGTATCGTTGAGTTCCTGTACTTGGTTGTACGAGCATATATTATTTTATACTGATTTCTGTTTCTACTTGATGAGACACAAGGCGATATTTCGGAATAGAGAGGTAGTTGGGGTCGGAGAGTATGGTTTTCGCATGTATTCAGATGCCTATCAACCAATGTAGTGACGAGATGACTGAGTTTTACACCACTAGTCCTACTAACTACCTTCAACATCCTTCTCAGGATGGTGTAGTCCTTTTTCAGTAGAGCAGGAAACACAAACGGGGAGCAGTAAAGTAGAATAGGTTAGAAAAGAGGCAGAAGTTGGCATGACGCATTGAGTGTAAGAAAATGATTAATCAGTATAGTTGTGTAGAGTGGACAAGAACTATTGGAAATACCATAAATTGTTTTTATAAAATCTGTATGAAATCTCCATTTTATCAATAAGCAGTACTTGATTGATAATAAAATAAGGATGATGGGAATAATAATAACAGGAGCAAACTCACCTAATAAAAGGAAGCAAAATCATAGTGAGAAGTTTACTCTGGCCACTTTAGGACGAGTGAATATGTGAACTGCTTTGAATGCAGAGATCCGTCTTCAGATCCCGAATAGCCAGATGATGCGTATTTGAAGTCCTTTTGTACGATATTGAGGGACTCTGTGTAGCAATGTGAGGCATTCATGCTGGGGTGCTCGATGTTCAGAATTGACAAGGTTAGTCTTTTTCTCACACTTATTCCGTCATGCCAACTTGTGCCTCTTTTCTAAATTCCAGTTAGTCACCCCAACCAGTATTTGATTGGTCTAATTATTTGTAATTCCAGTTGTACAGCTTATGTAAATGAATGGTCAAAAAGTAAAAATTAAGGCAAAGTGATGTAAGCGAACGTTAGAAGGGTGATGTACAGACCAGGGAAAAATGATAATAGTTGAATGACTTATTGATATATTCAAATGAGCATCATTATTGTAAACAGATAGGTGATGTAGGGATTTTCAAATCCATTACTCTGCTACAATGATACCAGTATGTAATGTCACCAGCATATCAACAACGTAACAGAGTGAATGTCATAATTTGCTACTTGAAGGATAAAATGAAATCATTGGTTTGAAGATGGAAGTTACCACACTCAAGTGTATTTAATGCAGTTTCATTAAAATAACCCATTTCTGTCATTTTGTGTAAGAAATGAAAAAGAACTTCACCACGTCACTTCTGCAAACTGTTTGCTTTCCTCTCTTCTACTGAATTTAAAGCACGCTGTGTTGTTTTTTCTTAATACTGAGTATGCTAGTTGGCTTTTACTTTTATATAACCTTTAAAGATAGTAATTTTTTAAGGTTTTTCTAATATTCAACTGTTGGTTTATTATTGTTATTGTTCCCTTGGGTTCCTAGTGGAACATAGGGCTTCTACTGCAAGTCTCCACTTGTTTCTGTCTTCTGCTGTACTTCACACTTGCATCCATGTTAGTCCATACTGTTTCAACTCCTCTTCACACGATCTCCTCCATGTCACCCTTGCACTGACGTCCCACCCGCCGCTTCCCTTTCAGGTTCCACTCGAGCCATGTCCTGACGCGTGACGTCACCCAACGGCCTCCTCAGTGGGTGTTCAATCTATCTCCACTTTCTCCTGCATATTTGTTGGGCGATTGGTTCTTGTTTTGTTTTGTTTGTTCCCATAGTTTCTTGTTGGTGATTCTTTCCGTCCATCTGTTCTTGAGTATAGAACGAAGACAGTTGTTGATAAAGGTTTGTGACCTGCTGGAAATATTCTTTGTGACCCACCAAGTTTCTGATCCATATAGCAGGGATTTAATTTGTTTCAGGATTTATGCATAAACTGACATCGGTTAGACGACCATTGGAAAACCAGCTGGGATTACAGGACAGCTGTTTCGCACTAGTTAGGGACTTTTGGGTAGTACGCACCCACTGGGGTTCGAACCCAGAACATTCTAGTTACAAAGCGTGCTCATGGACCATTAAGCCAAGCCATGAATTCCAACTCTTGCCAATTCATGATATGGAGAGTCCACTAGCAAATGTTGTCAGCGAGTATTTGTCCTCACACCCAACCTGTTGTACCCCACTGGTCGCTTATTCCAATAAGTTTTAATAAATAAAAGTCTTAGCTAGCGAAAACTGATATGGAAGGTTGAAATATGTGTAGTTCCTGTTTATTTCCAAATTAGCCGCAAATCCATAGCCCTTACATTTAATATAATAATTCAAATATATTTACTGTCATTTATAAGTTTGATCAAGTTACTTCAAACCGGATGCAGGATAAACTTTTCCTAGGTAACCTTACATGCACAGTTCCCTCTAAAATTAGATAATTCTCTGAAATAAAAAAAATTTTTGAAAAAACAAACAAGATATTGTAAAATATGACCTTATTATCAAAAATGAACATAAAATTTGATAGGCGGCGCCAGCTTGTCACAAATAAACTGAATGAACTTTTTAAATCGTGAAGAAAACAGTGGCTTTTACTCATTATAATATTACCCAAAGTGATAAGGATAAACACATAAAGAGTTATTTGCCTATTGTTAAAGAAAGTTATAGCTACCTGAATTTGCTGAGATTTTCGGCTGTAAACTTGAATTTTTCCTTATCACTTTGAAATCAATGTTGTCCTCATTAGTTTAAAGCGATTACCTTAGTAATTAATGAGTAGTCACTGTCTTTGTGAAGTTAATCTGCTCAAAGAAGTATAAATGTACTCTTCTATGTGGTTTGAACGAAATATGTAAAAAAGGTTTATTCAGTTGGTGAGTCATTCAGCGAAATAGTTTCTAAAAGCTTTAGGTGTACATGGCTTGGAAAATTATCTTTTGCGAAGGTTTTGATCAAAATGGCTAGTTAGAAGATGGATGTTAAATAATGATCAACTTTTATAAGAAGTTATGTCTAGTTTCTACTACTAAACTCTACTACATTCAGTCCTATGCAAATGATTGTGTCTAAATAAAGTACTTGATATCGGATTTAGGGAATTAGCAGAGAATGAACAAACTTATTAGGTAATCTCAAGAGGTTTAACACCAGGTTTTTCAAACCAATATTTCTACAAATGCCTTTACTACTTACATAGTCGGGCTATTTTCACTACGAGTTTTAAAAGGTACATTCAGCGCCAATCACCATCAACGGGAGGGATTTGAAAGAGGTTACTTCATTCACTCACTTATCTAGGGAGCATTGTCTCAACTACAGGCACATGGAACGCACGAAGATGTCAAATCGAGAATCAGGAAGGCGAGAAACACATTCGTCAACCTGAAACCAATCTGGAAATCTTCGTCACTCAACTCAGCATCAACAACAAAATTCGGATTTTCAATACAAACGTCAAGTCAGTCACTTCTTCTATACGGATGGATCAGAAAGTTGGCGACGGGTCACAAAGAATATTTCCAACAGCCTGTTACAGACCTTTATCAACAGCTGTCTTCGTTCTATACTCAAGATCAGAAGGTCGGAAAGAATCACTAACAAGAAACTATGGGAACAAACAAAACAAGAACCAATCGCTCAACAAATATGCAGGAGAAAGTGGAGATGGATTGGACACTAACTCGCTGAGGAGGCCGCTGGGTGACATCACGCATCAGGCCATCGCTCGAGTGGAACCCGAAAGGGAAGCGGCGAGTTGGTCGTCAGTGCAAGGGTGACATGGAGGAGATCGAGTGAAGAGGAGTTGAAACAGCATGGATTAACATGTATGCAAGTGAAAAGTACAGCAGAAGACAGAAACAAGTGGAGACGTGTAGTTGAAGCCCTATGTTCTACTAGGAACCCAAGGGAACAATAATAATAGTTCACCCATTTTATATTGTCTCTGTAAGATCCGATGCTTTCTTTGCAGAGACTAATTCGTAGTCACCTGGCAGAGGAAGAAATGCCATTTAGAATGTGTATATTTTTACGATCAATATTTATTTTCTCTTGAGTTTTTGAAGACTCATGGGAATAAATAAGGTGTAAATTATAAGGAATCCCAAGTTTAGATAATGCTGTCACATAAACCAGGAACATAAGAGGCCTTACGTACGACTGCTAACAAGGC
The DNA here is from genome assembly GCA_944472155.2 of Trichobilharzia szidati. Classification (NCBI taxonomy): domain Eukaryota; kingdom Metazoa; phylum Platyhelminthes; class Trematoda; order Strigeidida; family Schistosomatidae; genus Trichobilharzia; species Trichobilharzia szidati. Next base: position 22,608,332 of record OX235272.1, on the reverse strand, counting down.
TTAAATTGGGATGGCATTTAAACCAGCCAACTCTCTCAGAGACAAACTTTATGGGCTGAAAGACCCATAAGCTTTTCTAAAGCTTATGGAAAAACTAGTACTTCTTAAACTTGAACCCTCCCTTAAAAGCTTTGAAGAGCCAAAACAATTTGCCTATAGACAGGGTGGGAGCACTTTAGATGCTGCAGTCGTCTTACACGACAGTATCGTCTCATCATGAGATAAAGGTGCCAAATACGTCCGCTGCACATTTCTCGACTTCACTTCTGCTTTCGACTCTGTACCAAGATGTCTCTTACTAAATAAGCTCTCTAGGACGAAAACTGAGTCCTGGGTCACTAACTGGTTGCATTCCTACTTCTCTAATAGAAGGCAGTACACTGTATACAAAGGTAAATCATCCTCTGCTGTACTCACTGAAGCCGGAGTCCCCCAAGGTGCTGTACTTTCCCCACTTCTCTTTTCTTTCTTTCCAAATGACTTACCATCTTCAAATGACATTAATTTTGTCAAATATACTGATGACCTGACAGTATCTTTGCCTGTCAAATGTCAAAGTGACTGCTCTAAACTTAATGGCTTTCTGTCAGAAATCAGCCAGTGGTCCAAGGAAAATGGTCTGACCATAAACCTCTCCAAATGCCAAACAGTTAATTTCACCTTTAGGCATAAATCTGACCTAAACAAACTGGTTGGCTCTCATGAGGTATGCAAAATAGACGGCACTGAAATAGAAACTAAATCGGAAATTAAATACCTAGGTGTCATTCTATCTGCTGATCTCTCCTGGTCGTCTCATATCTTAGCAATTTCTAAGAAAATATTCCGTCTTACCTTCTACATTAAGAAGTTAAAACATTCTGGTATTACCCAACCCTTACTCCTACAATTCGTTAATTCTCGCATCCTGCCTATTATTCTCTATTGTTCCCCCTTAGTTTTTCCCGGGCTACTGAAGAAAGACTGTAACATATTACGCAGGATGTTAAATGTTGTCAGCAGGGTAAGCAACGTGCCACCTAACCAGCTTGTTAATATTCTGGTCGACAGGCACATGGACTCCTGTGAGAAATAGGTCAAATCCATTTTATCTAACTCGCACCACCCTCTTCACTCACAACTCCCCCCTTGCATCTCATCAGGTAAAACCAGGAGCCTATATAGAAAACTATATGCTCGCACTAGCATGTACGAAAACTCAACCATACCCTACTTAGCTCGTGTTCTGTGCGATAAAGAAAGCATTAGGCGTGACACCTATAATTCATTGAACAGTCAGTAGTACAACCGGACCTTGTCTTTCCAACTCATATCACTTATAGGTACAACATTTTCTTTCTTTCTTTTCCTTTTCTCTCTCTCTTTTTTTCCCGTTATGTGCTGCTTTGTTTCTTTCTTCCGCTTACGCTAGTAAATATGATAGCACTTACTTTTCTAACATCTTCAAACACTGTTCAGCTTTACCTATGCTTTCGACATGCCAATATGTTGTTGTCATAATGAACTGAGATTTCCTCAATCTATGTAGAATTCTATTTATTGATAATGTACAAACTGGATGCAATACTGTAGTAAAAATGCTGAGAATTCCATTTTGTATCACATGTACTGTTTTGGAATAAAGCAAATTATTATTATTATTAATTAAGAAAAGTAATACAACTTATCAGATACTATGCAATGACTGTGAGCTCAATTACATAAGTAAAATTATTAGATACGGCTTGATTAGATTGTTGAAACAGCTGAAATTCAGCTAAAGCTAGAATGATTGTTCCTGCTAAGTTAAATAATCTAGAAAAATCTGGGCCATATCGATATATATCACACAGTAGGTCAGGACGGGGGTAGAGTGTTAAAAAAACAGATATAGTTAAGTAGAGAGAAAGAGGTTATAACACTAGATCTCTGTTCATCGAATTAACGCCGAACCCGTGCAACCTAAATAAAGCAACACCTATACCGAATGGACTCACACAAAAACATGGAGGATCTGGACTTCGCCGATGATATATGTCTGATTTCCCACAAACTGGAAGATATGCAAGCGAAAAGCAACAAGTTGGCTGAAGAAGCATCAAAGATAGGACTTCAGGTGAACATAGAGAAAACAGAGGTGATGAAGATTCCTGGCCAACACCAACAGCCACAGCAACAACAACAGTCAGCAATCAGCATAAATGGAAGGAACCTGAAAGAAACAAACTCTTCACCAACCGAACTGGGAAGCGTCGTTTCAACTACAGGCCGATGGAACTGACGAGGATATCAAAGCAAGAATCGGAAAAGCAAGACAAGCTTTCACTACTCTCAAGTCTGTATGGAGGTCAACAGCACTCAGCATCAAAACGAAGATAAGATCCGGATTTTCAACTCCAATGTGAAGTCAGTCAGTGCTACTCACTATACGGATCAGAGACTTGCACTGCGCGTCATAAAGAGCATCTCAAACAAACTACAGACCTTCATTAACAGTTGTCTTCGCTCAATACCACTCAAGATCAGATGGCCGGCCAGAAAAGATCAGCAACAGAGATCTCTGGCAATGAGCGAACCAACTCAGCAGGAACCGATTGTGAAACAAATAGGCAGGAAGAAATGGAGATGGATTGGGTGGCCAAACTCTGAGAAAACAAACCATCAAGTGAGATCACTAGACAAGCCATATCTCGAGTGGAACCCAAAAGGGAATCGGCGAGTTGGCCGATGAGTTGGAGGAGGTCATGAGAAGAGGAGGTGAAAACGTGTGGGCAGACTTAGAGCTAAGTGAAGACTCTAGCAGTGAACCGAAGGCAATGGAGACGCACGGCTGAAGCCCTATGTTCCTCTAGGAATTAAAGGAAACAATAATAAAAATAATAATAATATACCGAATTTGTGGGAGATTGCATTAAATACAGGATGGAGTTCGGTTAGATGAAGCAAATCAGGAAATTGTGTCAACACACTGATGTGATTATGAGCAGTATATTATGTTGGAAACATCAACCAATTAACAACATCGGAAATTCGTGTGCTATATCAAATGAATTTGACTAATATGCAATACTATAAATTCTTAATGAATGAGAGCACTTTCTAAAGTAAAAGTGTGGTGAGAGCTGGCTGCTAGCCAAAGTTGCTAGATAGTAATTGACGTCAATGTTTATGTCCCCAATATTGGTGGTGAGAAAATGTGAACAAAGGCTTTGCGTAGGCGGATACAGTTAGCATATGGATGATCTGACACAGCCACAAAGAGATGCAAGGTTAAGTTTCTGTGAGGAACAACAACCAGTCAAAAGACTGTATTTTCTACTTACACTAATCTACAATAATGTACATTAAAATCTATAAATATGTGTTGATTTTCCTTAATAAACGATCTGTTGCCTGACCCTTGTCTTCTGTTGTTACAAAAGTAGTTCATCATACGTCTTGTGGATTACCCTTTTTCGTTTATTCTCCTGAAAATTCGCTGGAATCCCTATTTCGCAAGGCTGAAATTTATCGTGTTATAGAGTTTTCTTTAAAGCTGTGATCTGATTTGCATAATACAGTATTCAACAACTTAGAATTAAAATGCGTCCTAACATATACTACTGAGTGATCAATATATAAGTAGTTGGACACTATTCCGGTGTTTTGATTATTTCTATCATTACTGGCTTTTGTGAGTGGTGGTACCCTACTACTCATATTAGTCAATCAGTAGCATGTAGTGTCATGCCTGCTTTCTTGGTCACTATTTATGGTATCAAGCAGATAACATATTTAGGTGAACTATGTAATTAGATAGTTGGAGGCAATCGGCAGGAAGTCTTGGACCTAGGTTTCGTGCTAGTTGGCACTAATCAGCAAGGCGTATCTGCAAATACCTGACCGATAGAATTCAGTCTGCACCAAAGAATGACTAGATACGTCACACTAGTTACTAGTGTCCAATCAGAAGTAATTCACAGCTTGAGAATTAAACTGAGAATTTCCTAAATTTGCTATAGAGAATAGGAATTCGCAAGTTAGGTGAACAAACATTAGGATTTAATTTAAGTATAAATTTTCATCATGGTTTACTTGTACACTACCAGTGTCACATTTAAGATTTCGAAAAACTCTGATCCTTCAGAGTGCATGGTGAGTAGGCTTTCAGAAACCAACTAGTTTCTCATGTGTTACTCATGTAAGCTGTAAGTAATTAACTTTGACATGAATCAATTAAGTCAATTAAACTGACGAAAAGATGAAGAAATTGGGTTGTTAAACTAACAAGTTTTCCCTTATTATGAATTGTTACAGGACTGAACTACACTGACTCCTAGATTATAAATAGGAAGTGAAGTGGTAGAGCACGTTGACCGCTTCACTTACTTTGGAAGTACCATCAGCCTCAACGGATTGATCTCTGACGAAATCTCATCACGAATACAGAGGGCTAGTTTCGCATATGCCAGTTTACGCCGTCTCTGGCTTAGACGTGATATCCGACTATCGACCAAAGGGCATGTGTACTGCTCATCAGTCCGCTCCGTCCTCCTTTATGGCTGTGAGTGACACCTGGTCATTGAGAGTGGAAGACATGAAAAGATTAGCTGTCTTCGATCATAGGTGTCTGCGTTCTATCTCCTGTGTGAAGTGGTATAATAAGGTGAGCAATATTGAGGTTAGGAGTCGAGTGCTAGGTAAGGTGAGGAGGGGCGGTCAGTCGACGAGACTGTGAAATTACATCGACTGAGATGGTTAGGACATGTGTTACGTATGCCTAGTCATCGCCTTCCTCGCCAATGGGCAATGTTAAGTGATATAGGGTCAGGCTGGAAAAGAGCTAGCGGCGGTCAAACGAAAACATGGCAACAGTCAATGAATTCCACAACAGTTAGTCTAAGCCAATCACGTAGGAAGGTGTAGACTTCCTGACTGGTTGGGGTCCTCGGGATGGTAAAAGCAATGGTTGAAAACAATTGGTGACATGGCGCAAAATCGTTCTCAGTGGCGCAGATGCATCCACTCCTTGTGACTTATGATTTCCAATGAAACTGTTTTGTTCTTCGTTATTACTATTCCTTTGTCTCACACCTCTGTTTACTGTCTCTATTATGCATTTCTTCTACTTTTTTCTCTTGCTTTGTGTGCTACAAGGAGGGAGTGTGGCGACTTGAACTTCCGCACATCAGTGCAAAGTTCTATGTCGAAAACAGACAGACAGACTTATTATGAATGCCAACGGTTTTTCCGCAGCGAGTAATATAATTCTCGTTAGGATTTTGAAAATTCAATAAAAACAGCTTTCGTGACGGTATATACTACTGATTAACAGAAGTAGCTTGGATACCACATACGTCGGTCAGTAACAATTGCAAATCAGGGCACCGGATGACTGTTTCACTCATCAATTGCGTATTTGAAAAAACCTACAAAAACCACCTAAATTCTTGCTAGCTACTTGTCGTCTTCTTTTATTTTTTGTCTTCACAAGCAACTGGGATGATTGCTTACAGGATTTCATCATGAGCCGACTTCGGTTCGAGAATTACTGGAAAACCTGGGAGTACTGGACAGCTGTTTCGTCAGACTAGTTTGGGACTCTTTATCAGTCCAATATAACGTGCTGATTACAAGGCGAGCTAGCTCGTAAACCATTAAGCCACTGGGACCCAATCCAGTTGCTCATGAATTCGCAGAAGTTAGAATTCATGGGCCATTGGATTGGATTCCAGTGGCTTAATGGTCTACGAGGTCGCTCGCCTTGTAACCAGAAGTTCATGTTTGACCTCAGATTGATTGATATCAGTTAGAGAATCACTAAAAACTGGGGAGTACCGAACAGCTGTTTCTTCCTAGTTTGGGATTCATCGGCGGTTCGAACCCAGGACCCTCCAGCTCCAAGGATAGCTCATCGACCATTTGGCCACCGGAACTTGACTCAATGCCAATGTCATCGACTAAAACAAATCAAATGCCTGCAAACTGGCACTTCAAAAAGAAGTTATTAATATTATTTATGGGAATTTTTATCAACGTTCACATTTCACAGCATATATATCTTTGTATTGCTAGTTGTCTTCTCAGTCATTTGAAAGCTGAATCATTCATTTTTCAGTAGGAATTTATCGACAATAATCTCAGGAAATAAACTAAATTGATATTCACATTTTTTATTTTGTTTTGAAGAGAGAGATCTTTTTCACATAACATCTTACAAATAAGATTTCGACTTCGACTCAGTTATATATGACTCATTCTAGCTCTTCAGATTCATGAGTTCAATGCAAACAGTTGCTCTCCCGCCCTCCCTCCTTCCTTCCCCCTCACTCGCTCGCTGTCTCCCTCTCTTTTACCTTAGGCTAATTAATCATCATCATCGTCACCATTGGAATGCGATTATTTAACCTGAAAGACGAAAATTTTCTATTTCATTTATCCTTCTATTTACATCTTTTACTTTATTGAATTTATCTTCTCAGTCGCCTATCTCTCTCTCCTTCCTCTTCTTCAGCTTTCTTTCTTTCCAATGTGATTTGTGTTGTTCATTTGTCTTGTGTGCATACAGCGTTTGTTTGTTTGTTTGTGTGTGTGCGTGTGTGTATCTGATTTTGTTTATTGTGTTGATGGGAATAGCTGAAGAAGAGAACTGAGGTTTCTCCTTATACCAATGACTATATAGTGCTCACCACATGAGATTAATTCCACTGTATATGCATATATATAAATAAATAGCTAAGGTCAGACAATGCATGAATGAATGAAAGAAATTCATTTATATTTAAATTTAATTTACAAACTTTTATGAGACATCCTGATGATGAAAGCAGGAACACAATAATAATAATTCAATGATTTGGAATACGAAAAGTTATTATTTTTTTTAATGGTGCTTTCCGGAAAATAAAGGAAGGTGGTTAGAAAGAGTGGAACTGAGTCACATCAAATCTAGGGCAGTCTAATAAAAAAAAACTCTGACTTATGAACGTCTAAAATTGTCTTCACGTTGGTTTAATACAAAAATCTGATGCTCCCTAGTGGATGGAGTTTCCTGGAGTTCTAGTGAGAAGTCGTGACCACTGAGGTCCAATTAGGTGTCACGTGTGCGGATGGATGTCCCACCAACGACAATGGTTGGGGTCGCGCTAAATCATGAATTGGTAGAAGTTAGAATTCATGAGCCGTTGAATCGGGTCCTAGTAGCTGAATGGTATACGGGCTTGCCTTGTAACCGGGAGGTCCTGGACCCGAATCCCAGTGGGTGTGCACTACCGATGATTCCCAGCTGTCCAGTACTCCGTGGTTTTCAGTGGTTCTCTAACTGATATCAATCAGTGATCAATTCGTAAAAACATAACTAACCCTTACAAACCAAACTATAGAAAATGAATACAAAAAGTTGATTGCAACAGCTTTTGACCAGATTTTGAACGAATAGTCCCAAATAAATATTGAGCACTGAATGAAAAGTAGACCGGTTGGCTGACTGAAACATTGAGATCATAGATTTCACTATCTCCGAAATTTATACAGATATGATTTTTATAGTGTGCATAACTTTTTTTAGTTTTTAATCTGAGTTACTAAATAATATAATATACTTCAATTTTGATTGGATACTAGTTAATAAATAGTGTAATGTGTCTTGTCCTTTGTTTGGTTTAGACTGAATTCTGTAAGTCAGCCTTTCAATGTGGCCACTATTCTATTCGGCACGTCATCATGGTGCACTTTGAATTGTAGATATTAGATGGTTAGAGCCTTGAACATAGGTCTAAGGCTTCCTGTAAGGGGAGGCAGTAACTCATCGAAGAAGACATTACGAATCGGTCACCCTATTTCATGAATTGGCAGAAGTTAGAATTCATGGGTTGGCCAGTGGACTGGGTCCCAGTGGCTTAATGGTCTACGAGGTAGCTTGCCTTGTAACCAGAAGGTCCTGGGTTCGAACCCCGGTGGGTGTTTAATGCTGAAGAGCCGCAAACAAGGAAGAAACAGCTCTCCAGTAAGTACTCGCAGCTAGTTTTCCAATGGTTCTCTGACTGACGTCAGCTCACGATCAAACCCTTCAACCAATCAAACAAAGAAAAATCCCTACGATTTCGTTAGTTTCCTGTCAGTTACATGAAGAATAAGGAAAGTAATTAAGCTTATGTAAGCAACAACTTTAAAATGCGTGACTTCAGTTGACAGAAGACTCGAAACTCACTAATTACTTCAGAAACTACACTTATATAGCTTAAGCATAGAAGGTTCATGTTTAAAAGAGAAATAAATCCTTGGATATAATAGCGAAGGAGCTGCGTAATGAAGACTAGAGATGGATTTGATGATGAGCGACTAATAAGTTGAGTAATGGTGTGGTGAGTCCAACTCAGTTCATATAAACAAAAGACAGGCAAAATCACATTATATTTAAAAAGGAAAAAGTTGAAGTCAAAGATTATGCAATTCAACTGAAGAGAAAGAGTTAAAACATGGTATCAACACGACAACGGAAGACTGAAAAATGCTTCTTTCTGAGCATGGGAATCAGGTTTTAGGTGTTTGATAGCAGTTGCTTCAGCAAACTTCAGGAGAAATGAACTGTTTTCTCCATTTAATAATTTTAAAGGATTACAGGGTGTCCACCTTATGACCCGTACCGACGAGGTGCCTGGCAATAGCACTATTGTAAGCATTTGTTCCCTTGAGACACAGGTGTCAAATATCCAGATCGTAAAGATCCCGAACCTATCACGACCTATCACTTGTTGTTTTCCAATGGTTCTCTAACCGATGTCAGCTCATGATGAAAATCCTGTAACCAATCAAATCCTTACAAACCAACACTTGAATATCAATGAGATGCTTACTAGCGACTTGCCCTATTCAGGTAGGTAGTTACCTGGAGTTCCAGTGAGAAGTCGTGACTAGTAGGGTGCAGCAGGTCGGTTGTGAGGACAAATACTCGCCGAAGTCATTGGCTAGGGGTCGCGCTATGTCGTGAATTGGCAGAAGTTAGAATTCATGGGCCATTGGATCGAGTCCCAGTGGCTTAATGGTATACGAGCTCGCGTTGTAACCAGAAGGTCCTGGGTTCGAATCCCCGGTGGGTGCGTACTTTTGATCGTATTTCTCCAGTCTTCTGCCAACAAGTACACGACTAAGCAGTGACAGCTTTTTTGTCTTCCACCAAATGGAGAACATTTTGAGTAAACAAACGATTCAGTGTTCACCAGCATTGATAAAAGGCTTTATAAGAGGTGTTTAGAATTTCGAAGATGTGTTCTCCTATCTGTTTTCCAGTGTAACTCCTACCACAGATACATGTGAATTTGTGTACACAGTTAGAATTAACATAAGAAGGGTAACTGTTTACCTTTGATTGCACCCAAAGAGCATGTCATTCGATAAACGGGAACCAACTTGGCTTCAGGATAGGTTCTGGTTAGTGAGTTATTCAAACTTCTGTTAACTAGTGCTCTAATCACCTTTAAGATAGAGTTGAGTGAAGATAGACTTCTTTTCTACTATGATTTGTTTTTTCCCATTTGAACCTTTATAACCTCCACAGTTAATAATGAATTTCTGTAAAACAGAATTTTAACCAATGCTCGTTTAAATATATATTTAGACAAACATTATTGAAATTTAAGTGGCTTTCATTCCATGTAAGCTTTCGGTGAATGGATTTCTAAAGACTACCATGCAGCCTCAGTGCGCTGCATGTCAGTATCAAGCAGATGAAACTTCTCATCACTTTCAAGTTTCATGTTGAAGGCAATATTTCTACATGCGTCACTGTGCACAAAAACTCAGGAAAATGTATTCTGAATGCTTTATTAGTTTACCCAAAATTTTGATAGAGAGCATCTCAGTGCACAATTTGTGATATTGAATTCTTGCTACTGCTAGGAGACATTCACTCCGTGCAGTCAAGAAATATTTTCATAATATGTCAAAACATTATAAATTATTTAAATTAATCCCAGCGTGTTAAGAAAATCAAAACAAAATTTTTCTGAACGTTTCGCTGTGTAAGCCACAGCTTCTTCAGCAGATTTATTCGGATTTTTATTAATCAGCAAAATAAAAAAAATAAAAAATACACAGCAAAACGTTCAGAAAAATCTTGTTTTGTTTTCTTAACATGCTGGGACGAATTTAAATAATTTATAATGAATCAATCTGACTCGGCGCTCAAATTATTTCAGGAAGTTCGTAACACATACGGCCTGGAAACCTATTATGTCAAAACAGTTATGACAGTAAACAAATGTTAATTAAGCAGGGCTTAATTATTATATATATTATTATTGTTCCCTTGGGTTCCTAGTGGAACATAGGGCTTCAAATACACGTCTCCACCTGCTTCTGTCTTCTGCTGTACTTTTCACCTGCATCCATGTTAGTCCACACTGTTTCAACTCTTCTACACACGATCTCCTCCATGTCACCCTTGCACTTACGTCCCACTCGCCGCTTCCCTTTCGGGTTCCACTCGAGCGTTGGTCTGACGCGCGATGTCACCCAGAATGGCCTCCTCAGCCAGTGAGTGTCCAATCCATCTCCACTTTCTCCTGCATATTTGTTGGGCGATTGGTTCTTGTTTTGTTTCTTCCCATAGTTTGTTTCTTGTTGGTGATTCTTTCCGGCCATCTGATCTTCAGTATAGAACGAAGACAGCTGTTGATAAAGGTCTGCAACAGGCTGTTGGAAATATTCTTTGTGACCCACCGCCAAGTTTCTGATCCATCCGTATAGAATAACTGACTGACTTGACGTTTGTATTGAAAATCCGAATTTTGTTGTTGATGTTAAGGAGTGACGGCGGAAGATTTCCAGATTGGGCTCAGGTTGACGAATGTGTTTCTCGCCTTCGTGATTCTCGATTTGACTTCCTCGTCCGTTCCATCTGCCTGTAGTTGAGACAATGCTCCCTAGATGAGTGAGTGAATGAAGTAACCTCTTTCAAATCCCTCCCGTTGATGGTGATTGGCGCTGGATGTTGGTGCTGCTGTTGTTGTTGGTTGGTTATTTTCATAACCTCTGTCTTGTCTATGTTCACCTGGAGTCCTGTCTTTGCAAGCAGGGCTTAATGATTTCGTCAAATTTCAATAGAACTCTTCAGGTGAATACTTCACATACAGTGATATATATGTACATGTGTATACCGTCGGAAATATATTACAGCATATGTGACTGATAAATAAACCAGTAATGTAAAACGACAAACAAGAATGTCTTACAGAACAAGTTGAAGAAGGTAAGAAGGAAGAGGTATGAAAGTTTAAAATTAAAATTTTAATGGATTACTGTTCAGTTACGTCACTGTGAATAACAATCAGTTGTCAGAGAAACGACTTCAATATTTCAAGAACTGAATGATAATAATAATAATAAAAATAAAAATAGCGAAACGAGTTAAGATAATGATACTGACAAAAGATAGTTTCAGAGACAAAAGTAATAATAATGGTAACACTTATGAAATAAGAGATATCACCATGGTTGATTGAGAGTGATCACCATTTCCGTCTGTACATAAGAGACTAAGTCCGAAAACGCCAACAGTTTAAGCAATTGCTTAACACACTAAACATTATATCTTCTAGGAAATATGTTCCTTAGATTATCAAATAAGAAAAGAAGGGGTGTAGCATAACGATTTGCAGAGTTAATCTTATGACCTTCGGATTATTAGTGGAACTAGAAACCCTCTCTACTGAATACTTAGGATGATCACAGTTATTTACTACCCCATGATTTGACCAGTAATAAGACGTAGCCTAGTCGTTAATCACAACGTTAACGATTGTCACAAAAGTACCAACGACAGCCGAAAACACGAGAGTAGAAGGACCGCTGATAAAAGAGTTTTAGCTGTTTGAAACAGCAGTCAGCACACTTAACAGAGATGCTCAATATATGAAAGTTTTTAAATGATATTGACATATACTAAAACCAATGAGAGTTAAGCTCTCATAAACAGTGGGAAATACAAAAGCCTCGTAAATATTCATTAACTGCAAAATGTAGCCACTTTAAGGTGATTAGCAATGATGTTCATGTTTATTCTCACTTCTGCATACATTAAACACTACTAACTATGACTCACACATACTTGTAAAGTTTAATTTGGTATTTAAATTAAGTAGAATGTCAGATGTGCTCCTGTCGAGAGAAATAAAAAATGATAACAAGTAAAAAAACTAGAAGATTTCCATCACTTTTAAAATGGACAGGAAGCCAGTAGTTTCGGAGGAAGAGAGAATAGATAGACAGACAGACAGAAACATGGCGCATTCAGATTCATCTTCATACTTCATTATGCCTCGACAATACATTGTCCATTTTCAGTAGATTGAATGATTAATTACTCATTCGCTGCTGCTTCAAAAGAAGAAAGAGAAGAAATAGAAAGTACTTTTCTATTTGTACATCTAATCAAAATGCATAAATTATTTATAGACTATGATAGCAGGTATCTGAAGTGAGATTAAAACAGTGTCGTATAAAAATGAAACATTAGTAGAACATTTAAAAGTTGCTTAAAAAGGCAGTCGAGTTTAGTCTGCCTAGTGAACAGCTTTTATTGAGTTTGATAAGACGTAAATACACAAAATGTAACAAAATATTTAGCAGTTTTGTGCATTACTTGACATAAATCCCAGGCAGTTCTGGTGAAGAAGCTGTAGCTTACAAGAAGAAACTTTCTAAATGCTCCAGAATGCTACTAGAATATATTTTAAAATGATACAAACGGATTCAGTGCTCATTTTGTTGGACTGGATATTTATAACATTACTAAACACATGAAGTCAACTGGTGGATGGTGACTAGCAGTGGAATCCAGAGCATTGAGCATTTCGTCCCACCTGAGAATCGTCCTCTGGATCTACCCCCATTTTCTAGTGAGTGAGTGATGGTGTTCACAAAAGGCGGCTCTTGTGGCCCAGGTGGTCTAGTGAACAAATTCTTGACGTTTGACACTATGGGTACTAGGTTCAAGCCTCAGTGGGAACACAACCACTCACTGGGGAATGCAGATGCATCCGGATGACGAGTCCCAAACAGGACGAAATGCTCATCTTGGAGTCCACTGCTAGTCACCATCCACCAATTTACTTCGAGCTAAATAATCAGACATCGTAAAAGCATCTGCACAGTGAGTCGATGTTTCAACAAAGATCGAGCAGTTGTAAAACCTGCAAATAATACTCATTTTCTACTTTATAAAATCCATTTGATTAGTTTATCATACTGATACATAGCAGAATGAAACACTTTTACATGATATACTTTTTAAAGACGTAAGTATTAAACATACAACGTGGAAAGAATGATTTATTATATGAATTTATGATAGCCAAATTAGCTAACTGGAAGTGTAACTTAAAAAGACGGTTAAGCAGATTGTTGGTAAAGTCTGCTAAACAAGTTTATTTCAAACTGTGACATTACATTCACACCCACCAGTTGTTTTCTAGACAGTCGAAGATATATGCTTTTTGCAAGTCTCAATGGTGACTGAAAAATACACTGTAGACAAATTGAAGGATAAACATCTATTCTGCTGTGTTTCACCATTCTGACACCAAAGTACGACTGAATATCAACTGAACAAAATTCTAGCCGACATGATGCTCATGGTACCTTAATTTTTGTTTATAAAGAGTACGTTTCCTAACAGGCTGTGACGGCATTTTGCGCACGCTGTCGAAGTCTATAGATCAACCATTATCAACCAGATGAGTCGATGAGGCCTACCCTTAAAATCACTTCAGTATTCATTCTGCTCAGCTACGTTGCTGCTAGAAGCATATCTCTATAGAATTAGGTAATTTTAACTTATGTCTCGTCACTACGACTTAGGTAAGTTGAGTAAGTCACTATTTAAGTAGCTACTAGGGCACTCCAAGTTTCATAATCCTAATAGGGTGTTACGTAATGACAGCACATCCAGTTCTAAAATGTCGTGCATTTACAACTGCGTTTATGCACTTCACTTTAAATACTTTCGTAGAAACGATGAACGAAAGTTCAACAGTTTCGTTGCAACTGTTGACAGAAATTTAAATTCATAATACACAATCGGTATGTGTCAGTGTTCCAGTCATGGAAAGTCCACCAACCATTTGGGAGATTCGGCATTGATTCTTGGGCGACACATGCCTAATCCCCTTAGTTGGTTCTAAGCTTAGAAAAGAGGGAAGGATGGACGTAAAGCTGGCAACCTCAGCCACTGAAAACGACACTGATGATACTGAAGAATTAGAGGCTTGAAGCCCACTCTAAACGCAAAGTAATTTTAATTAGCAGTCTGTCGACAGTGAAATTAACGAATACTAATGTAAGTGAGGATTAAGTACCTGACTTTTGCATTCTCGAGACCTTTCTACTGGGTTTTTGTGAATTTTCTAAATTCATTTAGTGCAAAGGTTATACCTTTGGTATACGTTGCCCTCTGTTTCAATTATTTCTCTAAAAAGTTAGAGTAGAAAAATGTGAACATGAGATTAGAATTAGAATCGCAATGCATCTGGTTGTCTGTGTTTATTTTACTCTGTTCTGGGTAGTTTTGATACAGTGATTTTAAATCACATAGGGTCTTGATATCTTTTGAATAGAATATGCCACCATCCAGGAAGGTATCAGCTATCATGTATGTTATTTGTGAAGATTTATGGTTACGCTATACGAATAAAAACGATTAAGTTAGCTCCATTTTTCGGTAAAATTCAAATTTTAATCTGTTAAAATACAGCTGAACTATTTATATTTTTGCTGGTAAGTTAATCAGAGCACAAAATCACTTGTTAAAGCAATGTTCTAGAATAAAACATTTCAGAGAAGCTTACAGCAGTATTTCAAAATTCTCCTTGACCACACTGCAAATTTCTTGGTTCGTTTAGCTCTTATACAGTAAGTTCTAGTGCAGTTGAATTTATTCACTTCTAACAACCGTACTCGAAAAGTCCTGGAGTAAAAATGTAATGCCACCTTGAACTTGACCACGTAGGTTAATATAATTTATAAATAACACGACAGTTCACAGTGAAACACTGATTTGCTTAATTACTGTTCATTGGGATAACTGGTTTTAGCAAATTTTCTTCCTTTTAGCTGAATGTTTTTGTTATGATTTTAATTTTCTGTACACAGAGTTTGGGATTATAACTACGAATCACCAGTGCCTTCGCCACACCTAATACCTCTTGTACCATCCCGTCTTATCTTACAAATAATTTTGAAACACAGCTATGGTGGTGGAGCTGCTTGTCCTGAGTTCACTGGGCGCTCATAAATTCAGCTAGCAATTGTCTTACAATGTCCCTTTGCTAACCGTGCCGTATGATGTTTGAAGACGCATTTGGAAATTGTACAGTTTGTGTGGCCAATACAATTGACTCTACAGGAGCGGGTGAATTCATAAACACACAATGATGTGGCCCAAAGCAGCAGTTTGTCCTTCACACACCCATTAATCATTTGTCGACTATAGAAATTGATCCGTAGCTTAGTTGAAAAAAGGTTTTCTCATAGAATCAGAGAACCCAGTGATCATAATTGTTCAAAACTGCCGCATAGAAGTTTTTCGAGTAGAATGATACAGAAAAATAGTTGCTTGAAGTAAAATTCGAACAGTTAGGGAAAGCGAATCATCTTCAGAAGCCAGAAGAATAATCCGACAACAAAGCTAGTTTTGGAGCGAAGACAGTTAAATTTTTAAGCCGGTTACATACTACTTGTTTTCTTTTTTAAGTTCGTCTTTTCAGCACGAGTCTGGTTTTTCTATCCCCTTTCAATATACCTGTAGTGTTACGGTATGTGCTGATGAACAAGTATATCTGCATTACTGTAGTGATAAATGCCTGCATGATAGGAAATAAACTTAAGAGTTTAGGTAGTAAAATTGTCTTGAGAATAATAGTTACTCATGATTATTGCGCCACAGGCAAGACTTTATTGAAACATAGTAGGAGAAGAAACATTTTTTATTTCAATTTACCTAGTAAACAAACTTGCGTGTTACTAGAACACACTCACTTATTGCTGTCTCGTAATCATAATGAGAAGTTAAAAGGCTAAAGTGTTTTAATCCAAAACTTCACTATTGCAAAGAAGCTCAGGAAATCGAAGATTGAAATTGTAGTATGCTGACTGAAAGTCTTTCTTTTGACGTCAAAATCCTATTTGAGAATATTTTAAGTGTTTCTTAAGATGTGTCATTAATATTGTAGGTTTTAAATAACAATTATGTAATACGGAAAGCACTAATCAATCAGGTAGAAACTAAGGTAAAATTACATAAGTAGATTGACTGATGTAATATAACTTACCGGGTTGAGTAGAGCTCAGCTAAAGTTGAAAGAGGATATAGTTAAAATCAGTGTCAAAGGAGTATGTATCAAACTTCTTCACATGTTAAATCCTGAACTCTGCATTTAGTCACTGAAAATACAATGGGTATAATCCATCTCAACATCTGATGCATAAATTTTTAAGTTTCTCGAATTTTTTTAGTTTTTCTTGCTTCCCATTATCAAATTTCAAGTCCTTATGAAATTGACCTTAACTTGACAGTTTTTCAGTTTAAGTTGGGCTTCACTCAATCCTGCCAACTGCGCTACGTCACTCAGATTACCTATCTGATTTCATTTCACAAGTTCGAGCACAAGTTGACGTCAGTTGCAGAACCACTGAAAGACCAAGGAGTATTGGACAGCTGTTTCGTCCCAGCCTAGGACTCCTCATAAGTAGGCACCCGTCGGGGTTCAGACCCAGGACCTTCCTTTTACAGGGCGAGCTTGTAGTTCATTCAGCCGTTGGGATCCAATCTAATGGCTCATGAATCCCAACGCTTAAACATTTATTTTAATATTTTAAGTGGCGCTTACATTGTTAATGTTGGCAGTATAAACACTGTTTGCTGTTCAGTTCATTTGAAGGAAAACAATACGCTTCTTGTAGATATATCAGTGTCTGGTAAACAAGTACAAGTGTTTGGACCAACCTGAAAAACAATAACATTAACTGCTTTCTAGATAAAAATACGTATACTGTAAGAGAATGTTCCACCATTGATGCGATCACCTTATCTTTATCTTAGATTAAAGCTGAGGTTATTTAACTTTGAAGCTTAATTATGGTGACAATCGTGACAACCAATAGTGTATGAGTCGTGGTTGACTGGAGTCTCTTTTTATAGCGGTTCCACCGATAAATGGGTATAACACGGTTATTCGGACGACGAGTGAGAATTTCTTCAGGTGGCTAAAATTTAATAAATACAATACACAAATTGATTTAAGGCACAGACCTAAACTATACCCTCATAGTTTGTTGTCCCACTAGGTACCAACTAATTTTGTGCATCCAATCATTCTTTTAGTTCAGACTGAATTCTATCAGTCAGGTTTGCAATGTGACCACGATGCCGTGTAGCTTTCCGTTAAGGTGCACTCTAAATTATTGGGGCAATCGGCAGGTAGCCTTGAACCTATATTTCACACTTGTTGACACTTGTCAGCAAGCGCATCTTCAACCCTGAAGAAAGTCATTACCCTTCTGAGATTTAGACCCATGTCACCCAGCGGCACGGTCAGAGACGTTACCACTGAGCTATTCGGGATCGCAACTGACCTCTTTCAGGAGGTCATAGATTATACTGTTGACTTATTCTGCGGCAAAGAGTTTGGCCATTCCTATGACAATTGATAGTGTATTTGACGGACTAGAATTTTCTGCTCTTAACTTAGGATTAGGAATATAATTCCTAAGTTGACTTTGCAGGATCAGAAGGTCAAGGCTTTTATCCTGTATAATGTACTAAAGTTTTGTTCCTTTTTTTCTTTAAGAAGGTCTTTAATAATTAAGTCATACTATCAGTAAGTAGCTGGGAGGTGAAGCAGCAAAGACAGTACTCCAGGTGAACATAGACAAGACGGAGGTTATGAAAATAACCAACCAACAACAACAACAGCATCAGCAACATTCAGCGCCAATCACCATGAACAGGAGGGATTTGGAAAAGGTTACTTCATTCGGTTATCTAGGGAGGAACGGACGAGGATGTCAAATTGAGAATCGGGAAGGCGAGAAACACATTCATCAACCTGGAAATCTTCGTCACTCAGTATCAGCAACAAAATTCGGATTTTCAGTACAAACGTCAAGTCAGTTCTTCCATACGGATGGATCAGAAACTTAGCGGCGGGTCACAAAGAATATTTCAACAGCCTGTTACAGACCTTCATCAACCAATAACTGTCTTCATTGGCTCTATCATGAAGATCAGATGTCCGGAAAGAATCACAAACAAGAAGCTACGGGAACAAACAAAACAAGAACCAATCGCCCAACAAATATGCAGGAGAAAGTGGAGATGGATTGGAAACTCGCTGAGGAGGCCGCTGGGTGACATCGCGCGTCAGGCCATTGCTCGAGTGGAAGTCGGAAGGGAAGCGGCGAGTGGGACATCCAAGGGTGACATGGAGGAGATCGTGTGAAGAAGAGTTGAAATAGTATGGAATAACATAGATTCAGGTGAAAAGTACAGTAGAAGACAGAAGCAAGTGGAGACGTGTAGTTGAAGCCCTATGTTCCACTAGGAACCCAAGGGAACAATAATAATAATCAGTAAGTAGCATTTTGGGGTATTCACCAAACGTGCATATTTCTAGAAGGTCATCTCCCTCCTATTGCTACCGTATGTATCTAGATGAAATCTGAAGTCCCTTATGCCAGTTTATGCTTTTGAGAAGGTAAAATGCTCACCAACTATTCTTGTAGCCTGGAGTTCAATCCCCAGCCGACTCACTCCTATGCCTCACCCAGTCGGTAGTAAGCCCGGCGAAGAAGGAAGGTTGGATGTGAGCCTAGCAACCCCTACCCGTATCAAGGAATAACATCACCACTAAGTTCAAGTTTGAAGCCTCGTATTCCACTTGATAAGCAGGGGAATAAAATAAATAAATAAAACTATCATATATATATATATGTTTATACATAGAAGACGAATTACGAAAAGAAAGAAAGTTGATTAAATTCAACTCAACCGAAATTTTACAATAAACTTATTTACTTGACCTTAATTATGAATAAGTCTCATGAGATGACTACACCATCTTACTTTGACAATAATATAAGTTTGTAAATAACTATTTGAGGAAACAACAAGAGAGAGAAAAAGAGCTTTGGAGATACACAGTAAATAACAACGACTACAACAATAACAACACCAACAACAGCAAAAGGGCAATCACAAAACAATATCACAAAATGGTATTCAGATGAAAAGAAAAGAACAGAATGTGGGAAGAAAAGAATAAGGCAAAAGAAATACAAGAATAAATTAAACTTCAAAGCGAAATAAAACTGTCCTGCAATCCTTGGATAACAATAACGAAAACGTATATAACCCCCCTTAGTTTTGAGAATATGGAAAATTTTCACTCAGTGTGAGTCATTCTCAATTGAATCAGTAAAATCGAACACTTCACTTCCAAGTGGAGTAATTACTTTATAGAAATAAAGATGTGTTGTGTTTTCGCATTCCCAATGGAATTATCAACCATTGATTCATATGTGTTATGGAACTTAGAGTAATTTCATTTACTTATAGTTTTCTAAACAAAGTTAGTCCTTTCATCATTACAGATTGTAAGAAAATAATTACTGTGCTGAATAATAATAATAATAATAACAATACGAAGCATTCAGTGTAATATGGGGTTGAAAAATCATGTGTATAAAAGCCACAAATTACAAATTATGCTTTCCAGAAGGTAAACATGCGTCTTCTGATGAAACAGGAATGAAGAGTCAAGTTTATGAGGTTATCTAACTATTTTAATATATTTTTCATCAAGTATTGGTTTTGTAGGGAATTTTGTTTGATTAGTTGCAGGATTTCATCGTGAGCTGATATCAGTTAGAGAACAAATGGAAAACCTGGGAGTACTGGACGCCGGTTTTGTCAGACTAGTTTGGGACTCTTCATCAGTACGCACCCACCGTCAGGGTTCGAACCCAGGACCTACTGGTTACAAGGTGAGCTAGCTCGTAGACCATTAGGCTCATGATGAAATTCTCCAAGTAATCAAACAAAATTCCTTATAAAACCAATACTTGAAAATTGATCTTATAATCACTAGCAACTGGTACTATTCAGGCAGTTACCTGGGAATCTAGTGAGAAGCCATGACCAGTAGGGTGCAGCAGATTGAAGGTGAGACAGTAACTCATCAAAGAAGACATTGAGAAGTGGTCGCGCCATGTCATGAATTGGCAGAAGTTAGAATTCATGAGCTAGCCACTGGGTTGGGTCCCAGTGGCTTAATGGTATACGAGCTAGCTCACTTTGTAACCAGAAGGTTCTGGGTTCGAATCCTGGTGGTGGATGTTTACTGCTGAAG
Organism: Trichobilharzia szidati; assembly: GCA_944472155.2. NCBI lineage: Eukaryota > Metazoa > Platyhelminthes > Trematoda > Strigeidida > Schistosomatidae > Trichobilharzia > Trichobilharzia szidati. Next base: position 22,587,972 of record OX235272.1, on the reverse strand, counting down.
AGTCTCAAACTAGTCTGACGAAACAGGTGTCCAGTACTCCCAGGTTTTTCAATGGTTCTCTAACTGATATCAGCTCATGATGAAATCCTCCAACTATTTTAATATATCTTGAGTGTTATAATTAGAGTCTGGAATCCAAAAATTTGTGACATTATCAATGATATGTATTTTTAGTAAAAAACGACATAATTTCCTGAAGAAGTTCGGACCAGATTGCCGAACGAAACATTGGAATTAATCATTTCAATTTCGCTGAGATTTTACAAATATAAATTTATAAATGTTTATTAATTAATGTTTAAACATTTTTCCCTTTGTGTCCAGTGTGGATTCAAGCCTCAGTGTTGACGTTTCAGGAGCGGTGGTGTTTATTAATAACTGGTTAGTGTCACAGGTTTCATGACCAACCTTCCTTGTCTACCGTGTTCGCTACCCGTTAAGCAATGCTAAGGAGTGGGGCAGCCGTACATTGAACCCTGGATCACTTACGTTGTTGGCAAGTATTTTACCACTGAACCAGCAATACACATAAACATTTCAGATAGGCGTATTTTATGGAAAAATGGACTTTAATATCAAGTTTTGATTTCCAGCTGCTTGGAAAACATAAAATTAATGTTTTGTTGTTAGAAGCCACTGGTAGAAGGCCAAAACGCGAATTTCACGGTTATCGGCATCCGTCAGGAAGGAGCTCTAATATTCTTACAGAAACTATTGTCTCCTCTAAGATGGAAACCTAAATGGCACGATAAAGTAGTTAGAGATGTTGCCACTGAGCTGTTTGGTACCTAGACTGACCTGTCTATCTGTATTGTCTAGACATGAAACCTAAGCCCAGTGCTTCCTACCGAACGCCTCCTTCTTAATAGCAACTATTCAAAAAATGTACTTTGGTTGTAAAACCGCAAACCAATTTTCCACAAAATTTATACATACAGGTGGTCGATATTAGTGAAAGCTTTCAAATGGAACACGGAAACGAACATCTGATATAGGTTGGAGGACTGAAAACTGCAAATTATTTTGAAGTGATGCATTTCTAAGCTGACAGAATTTTAAAATATTTTTGTTCTCATGTTTGCAAGTATTTTCACCAGTCTGTCAGCCCCTTTTCATATCTCTGTTATTCGTCACTCCATTACAGTACCTTCCTGTCTATCTTTAGCGTAAAGGCCAAAACGTTTCTTCTATTCACTTTTCGTAACAGACATTTCAGTCACTAAAAATTTTGTCTGATACAAAATGGACGGTTTGAACCAAATTCCACTGAAGACAATTGGCAAGTATTCTGATTCACCAACTATTCAACTACTTTGAAGTCACACCAGTTTTGACGCTGAAGATCAGATGACTGAACACATAGATTAGAAACAATGAATTCTTGTACTGAAGCAACCTACATGAAGACGGATTGCACACACGCTGAGGGGGTTATTGAGTGACACCACATGCCAGGCCAGTTCTCGAGTGGAGTGCTAATGATAAACATCAAGCTGAGTGTCTGAAGGTGAAATAGAGGAGATGAAAGTGAATGGGTATAATAATTATGCGCTTGACATTTGTAGCTATTAATCCGAGCTGTCTGATTTCCACCCAGGGTGACCTGAAGTACATACAAAACAACAAAAATGAGCCTTTGAAATAGGTTCAATTAACATTATTGTGCTTTATTCATGGTTGAAGGTGACAGAAGCTCAGTACTCTAACACGTTTTGTAAGGCAACAAGACGACAGCATATATGCCGATATGGTTTTAATGTTGCCGCCATCCAGATTTCTGTTTTGATTCCATTCATCACTCCCGTACTATACAATCATTCTACTTGAAGAAGACATTTAACAGATATTCTCAGCAATATCGCATGTAAAAGAAGAAATAGAGTGAATAATAAATTTCACCCCAATTTATTTTAGCATGAACAACAAAATGAGCGGAGGAATGTTTTCCTCTTCAATTATTGTCTGATCATCCGCTCTACACTAACATATCGTTTTTTACATCAAAATTATGCCGTGCATCTGGTTATTTTAGTCCATAAGTATTATCAGTTTTAGGTAAAGGAAAGTGAAATTAAGAGATTAAAAGCCATCAAAACAATTAGCTAGTAGACATTAGTAACAAGATATCTAAGTTTTGTGAGAAGGCTTAGCAACAAGTTGTTACGCAATCGAGAAATTTGTAAAATAATGACGACTAAGAAGGATAGGATGACTCAGTAGAATTACGTTAGAAAACCAAGATACAACCAAGTTAACTGAATTACCTAGAATTGTATTCATAATAAAATGACAAAGTCAAAAGATACTTACGAAGGGTGGGGGAAGAAAGTCCTTTTGAAAGTCCTCAGACTCTGTGTTAAAATCGGACTTTGAATAAAGAAAGATTCTGCGGGGAGGCGACTTTTGAGAAACTTCATGCATTTATTCCCCTTGATGAATTTAAATAAAGCAAGAACAACAGTGGTTTGTGCAGAATAATATGGTACCATCATTTATTTCGTTGGCTTCTCATCAGCTGCTTGCAGCCCAAATAAATTATGAGGTTTGTGTACAGAAAAGTTTTACCATACTTGCAAATTTTACATGTTGTCAGTTGACAAAAGGTTCCACAATAAGTGAACAGTGCTCAGAAAATTGTGCTTATATAGTTTTTACACAGGTATTTCAAGTTTAAACAAAATAAATGTATGCATACAATGGTAAAAGAGTTACGTAATAAAGACGAAATATGCGTTAGATACAGAGTGACTAATAAGTTAGGTAACAATGTACTGAGTTCAACTCAAATCGTAGAAACAAGAGAAAAGCAAAATTATAGATTATAAAAGGGGTGAGGTTAAAGACAAGGATTACGTAATCAGATGAGAGAATAAAGACATTCAGTTACCAGGGCAAGGAAAGAGTAATAACTGCTTCTTTCTGAACACATAAATTTGGTTTCAAGCGTTTGATAGAAATTGCTTCGGCAAACTTGAGAATAAAACTGCTTTGTCTATTGATAATTTTAAAGGATTTCTCGATTTCTACCTCATGACCCGTGTCGAGATGTCTAGTAATGGCGCTACTATAAGAGTTTGTTCCCTTGAGACGTAGGCTTTTTGGCACATGTTTAGAAAATCGGAGGTGTGCCCTTCTTTCTGTTCTCCCAATGTAACTGCTCCCGCAGATACACGTAAATTTGTATACACAGTTGGAGTTAACATGAGAAGGGTATCTATCGACTTTTGACTGCACCAAAGAGCATGTTGTTCGATGGACGGGAACCAACTTAGCTGAAGGATAGGCTCTGGCTAGTGACGTTCTCAGTCTTCTGTTGACCATTTCTGCAATGTTTTCACCTTTAAAATCTAGTTGAATGAAGACAGGCTTTTTTCAACTGTGGTTTGTTTGGTATTTGAGCCTTCACATCTTCCATATTTGTTAATGAATCTTTGAGGGTAACCGTTATTTTCAGCACCTTTTCAAGAATCATAAATTCTTTATTTAGGCTGTAAGCAGCTGATGAGAAGCCAACGAAATAAATGGTGGTACCATATTATTCTGCACAAACCACTGTTGTTCTTGCTTTATTTAAATTCATCAAGGGGAATAAATGCATGAAAAATCGGACTAATAATGTCTCCTATGAATCTGCTTTTTGGGGGACTGCGGGCGTCATTGGCTCTCTACCTGCTGAGTCCATGAACATATTCGAAAATTTTGTCAGATATCCATTTCTTCGTTCAATGTTTCATTTGGACAAGTAACTTTAGTGCGGCGAACCAGACATCTAAATGAATTACGTTTGTTTTATAGAGAGACGAAACTCAGAAAGTGAGTATATAGGCCAGCTGTTACGGGTTTCTGATGCAATCGTCCAAATATTGTTCCCTGTACTCGTTTAGTCATTAGGACATCCAGGAACGAGATCGAATCATTTTCGTCTCCTTCTCTGGTAAAACTTATGGCTGGATGCATTTTACTGAATTCCTCTAAAATGTCCTCAATCCAGTTTGCTCTCCTTAAAACTTTATTTTATTGGCAATAACAGTCTTGCGTTTACCCTGACATTAGGAATAAAATATTTTATTTTTTATTTTATCTTCGTGTACTTAATGTTTGAAGAAGTTTGAAGACATACGTGCTTAATAGTTGATTATATAATCTTTCCTAGGCAGTTTTCATAAACACTGAAAGGGAAGCTTGCTTTCTAGCAATTAATCATAGAGACTGGGAGATATTTTCTGTGAATTTCAACTTAGATAAACGCATAAATGACTTCCATTTTGGATAAAATTTATTTTGATGAAGTTTCACAGTGTTACATACAGTAATATTTACTGATGACCAAGTTTCGAGCACAATTCATTGCCGCTCATAATCATATCAGGTTATTCACACAACTTTCCAACTTCGTTTATGTATATCCATTAATTTTGATCTTTTGACTTGATTGGTAGTAGTATTTTCCATATTTCCAGTATGAGTGATGAGTCATTCCTATTGCACGGGTTGGGTTTAGATTCTATGATCAGAGATTCAGCAATCTCCCTCTCTCCACCTACCTATATTACATTTTTGAATTTCAACCCTCTCCCACCCACCCTATTGTGTGGTTGTGTGTTAATGTATGCAGTGCAATCGCTAAGCTTTCTTCTAAATTACTTATCTTCTCGGGGTCAACCATTCTTACCTTAGCTAAATTCTTATGTTCCTACAATCTGACTACTCCCGACCTACTAGTATGACATATGTAGTTGAATTAATTGACATTCATTTCAAGGTATTTTGCAAATTATATTATTTCGTCTAATTGGGTCAACTGGATCCCTAAGCTTACGCAGCATGTCCAACCCGAATGAGTTTGTAGGTTTGAATGCCACCCTAATTCCTGCTTTATTCAGAATCCTAATTAGGGTTTCAGATGTCCCCTCCTAATATGGTAAAACTGTAGGTGCCTTATATTTTCTCTTATTTATCATTATTAGTTTCACCATTATTTTTATTTCCCTTTTAACCTTTTCTGATCTTCCTAATGAATTCTATAGGATAGTTGTTTAACACCAACGCTTCTTCGTGCGTCGGTAGCACAGTGGTTAGGACTCTCGCCGACCATGCAAAAGATCCGGAGTTCGATCGCTTGCCGACGCACATCTGGTATCAATGGTCGGCCTGCAAAATTTGGGTTACCGATATTGCATGCCGAAAATTCTATACTTGTACCAAAAATACCATGTGGTTTCAAGCTATAACCAAAATTTTTAAAGAAAATTAAAAATTAATTCTATCTATTTTATTTCATCGTTTAGGTTTTTCGATGTACTACTTAGTACTACTGCTCGGTTTGTTAGACACTTAGCTAAGCCTGCCTTTACAGGCAGATAACAGAGGAGATGAATTACAGTCTAAATATCTATTAGAATGTGTTGGCGTTTCATAAACGCTAGTTCGCAGTTTATCTTCTTCTATTCGTCTTATTTTACTATCTAACATCACAGATAATTCTCCTTGTTCATTTTCCCATTCAAATGTGAATTTTATTCCCTCTACTAGTGAGTTTATATGTGTCAAGAAGCTAGAGATATGTTATGATTTTAAGACTGTGAAAGTGTCAGCCACATATCTCCACCATATCTTTGCAGTAGGATTAAATGTGGGACCATATAAACGAAGTTGGGAAGTCGTGTGAGTAACTTGATTTGATTATGAGCAGTAATAAATTCTGCTCGAAGCGTCATCAGCAGTAAATATATCACTATATGACACTGTGAGACTTTATCGAAATAAATTTTATCCACAATGGAATTATACTCTACCACAGTGCACAAGTTCTGCTTTTATATCGCTGATACATAAATGACTGACTGAGACTAAATTGAGATTAATAATAAGTCCAAATTAAAGAGGAATATCACATCTCACTTTCAGAAAACGCCTAATTTAGATTTATGTTAGAAGAGAAAGTCAACTTTGTTTGTTTTTATTTTTCTACGTCGAAAATACTTTTTTTGCAAATGAATACTACTTTAGAGGGTGTTTTGATGCTTGAAACATGGATGAGTGTGTGTGAGTTTATTTATTACTGGGTTTTCTTATGATTAATGACTTGATAACATGCTCATAAAATAAGTAATCTGTAGGGAAAGATATATGTATATTTTAAAAAAATGTGAATTGTGAATTGATGCTAACTTTGTCATTTCATGACATTTTCTAGTTTATTTTTATTTTTATATATCAGGTCTGTTTTGATAATAATAATAATAAATTAACTCTTGTTTATGCATTAGAAGTTTGAGAAATAAACAGTCGTGATTCATTTATTAACGCCCAGTTTATGTTGCAATAATTTGTCACGAAGGGATGAGTTATTACAGTGAGGAATATTTGTGCATACTTAATGCGTTACTTTGCAACTCTACGCATCATCATCACAGAACAAAGCATGGAATGGCAATCAAATCTCTACCTCAACTTTATAGACTTTGAGAAGGCCTTCGACAGCGTTGACCGTGAAGTAATTTGGAAACTACTCAAGTACTACGGCGTACTCCAAATATTCATCAACCTTATTCAACAACTGTATGACAACGGCACATGTCAAGTGATCCACAACGGAAAACTCACCGAGGCTTTTGGAGTAAACACAGGAGTCAGACAAGAGTGCTTAATATCACACCAATGATATTCCTAATTGTGGTGGACTGGATTATGCATCACACAGTGGGAAACGAGAAGACAGGGATATCCTGGACCGACTTAAAGAATCTAGAAGATCTGGATTTTTCGGATGATTTATGTTTGATGTCACACACAAAAACCGACAAACTGGTGGAAGAAGCAGCAGAGACAGGACTCCAGGTGAACATAGACAAGACGGAGGTTATGAAAATAACCAACCAACAACAACAACAGCAACATCCAGTGCAAATCATCATCAACGGGAGAGATTTGAAAGAGGTTACTTCATTCACTTATCTAGGGAGCATTGTCTCAACTACAGGAGGAACAGACGAAGATGTCAAATCGAGAATCAGAAAGGCGAGAAACACATTCATCAACCTGAAACCAATCTGGAAATCTTCCACTGTCACTCCTCAACATCAACAACAAAGTGATTCGGATTTTCAATACAAACGTCAAGTCAGTCAGTTCTTCTATACGGATGAATCAGAAACTTGGCCAGTGTGTCACAAGGAATATTTCCAGCAGCCTGTTGAACACCTTTATCAACAGCTGTCTTCGTTCTATACTGAAGATCAGATGGCCGGAAAGAATCACAAACAAGAAACTATGGGAAGAAACAAAACAAGAACCAATCGCTCAACAAATATGCAGGAGAAAGTGGAGATGGATTGGACACTCGCTGAGGAGACCGCTGAGTGACATCGCGCATCAGGCCAGTGCTCGAGTGGAACCCGAAAGGGAAGCGGCGAGTGGGACGTCAGTGCGAGGGTGACATGGAGGAGATCGTGTGAAGAGGAGTTGAAACAGTATGGACTAACATGGATGCAGATGAAAAGTACGGCAGAAGACAGAAGCAAGTGGAGACGTGCAGTTGATGCCCTATGTTCTACTTGGAAACCAAGGGAACAATAATAAATAATAATGCGTTACTGCTGGTGTTAGTCGTACATTTTCCTATTAGATCGGTAGAGTATTAACCATGTAGTGGTAAATTCGGGTTGACAGTGGGAATGTAAAGTTATTGTGATGTCAAGCAAGGTATACTATTTTGTAGCTCTTTTTATGCTAAATAAAATCACTAAAAATTAACTGTACACTGTATTCACGATGACTGTATAAGCAGTAATCTAGTTTTCATATGGGTAACTGTGGTTTCGGCGGCCTGGTTAAATCATTAGGCTACCAGAATTCTATCCATCAAAATGCTTAAACTTTTCTGCATTTCTGATTGTCTTTAAATATTCCCATTATTAATATTAGAACAAGACATGTAGGCGAGCAATATTATCGTTTTCAATTAGATTTTCTTCAGGCTTTACTCTAATTTACATAGATTTATATATAAAAATTTTAACCATTGATGGTGAGTTTGTGGATCAAATAATAATAATAATGTGGTAAATGTTTTCAACGTCATTAATAACGATGATTATAATGATAACAAAATAATGATAATAAGGTTTATGCAGGTGGCGATAAGAATAACAAAGGTAGTAATATGTAGACAATTCAATAAATGTATTAGGTCAAATCTTCAAAAATTTAAAACAGTTAGTCCCTTTTATAAATTTTGATAGCATTATTAGAAGACGGAGATTATCTGAAAAATGTGATGTATTAGCGCTATACATTTTGAACAATCTGATCACACATTTACTTGTCAAGTCAATATAATATACAATATAGTAAATGTGTGATCAGATTGTTCGAAATGTATAGCGCTAATACATCACATTTTTCAGATAATCTCCGTCTTCTAATAATGCTATCAAATCTTCAAAGTTAAGTAATACTAAAAGTGAAGCGGACAAATAATCAGAGGTTAAATAACTATTATAAAAGTACGAAGGAAATGGAAAATAAGAAAGTGTGGGAAGATTCTAATTAGAATTTGCATAGGCCAATGGAGAGGCAAAGGTAGAACAAACTTCTTTTGTCTGCAAAGGTTAGGATTGTTCTGTCGAATTAATTCCCATAGCTTCCGCTATGTGTAAAAGGCGGGTTCGAATTCCTTGCGAAAGGCTCGATGGAATGCGATAAATAACTTTGAAGGCACTATTTCTGTCCACCTGGTGACCGCTATCAATCAAATGAGTCAAAATAGAACTTCTTATAGATTTTATTTGGCTGCTGTAGGAAGCATATCAGAATTCAACAGCCTCTTCAACATGAGTCAAAAATCTTTTGAAAACTGGCCATTTAGAATAAGGCTTATCGTGTCGAGTTATTTTGATAGGACTGTAAACTAAAAAGGAAGACTGCTCAGTGTGGTTGATTTTTAGACAACAGACACAACTTTTAATAACGTCTCAGTTTATGGTTCGAAGAAGCTATAAATGGACTGATGTAAATGTTTTACTAAACGAGTGTGTTGATGATTTCGTTTCGATGATTTTATTTTGTAAAACGTCTGAATAAATGCACCTATTAAGGTGAAAGAAATTCTATTAGGTAAGAGGTAACGGATGAATTCATTATAGCTGAGTACTACCAAATAACTCAGGCAACATCGTTTCCAGTAGAAGAGGCACGCATGAGAATGTCGAAGGAGGTTAGGATCGGGATGGTACAACAGACCTACATTACTTGGAAATCTACCGCACTAAGCATAAAGAACAATTTTCGGACCTCCAACACTGACGTTAAGTCAGTCATTGCATCTATATAGTTCAGAGACTTGGCACGTCACTAAAAGTTTTTTTCTGACAAGCTTCAGTCTCTCATCAACAGCTGACTTTACTGGCCACATACTGAAGATCACATGGCTAGAAAAGGCATGTAACGGGGAACTCCGACAAAGAACCATTCAAGAACTAATGAGCCAACAAATATGCTGAAGAAAATGGAAATGCACTGGATACACACAAAGGAGGTTGTTGGGTAGCGTCGCGCGCCAGGCCATCGAGAGGAACTCCAATGGAAAATGACGGGTTGAGAGTGTGAGTTTGACATGGAGGTGATCGTGTGAGGAGATGAGAGCTTATGTGGGAATCTAGCAGCCATCTAAAGATGACTGCAGAGAACAAGACAAAATGAAAACGTGTATCTGAAGCACTTTGCTTTTACTCGGAACCCAGGGGAATAAGAATAATATTGGCGGGTAGACCTAGAGCTTTTTACCAATACCCCGTAGAAAAACTTTAAAAGCCAGTTGAACTCATCATGTAATAACTTGTATTTCTCCAGATATATGCAAGTGTTTGTAATGCAGGGTTTTAATTAGCGTATCCCCGTGTTAAACTGGGCTTTAAATGTGTCCAGTGCCATAAATCTTTATTCTTTCTGAATGGAACTCGGAAAGCCCTATGCGATGTATCTCATAGGCTTGAAAATTAATAATATGTGGGTACTGATTAGTACACCGGTCAACTCACTCCTTATGCGCCCTAGCTGATCAGTCTGTAGTATGCATGTGAAAAGGGTAGAGCTGGGCATAAGGCTAGAAACCACACTCCGTAAAAGCAATAAAACAACGACTGAAACTTCCAATCTTCAGGCCTGAAGCCCTGTGTTCCATTTGGAACTTGTAGAACGAATAAATAAGTTTACCTAACTCTTTGATTGCCGGTGTGCGCCTAAATTCATTTCCAAATAGGTTTCAACCTACTTCTAGGAATTCTTCAAAGAAAAAGGAGAATTGAAGTATGCTTTGGGTAGAACAATACTGCTTCAAGTGAAATATCTATTATTACACTACTTAGAAATTTTAGGTTAAGACTAATTACTCTACTATAAAACAGACTGATAATTCTATAGTGTTTTAAAAGGATTGTTCTGAATAAAGCTATTATCATTATTAAAACCTAACTCAGAGTTCATGAAATTAGAGTGAACTACCTGTTTTCATCACCATTGGCGTATTTTCACATGTCCATTTGCTCTTATGGAGCTAGTTAAATCATGAATAGTGCAAAGTGAAGCTTTTGAAATACTGACCCATATTATTGAAAAAGGTAAGAAAATTCTGATTCGTGGCTGTAATCCTGGATATTCTGTTGATAATTAAAGTAACTTCGACATCTTACATACAGACTACAGCTGAATCTGTGTATAAATGAGAACTTTGTATTGTCACTTTCTTTATCATGTCTATTCTCATAAGTTAACTTCCACAAGGTGTACAAAAAGAAATTTTTACATATCTTTCTGTCCAAATTAAAATTTATTTCAAGATTGATCACGAAATAACTCAAGTTGGAGAACCACTGAGACACAGGAAGTATGGGAAAGTTGTATCGTCCTTGCTCTGGATTCCTCAGGAGTACACATCACTGACCTCAACATGAGGTGACCTCGTCAAACATTCAGCCGCTGGGATGGAATCCAATTACCAATGAATTCCGACTACTATCGATTCGTGATTTTATAGAGCTAGTGCCAACCAGCTTCTTCGAAGAGTATTTGTCTTCATACCCAACTTGGTCGACCCCAATGGCTTCGACTTCCCACTACAACCTCAGGCAACTTCTTCCTAGTGACCTCTAGATTAAATGTCAAGTATGCGTTCGCAAGTATCTCCCTGGTTGAATCGTGGATGTATATTGTTGAAGAGTCTCAAATAAGGACGGAGCAACTGTCCAGTATTCCATGGTTTTCACTGGTTCTCTAATTGATATCAGTTCGGCATCAGTTATGAAATCAGTCTAATCCCTGAAAATCATCACTTGGAAATTGTAATTTATTGTCGTATTATTTTAACTATCATACTTATTATTTTCAATCTTTTCAGATTATTCTCATGTAAATAATTTCTCAAACTTGACCAATTAACAATGTCACTCATTTTCTCTTCGTTCGAACAAGGTATCACGTAACAATTTATCGTGTCTCTGGCGAATTTATTATATATATATATTTACCTGTATCTACTGTTGGAAGAATACCAAGGAAATGTACTCGGTTAATCTTCATTTCTTGCATATCTTGATTGTGATACCTTATTTTCAACTATTTTATTACATCACAAGACTGGCAAGATATCTGTTGTTTAAGAAACGATACTTCATATTGGCGGTGTGCTTAAAACTTGGGCTACCAAAAGCTTCACTCTCTCTAGTGGCTGGATTCAACATAGAACTTGGCACCGAAGTGCAGCAGTTCCAGTTGCCACGTTCCAAATACCACACAAACGTAGACAAGAAAATGAGTGAAGAGAATAAATAGAATTTAGACAAGTATAAGAATGAAACAGAATGAGTTAATGTAGAAAGGAATATGAAAGATTACAGAGACTGAATACATCTGCGTAAGCCATTGACAACGATTTTGAGCCATGTCACCTATTGTCTTCAGTAATTGATTCTTAGAGTCCCGAGGGCCCCAACCCGGAAGTCTGCATCTCCCTACCTGACTCAGTTTAACTGTCAGGGATTTCGTGGATTGATGCCATGTTTTTTTTGGCCACCACTTGCTCTTTTCCAACCTGCACCTATATCAGCTAGCTAGTAATGCCCGTCTGGGTGGGGGAGGCGATGGTTAGGCATGCGCAGCACGTGACCCAGATATCTCAATGTATGTAACTTTATAGCCTCGTCGATTGATTTTCCCTCTTTGCCCAACACTCTACGCCTAACGTCAACATTACTTACCTTATTATACCACCTAACGTAAGAAAGAGATCGTAGACATCTATGATCAAAAACAGTCAACCTTTTCATGTCTTCAACTCGTATTGGCCATGTTTCAGAACCATAGAGAAGGATGGAGCGAACTGCTGAGCAGTACACACGTCCCTTGGTTGATAGTCGGATGTCACGCCTATGCCAGAGATGGTGTAAGTTAGCGAAAGCAGCTCGAGCTTTTTGGATCCGTGCTGAGATTTCGTCACCAGTCAATCCGTTGGTGCTGATACAACTCCTCAAATAGATGAAGTGGTCAACATGTTCTATCACTTCACTCCCTATCACTAAGCTAGGAGTTGACGTAGTCCAGTCCTGTAGCAGCATCTTACATTTTACAGGAGCTAATCGCATGCCAAACACACGAAGATTGCTGCACAAGGTGTTCAGAAGACTCTGCATTTTGTCAGCATCCTCCCATAACAGGACTATGTCATCTACATATTCTAAGTCCATTAGACTATTCCCTGGTAACAAGTTGATTCCTAAGTCTTTAAGTTCAGTTAAGGATACTTCCATTAGCATATCTATGATCAAGTTAAACAGAAAAGGGGAAAGTGGACATCCCTGACGGACACCACTGGTTGTTATCAATTCAGATGACAATTCCCCATAATCCCTTACATGGCTACGTGAGTTTGAGTAGGGTGCCTTGATTAGTGCAATGTACTTTCTTGTCACTCTTTTTACAATCATAGTACCTCTCGATCCAAGGAGTCGAAGGCCACCTTCAAGTCAAGAAATATGGCAATTGTTGGACGCCTAAAAGTGTCTATGTTCTAGGATCTGTCGGAGAGTTAAGATATGATCTATGCATCCTCTACCTGGCCTAAAGCCCGCTTGATTTTCCCTCGTTTGTTCCTCCCGAGTTCGGCTTAGTCTGTTCATGATTACTAAGCCTAGGATTTTAGAGACTATGTTCGTCAGGCTGATTCCTCTATGATTATCACATGAGGACTTGTGTCCCTTCTTGAATATTGGTATAATAAGTGACTTACCCCAGTCTGATGGAACCGTCTCTGATTCCCAGACGTTACCTAGTACCTTAGTTAAACTATATACTAGTATGTCACCCCCATATTTAAACACCTCTGGAACAATTCCGTCGGGTCCTGCCGCTTTGCCTCATTTCAGATTACAGATAGCTTTTGTTACCTCACTTATAGACGGCGGGCCAGTGTCTATATCCCATTCGGGTGTGTGCTGGATGGTGGGGAGGCTCAGTGTGGCTGTAGGCAAGTTAAATTGTTCCTCAAAGTGTTCTTTACAGCGTTCAAGGCGTCTATCCTGAGAGCTAATTAAGGAGACATTTTTCTCAGAAATAGTCTCACTTATGATTTGCCTTCTCCCACCCGTTTCCCTGATGAGTCTAAAGAGTTGCCTAGTGTTGCCTTTCGCCGATGCTTTTTCCATATCTTTCGCCTTTGTCAACCACCACTGTTCACGGTCCTTGCGGAGACTTTTCGTAAGTTTCCTTTTGTGCAGCTTTCGCTCCTCATTGAATTCGGAGCTCGCCGGAATAAGTCTTCTAGCATCCATCAGTTCGGATGAGGCAGTCGAAATCCAATGGTTTTTACTCACCTTTGGATTTACCTTATTCACAGCTTTTACAGCTGTATCTATGGCTGACTGAATATTCTTCCAGGCTTCTTCAGGGTGAGCGCAGCTGTCGAACTCAGATATGTGTTTAGCTAGTTCTTCCTCAAATAGGGACTTAGTTTCCTGATCAAGCTGGGGACGTGATGGGTTTACCGCTAGCTGTTTCCTACGTCCGTTCAGTCATAAGCACACACGAGCGCGGACCAGTGCGTGATCGGTATATACACACGTGTTCCAGAAGGAGCGACAATCTCCTACCGACCCACGCCAACGATAGCTTATTGCTATGTGGTCTATCTGTGTCCAGCGTTGGTTTGATGATGGGGGTCGCCAGGTCAAACAGTGTCTCTCCTTGTGTTTGAAGTTAGTGCTTACAAGAAACAAATGATTATCTGAACAGAACTGTAGGAGACGGTCACCGTTGTCGGTTCGCTGGCACGGAATTCCGTATGTGCCACCAACATTCTTCTCAGATTGACATAATTTCCCTACTTGAGCATTAAAGTCACCAGCTAAAACGACTATGTCTGAACGTTTAGCCTTTCACAGCAAACTAGACAGCTTTTGGTAGTCAGTGGGGGCGTAGGCGGAGATTACGAAAAGGCATCGGCGAGTAGTGCAGTCTTTTCTCCTTTTCACTGATTTTGTTTGAGTCATAGCAATTGGATTGGGTAGCTGCTTTTTGTCTAACCGCTATCCAAACAACCTTTCTGGCATGGTAGGACCTACAGGAACATAAGTTCCAGCCAGTGTAGCTCGTTGGGTCATTGCGATATGCAAGCCCGACCACCACGTCAAGGTAGCAGCTTTCGGTCGGGTCACTCTCTCTAGTGCATATATTTTTTCTCGTTTGATTTGTTTCAATCGATTACAATATGACCTCTAATGGTATTATCTAATCTTGTAAGTATTTAAATTGTCTACAAGTTCCTGATTCGCAAGTTCCTACTAAACTTGAGGTAAGGCCTGATTATGGATGGCAACATGTCCCAATACATGAGATAACTGTTCTTCACTTATGTCCTCGGGTCTCAAAATGTACTTCTGAACATCTTACAATTAGCTTTCAACTAGATATCGTGTATTTCTTGAAGGAAGGAGACAAAGCAGACATATAATATATATGTCCAAACCGAGTTGACTTTTAACAGTTTGAAAATATTTGGGCATTGGGTATATGATATTCATTATAATAAAGGTTTTTTGTATTTCCCAACGAATGAAAAACAAAACGATATTGTTGCTTTTACTGACGTTTCCCTATTTAATGCTAATAGCTTTGTCAAAGTATTATTAAACCGGAATTTACAAAATCTCAGCTTACATATAGCAAAGAGTTAAGGGGTGAGAAAATAAACAAGTTAGGTCAAGTTAAAAGGACACATTGAAAGTTAAAATAACAATGAAGATCACTAAACCAAATAACAAAGGTAATAGTACATCTATTATGATATCAAAACAAAGTTTACTAACTCGATCATCGTTCGTCAGTTTGGAGTCATGTTTCGTTGGTCAAATGGTAAAGATAACAAAACCAAGTGTAGATTGTTGGATTTGATCGGTGTGTATAATTATAAAAGCAGTGTGTGCTTACATAGTGAACTTGCATATCACATTCGTGTTGATTTTGTCACTTCATGAGGGAGGGAATGGTTTGTGTTTCAGCTCAGAGGCCATTGTGTTATAGAATATTTTAATATTTTACCTGAAGAATATATTACGAAGGGAAAATATCGTGCAATAAACTCCTCTGAAAATTCTGCACACTTTACAAATACTATCTGGAATAAAGATGTTATTATTATTATTACTATTATTATCATATCACATATACATTGCAGAGCTTTTCATACAGAACTAATTTAACAGTTAATAAATGTCTTGTTTCGCGTTATTATCCATGTAAAATTAATGCTAAATGAACAGTTAACAAGCCTGTTGCATGTGTAAATGTTAGTTAATATTGTTTATTTGAAAAGTGGGCATTCTATAGTCGCCACTACGACATTTATTACCGCTTCAATAGGCATCGCCTTTGTTCTTTCTCTGTCTTTAGCGTGATTTATTCAGCAAATGCTGGCTAAAAACAGACAATAGCGGTCAAACATCGTTTGTTTTTTTTCCTTGGTTGAATTTATGACAGAAACATCATTTCATAGAATAAGATGCATCATACAGCTGAGTATCATAATAATAATTACTATTATTAATGCATTATGTAACATTGATATGATTGTTGTTAAGACACCAAACAACGACAGCAACAATAAACTAATTTGTAGTGATTAAATACTATACAGTTTTAGCCTACATATATTTCATTATGTAGGCAGCCTTGAAGTTGTAGCATGCTGCTGCTGCTGCTGTTCATAGAGGTAATTTACATGACAGTATTCCGGAGGGTGGACAGGGGAGGGGAGAATGATTATCCATAACCTCATTCATTTGCTTGTAAGATAACAATAGACTACATGCTGAAAAGTTGATTTATAACTTAAAAGTTTCTTTTGTTCTTATTTTGATGTAAGATTTGATAAAGAAATAAACAGGACTATACGTGACTGCATTTGAAATTATTTTCTTTTTGTGCTAGGAATTATAAATTGGTGAGGGTTTTTTCTCCTTGAATATACTAAATTCTTGAAGATCCTTTTGTCTACCCATTGACATCGTATTGCTGATTGCAATATTAGGGAAATCAATAGTCTGGTCTTCTAGAATTTAATACACTGAGTTCCCCTGATTACAATATAGCAAAAATATTTATTCAGACATCTATAAAACACAAAATAATCGAGGAAAGAATATTCTTTTCGATAAATTCCTCTTCCAGGCTCTACAATGCTTATATGCTTATATACACAGAATATTTTAAATTAGTAGTTAACAACAATATTAGCGTTTTTTTTTAAATAATATCGATTTGTAAAGTATGGTCAATGCTATTGCAGTTCATTAAAGATGCTTGAATTATAATAATAATAATAAAGATATAACAGCGAATAGAATACCAACTAAAATTAGGGAAATTTCACAAAAATTCCGGATTATTCAAACCTGGATGGCCAAGGTAATGATAATGACTGAACTAACTTCTTTTGGGTGCATAAATTAGGCTTATTAATATGAATCCCCACAGCCTCAGCAATTTTTAGAAGTCGAACTCTTAAAGCGAAATTGAGATTCATAGGTATGCGGTAAATGACCCTGAAAGCATGATTAACGTCAATCTTGTGTTCTGTCTCCACAAGATGAGACAGAATAGCGCTGTGAATAGATTTTGATTGTCCTATGCTTAACCAGGCAGGGTGATGTTCGGAAATTCGACGAGAAACACGCCTAATGGTACGGCCTATGTATTTACCGAAATAAGAGCTCATGTTTTTCTAGTCCACAGCTTTGCGACAGTTCCTAATAACCAAGAAACTGACGTTGTTATTGTTCCCTCGGGTTCCGAGTAGGGTATAGAGCTTCAACAGTACATCTTCTGCTTCGTCTTGTTCCCTACAGTCTTCTTCAACTGGTTCCCATGATCAATCATTGGTTCTCATCTCCTGACTACACGGTCTTCTCCATGTCACACACAGACCCACGTCCAACTCTCCACTTCCTATTGAGGTCCCACTGAAGGGCCTGTTTCGAATTTAATGTCACCCTGAGGTCTCCTCATTTATGCTGAATCCACCTCCATTTCCTCAGGCACATTTATAGAGCAATGGATTCTTAATTAGTTTGTTGCCGGAGTTGCTAGATGCTAATTGTTTCTCGCTATCGGATCTTCAGTATGTAGCCAGCGAAGGCAGCTGATGGTAAAAGACTTCAGCCTCTTAGAACTTCTTTTCGTGACACGCAGTGCAAGTTTCTGACCGATATAGAAGCCTTAACTAATATAACTTTTGTAGTGAAAATCCAAATCGTGTTGTTAACGCTGCGGAGTATAGCAGATTTCTTAACCAATTTCAGAGTGATGAAGGTCTACCTTGACTTACCGATTCTGGTTTCGACATCCTCTTCCGTGCTGTTGCCTGTAGTTAAGACGATGCCTCGTAGATAAATGAATAAAGCGATTTCTCCGCCTGATCATAACTGATAATTGTTACTGTTGGTTGCTATTTTTCATCACTTCACTTGAAGTTCCTTCTTTGCTGCTTCTTCTGTCTTCTAGTTTGTGTGACACTTGATATTAATCTTCCGCAAAGTTCGGATCTTCTACAGCCTTCTTGCCACTCGAGTGTATTCGTGTCTTCTTGCTAGCTAGGGTGCCCTGCGTAATCCAGTTCACCACAGTTAGGAATATCATCGGTGATGGTAGGCAGTCTTGTCTTACTTCTGTCTTCACTTCAGAAGCTTCGTCGAGCTTTCCGTTGTGGGTCACCTGACACTTGGCATTGTCATATAGCTGTTGAATGAGGTTGATAAAGACTTGGGCATTGCACACATTAGTCTTCAAGTAGTTTCCAAATGACTTTTCAGTCAGCACTGTCGAAAGCCCTTTCAGAGTAGGTGAATATGGAGTAGAGATTTGACTGATATTCTACTCTCTGTTCGTTGACGTTGCGTAGAGTTACAATTTGACCAGCACATGATTTTCTTTCCCTGAATCCAGGTTGCTCAGATCAGACTTCTCCATCCATAATACCTTTTTTTTGCTCCAGGATGACACTACTTGATATTTAGTTTAGCGTGGACGGGAGCATGACTCCACGCTACGCGTAAGTCACCCCTCTTTGGCAGCTTGACAAGGTGGCCTTTCATCCAATCATTAATCACCCTTCCTTCCTTCAAAACATTTTGCAAAAGTGGTGTCAGCTTATGCCCTATAGTCTCTGGGTCCCCTCTTATGTGCTTCGGGAGAATTTCCTTCTGGTACTATTGCCTTTGTATCTTTCATTGGCTTGATTTCATTCAAGACTTCTGCTTTTTTGGAAGAGTGTTGCCCATTGGTAGTTCTATGGCTGTTGGTGCTGATAATCAGTTGAGTTATATAAATATAAAATACTTCGAATATTACTTTAGCTCAAGCAGTACGGTTGGGGTGTATGTGATATAGAATTCAAGTTAGTTGATAATCTAAGAAAAATAATCTGTTTGCATGTAATGTGATGGAACTCTCTAGAGAAGTGCAAGGAAGTGAAAAGAAATGGTAAGTAGAAATGAAATTACTACGCAAGCAAAACAATTAAGTAAACAGAAGGATTGACAATGAATTGTAATCAAGAAAACTGTGACTCAACAAGACATGTAAACGCAGTATAGTCATCTAATTAGCGGAGTAGCGCAGAATTACATTAAACTGAAATTATTTGATAGCAATGGCTTCTGAAAAGCAAAGTAGCCAGGGTTTTATTCGAGTTTTGATTGTTCTGTAGGCTTGACTGATTGTGAATTTACTTTCCGTAACAATCAAGCGAAAAGCAACAAGTTGGCAGAAGAAGCATCCAGAGAAGATAGGACTTCAGGTGAACATAGAGAAAACAGAGGTTATGAAGATTCCTAGGCAAGAAGAACAACAACAGACAACGATCAGCATAAATGGGAGGAACCTGAAAGAAACAATTTCCTTCACCAACCGACCTGAAAAGAATCGTTTCAACTACAGGAAGACGGAACTGACGAGGATATCAAAGCAGGGATCGGAAAAGCAAGACAAACTTTCAATACTCTAAAGTCTGAGTGGAGGTCAACAACACTCAGCATCAAAAATAAGATTCGGATTTTCAACTCCAATGTGAAGTCAGTGCTACACACTATACGGATCGATCAGAGACTTGCACTGCGCGTCATAAAGAGCATCTCAAACAAACTACAGACCTTCATTAACAATTGTCTTCTCTCAATACCACTCAAGATCAGATGGCCGGCCAGAAAACATCAGCAACAGAGATTTCTCGCAATGAGCGAACCAACCAGCAGGAACCAATTGTGAAACAGATAGGCAGGAAGAAATTGAGATGGATTGGCTGGTCATACTCTGAGGAAACAAACCATCAAGTGAGTGACATCACTAGACAAGCCATTGCTCGAGTGGAACCCAAAAGGGAAGCGGCGAGTTGGTCGTCAGTGCAAGGGTGGGTGACTTGGGTGAGGTCATGTGAAGAGGAGATGAAAACGTGTGGGCAGACTTGGAGCCAGGTGAAGACTCTAGCAGAAAACCGATCGCAATGTAGACGGATGGCTGAAGCCGTATGTTCCTCTAGGAATTAAAGGAAACAATCATAGTAATAATATAATAACAATCAAGTGACGCGTTGGTGGCACAGTGGTAGAATGCTCGCCAATCAACTACGTATTTGGTCTGGGGTTCGATCGCCAGCCGATGCAATCCTTTATCTTGCTAAGCCAGTAAGGCTGTTAAAGATGGAAGGCTGGGAATGAGGTTAGCAACCTCATCCCGTAAAAATTAACACCACTGCTACCGAAACTTCATGTCTCTAGCTTGAAGCCCTGTGTTCCACTGGGAACGCAAAGGAATAAAAAAATAATAATAACAATCAGGTGCTTAGCAGTTACATTTGCCGAAATTGTCTTACTTTTCATATGAGGATTGTCAAAGATATGCTGAGGAAATATAGTAAATGCTCTCGTCTCAGTCCTTCGAATGTACTTACTGCTTCAACGACATACCACTTGATAAGTGCAGTTGAAGTTGACACAAGCACAATACTTATCTACTTTGAACTGTATCCTTTTCACCCCATCCTTTAGAACGTTTCATCACATTACGGATAAGTAAATTCTGGTTGTTAGATTACTAACTAACCTGTTTTCTCTGTCTTTTGTTCCACAACTAAGTTGAAATAATTATTGAGGAATTTCATGTTTATGCATTTGTAATAACTTATGTAATTATTTAGGCGTCTAGAAGCTGATGAAAAGTTACGAAATTAAAACAAACGTGAGCTTTTTTTATCTTTTAAAACCTTCTAAAAGTTTCCGCGTCATATACTCCAATCTTTACTCGCGTTACCAGTAAATTATACGCAATGGTTAAAGTGTCATTTTGACTGCAACCGTGAAAATAGAACACATGGGTATCTCGTAGCAGAATAGTTTATTTGACAAAATACAATAATCCTACAGTGAAAGTTTGATTTGCACCAAGCATGCACATTCTACTTCTTTCATCATCATTTTTTGCTTTCTGTATTGCTTCATAGTAATAGAAAATCAAAATGAATGATTCCGCGAAGAGACTCTTTTCAACAAATTTATTATCAAGCTGTACAATCATATATATATACATAACAGTTCGAAAAAATTTGGGCATTGGTTATATGATATTCATTATAATAAAGGTTGGTTGTATTTCCGAAGGAATGAAAAGGACAAAACGATATTGTTTTTACTGACGTTTCCCTTTTTTAATGCTAATAGCTTTATCAGAGTATCATTAAACCGGAATTTACAAAATCTCAGCTTATATATAACAACTTAATCATCGTTCCTCAGCATGGGGTCATTCTTGCGTTATCAAGTTGGCAGATTGGTAAAGATAACAAAACCAAGTGTAGATTGTTGGATTTGTCAGATGCGTAAAATTATGAAAGCTGCGTGTGTTTTTACTTAATGAAATTGCTTATCACATTCGTGTTGATTCTGTCACTTCATGGGTGAAGGGTGTTGTAACCGGTCCTTCATTCCGATTCAGACAATTTGGATTCCATTTGATATGAAGTGCTTTTGATAATAAAAGACTTTTTTGTGATTTCTGAAATTTAGCTGGATTATTTCAATATTGTCCAAAATCAATTTTGTGGCCTGATTCTTTAGTGTGTAGACCTATGGTTGATGATTTTTCAAGCTTTACTAGTTCAACTCGATTTCTCGGTGGTTGAACAGATACTCTACGGTGTTCATTTCTTCTGATTTTGATTTCTCTCTGGCTATGTTTGCCTGATGTATGTCGCATCACATTCCAAGCATTTTATTTTGTGGACAATTCGATAGGAAATCCTTAGGGATTTGGTCTTTTAAATAGACAAGGTTGTTTTGCAGTGTGTCTGATGTTTTGAAGAAAACTCTGATGTCGAGCTTATTGAGTACTCTTCTGATATCGTCTGACGTCATATATATATAAATTCGTAGGAAGTATAGAAATTGGATGGGGGTGTAAAATTATAGGATTATTAGACAAATAAAATAGAAACAATGACGTTACACAAAACTGTGTGAAATTTGATAACAAAATTTAACGTTGCCAAACAAAATTGATTTACAATGACAAGTGGAATGAGTGAAGTAATACTGGGGATAATTCAAAGTGAGAGCAGTCATGGCAACAATTGATGTAATAAGGGAAGAGTATACAAAGTGACTAAACAAAACGGGGCAAATCAGTAGAGCCAAAATATGAATGGGGACTGTCATACTTTAGCATAGAGAAAAATAAGACCATGAAAGTTGGAGGAGTTGAAAGAACTTTCCTATTTCGATGGCCAAAGCTTCAGCAATGCAGATGAGTCGTATACGTAGTGATTTGAGTAAATTACCTTTCACCTTGTAAATAACTTTAAGGGCTGAGGATGCAGAGACATGGTGATCAATGTCAACCAGATGTGTTTCTTATAGCTCCAATTCCAGCTCTTAGTAACCATGAAGGATAAAACCCGAGTCAAAGTACCGCTATATCTCTATTTCTCCCCTTTGCAACTTAATGTTTGTCTTCGCTGCTGAAGATTTATTTTCAGATGATATGACACAACATACCACTTGGTTATACGTACCACTTCAGTGGGCTGCTTCCATGGATAAATAAGGTTTAGTCTCAGTTAAGTAGAGTTCATCGTCGACTAGAAATCACAACAATGAATCCTCTATAGGATCATCTTTAGATTGCTATGCTTATGGCAAAGTTATAAAATCAGCTGCTAAAGAACGATATTAGCAAACTATTCTGTTATCGTTATTTGAGTGAAAATTTCATCACATATATTAAGTAATTGATGACAAATTCCTTAAGACATTCAACTTTGCAAACCCATAGACTAAGTTTATCCATTAAAGAGATGTTTCACAGTCAAGGGGACAAGATAACGGTATTTAGAAGAGTGTCATGCACCTGTCAACATCAGCATTTCAGATACTTTGTTCTCCTAGAATACGAGCGAAACTGGTTCAGCGCTCTGACGTCTTAAGCTGAAGATATTTATGCAGCCAACCCTTTCAATGATGGAATAATAATAATAGAAACTTTTATGTAGAAATATGACTATCTAGGAATGTTTCGAAAGCTTTTCAGCATGCGAACACTGCAAGTAACTGTTGCACCTGATCAAAGAATACGTGAACGATAACATATCACTAAATTTTAGTAAGTATAATACTACTACTACTAAAACATTGACATTAAATATCTGAGAATCAGAAGGTAAATTGTTCCTTATGGCGATAACATGTGAAGCCCACTGCCTCCTGTTTTATTCTAATCTGAGTGAAAGATAGACTATGGGATTCAGTCATTTTAATGTGTATTTATAAATCTACAACCACTCATGAAGACACGTAGGAGTGTAGAAGGCCTCTGCAAGTGCATCGTGTCTTTATTGTGTATTTTCAGTTTGGCTATGGAAAGTGAAATTTGTCAGGAACTTTATACTAAGTCATCTATTGGATAGAGAGCAACAGAATCGAAAAAACTAAGGCTCTACAACCGTATAGAAGGGACTACCCAGATTGTATGGTTCTGCTAATGCCTTTATTATCTTCCACTAAGGCGTACATCATTAACTGTAATAGTTGAAATGACACCAACTTTCTATGTAGATAAAAATTTCATGAAAAACTGTCGAAAATGTGTATCCTGATTTATCTGTATCTTTCTCTCTTTTTTTCCCTCATGTTCCCCAGTGAAACATAGAGCTTCAAGCTAGTGTTTATTATTTTACACGATGGGGTTGCTAGCCTCATGCTCAACCTTCCCTCTTCACCAGGATTATTTTTGGCTTAGAAAGGTAAAGGAGTGCGTCAGTCGGGGATCGAACCCCGAACCATGTGCATGGTCGGCGAGCGTCCTAACCGCTATGCCACCGACGCACTATCTTTCTCTCACTTACATCTTACTCGACACAACCAATGATACGAAATAGTTTTCTTCAGGTTAAAAAATTAGTGAAAGTAAGCTTGTATGGGGTTGATAAAAATAGTGTCATTTAATATTTCTTGACAAGGCGAAAAGCATCTCCAACAGGTTGCAGACTTTTATCAACAACCACCCATTTCGCTGGCTCCATAATCAAGGTCAAACAGCCAGAAAGAATTTGCAATAAGAAACTAGGGGAACAGGCTAACCAAGTACTTATCGTTCAAGAAGTATGCAGCAGAAAATGGAGGTGGATCGGGCACACACAGTGAAACAATATTTCTTTACTGTTTCACTATGTGATATATCTAATAAACAAACTAATACGGAAGAATAAATTGTGCTCGAAACGTCACCAGTAACTATTGTTGCCTTACTGTGTGTTTTGATCAAATAAAATAATTCTGTGATGGAATTATTCTCTGTTACAGTGGATAAATTGTATTCAAATATTTTTAACCCTAAATAAAAACAAGGACTCAATTCACGTTAAAGTAAATTTAGTTTCTTGACCAGAATGTTACTTACTCATGAGAACAAATGATCACCTAGACACAATGTACTCCAAAATATTATAAGAAAATAATGTGAAATAACCGGAAAAGATCTTCGTGGACCGGTGTTCCTCTGTTTTTTCCTCATTGAGTATGAATCATGCACTTCATAAGAACAAAAAATAAAACTTTTTTGCACACTGTCTCACAACAGCCATCAACCCAATTTCCAAATGACCCGTTTTAAACACTTGAGGACATTTCTCAAACTACTGTCTAAAGATTGACCTAAAGTGGTTACTACGCTTGAAGGATCTACTTGCACTGTGTATCGCATGAGTGAAAAAAAAGAAAATTAAAGTTATTCCATCATTGCGACAGACGTTAGACGATGTGAAAGTTCTCCTACTAATGAATTAGTGCGTAAGATTAATGTTTCTGGAAAATTACCTGTCTGTTTCATTGTGTTTTCCCATTTCGTGAACATTATTAAACATCTGTTCGAAATCTTTGTTAAAATATTTCATAATATTCATAAACTTATAATATACTCCGCTTTTGAGAAGCCATTCATGCTTATTTGAATATCGGGGTCAAATTAAATGTGTAGAGATGATAAAAATGGCTTTTTAATGGGCGTGATGTACTATGTTACAGATGTATAATTTTCTATTGAATACATCGGGTATGTAATGGTTCTTTGAGTTTACCAGGCGTTGCCTTGTTGGGAGTGTTCATTTTGACTGAAACCTCAAAATAACTTTCATTTCCAAAGTATTATTCAGTAGTTGTTCTTAGTTAGTTAGGAATTTTTCTGAAATCCACCCAAAATTAGTGGTTTCCTAAAATATCCCGATATCATCTGATTTGTGTGAATTTAAAAACCTCTGGTTTATTATTTACTCACGAGAGTTATAAGATTTGATAGTGTGGAAAATTCCCATATTATGAATTAAAAGTCAATCTGAACGAAGAATATTCTTTTCAATAATTTCTCTTCAGGTTCTTACAATTATAAAATATAATATTTGTTGTCGTTACAATAAAGGTCAGTTATGCGGCAGATACCCCCACTCTACAAATCCATTATGATTAATCACCATTGTCTCCCGTTTTACATTATTTTGTAATCGAATTCAGCCTAGCACGTTTGTCACACAAATACGACTACTTATTTTGACACCCCATAACTAATCTGTTATTCTACGTTAAAAATGTATCTGCTGCATAACTGGCCTTATTGTAACGACAACAAATATTATATTTTATAATTGTAAGAACCTGAAGAGAAATTATTGAAAAGAATATTCTTCGTTCAGATTGACTTTTAATTCATAATATGGGAATTTTCCACACTATCAAATCTTATAACTCTCGTGAGCACCCTATTGCGTTAAAGGAACTCAATGATTTCCTGAAGTTCAACGTACGGCTCTCCGAATCAAGAATATGTATCGAATTTATAAAGGATTGTATCCAGAAAAATCGATATCCTAAACTCTATTGGAAATCATTACGTAGAAACAGAATACCACAAAGTAAAGTGACTTTAAAACGACATGCACTTAATCAGCTTGAATCAATACAGTCTGACATCACACAACTGGAATTAAATATATCACAACGGAATTATGCACTTCTCGACCTTCCAGAGGATATGAGACTACAATTTATGGAATATGTCGATGAAATCGCCGAATCAAATTCCTCGAAAAAACGAACACAACTTATGAAAGTCTTAGAAAGCCGAACTCCCGAATGTAGATTTCCTGCTAATCCCGAAAGGTACGTGCATAACTTTTCTAGCGTGACTCTTGACAAACTACAACTTGAAGCGTTATCTCTAGGACCTAAGTTTTGCGATTTTCGTACGGAGATTAGTCAGATTGACACCGATGTACAGTTCGAGAACTTCTATATACAAACAGGGGACTTGGTCGCCTCCTCTGATGAGGACCTAGAAAGATTCAAATCAATCCTGGTAGACTGTTGCTATCAGTATAGACAGAAGGACAAGAATAAGCCCCATAGTATACTCACAAAAGCACATCGAGAAGCTGTTAAAAAACTAAGACGAAATGAAAGCATAGTTATTACGAGACGGGACAAGGGACCGGGGATAGTCATTATGGATAGGCAGGACTACATCAACAAGATGAACTCCATACTAGCTGACGGCAGCAAGTTTCAGAAGCCGAAAGCAATGAAAGATCATACGGAGAAAGTAGAGAAAGAAATAACAAACTTATTAAAGGATTTGAAGAGTAAGGGGTATATATCACCAAAGACTTTCGAAAACATAAAACCCACAGGTAGCACTATCTCACGCATGTATGGTCTACCGAAAGTGCATAAATCAGGAGTACCCCTACGCCCCATACTAGACATGTCTCATTCATCCTATCACGAGACAGCGAAGTGGCTGGTACAGCTACTTCAACCCTTGCATGACGAATTAGTAAAGCATAGCGTCAAGGATACCTTTCAATTTATTGATAAGATCAAAAACTTGAACACAACTGGCAAATACATGGCATCACTTGATGTCTCATCTCTATTCACTAATGTGCCTCTAGTGGAAACCATCGACTATATCTGCGAACAGATTATAGAAAAGAAATTGTGCACTGATATTCCAATTAGTAATCTGAAACAACTACTTGCTAAATGTACAGCAAATGTTCAGTTCTTGTTTAATAATGAAATATACAGACAGATTGATGGAGTAGCCATGGGATCCCCACTGGGACCTATTTTCGCGAATATATTTCTAGCAAAACTAGAAAATAGTCCGTTGAAAGAGGAAATAGCAAATATGGAAATGTATTGTCGTTACATGGATGACACTTTTGTAGTGTACGATGAAGGGTTAAGTAGTGATTTGATTTTGAGCAACTTCAATAATGCTCACCCAGCGGTCCATTTCACCTACGAAGGAGAATGCAACGACTCTCTACACTTCCTCGACGTCCTACTAACGAGAAGAGAGGATGGTTCCGTCAAAAGAACCATATTTAGAAAGCTAGAGACCAAAGCTCAGTATACACACTTCCTTAGCTTTGCACCGATGAAATACAAACGCAATCTGATCAGATGCTTAGCATTTAGAGCAAGGTCGATTTGTTCCGAAGACTGTGTAGAGAAAGAACTCCAGGTCATCCGAGACATTCTAAGTGAGAACGGATATCCAGGGAAGTTCATTAAAGCAAACATAGGTTACAATAGCCGTAAACATGAACTGACAACGGTGGAGAAAAAGCCTCTGTTTTTACGTCTCCAATTCAAGGGAGATACTCCTGCGGAGATTCTATCGCAACGTTTAACCAGGGCGATCAAGAAAACTTTCTACTCTGCACGTCTGTGTCTATCCTTCAGTAGCCGTCCAATGTTCACCCAGCAACTCAAAGATGTTTTACCTAATCTTAGCTCTTCTTCATGCATATACCATTTCAACTGTCCCTGTGGTTCAAGTTATATAGGGCGCACGATTAGGCAGGTTCGTCTACAGGTTCGAGAACATATACCAGCTTGGTTCAGCAGAGGGGGAAATTAAGTGCATAAAAAGCTCGATCCTGTCACACTTGGTCGATACTGGACATCATATCGATGTCAACACAGCTTTCAGGGTTATATACCGAATTCCGAAGTCGTTATCACGTACAGTTCGCTTACGTCTTCTACACATAGCTGAAGCTGTTGCAATAAGATCGACTAAACCGGAACTTTGTATCCAAAAAGAACACGTCCAGACGCTGTTCCTACCGTGACCAAACTTGGATTGATGATTCTTCTTCTCACCAAGAGTGCTCCTTCCCCTTAACCCTCTTGGCTTTTTTTTTCTTTTGCTTATTATTACAATTATTACTATTATTATTATTATTAATATTATCATTATTCGTCATAATTTATGCCCTTCATGCAAACATTCTCTCAATACTATCGAATTTTTTTTTTCGTTTATACTATCCGGACTTATTATTAGTGATATTATCTCTTTTCTCAATATATGCCTCCACCTGTTTCATTTCACATATTCGTTATCTCATTATGAACCTCCCAATGCAGTCTTACTATCTCCTGTTTAACACAGACCACTTTGTACTAGCCACTCACCTGACACCTTTTATAACCTTGAACTGACTTGTCAATTTTCCTACCCCCACTCTACAAATCTATTATGATTAATCACCATTGTCTCCCGTTTTACATTATTTTGTAATCGAATTCAGCCTAGCACGTTTGTCACACAAATACGACTACTTATTTTGACACCCCATAACTAATCTGTTATTCTACGTTAAAAAATGTATCTGCTGCATAACTGGCCTTATTGTAACGACAACAAATATTATATTTTATAATTGTAAGAACCTGAAGAGAAATTATTGAAAAGAATATTCTTCGTTCAGATTGACTTTTATTATTTAATCCATATTAATTTATTTATTAGAAAGACCACACAGTGAAACAATATTATTCAATAGTTGACGTTTCGAATAAAATTTATTGTTCCTATTCATATCAATTATAATCACACGACTTCGAAACCTGAGTTTTATAGTTTCCCTTATTTCTTTCTATTTGTGATAGGTATGGTAGAATTTTCTAGATATATGGGTGGACAGGTGTTGAATCATTCCTATTACATGTATTTGCAGTTGATTCGATAAGCAAAGCTTTTGTTATCAATCTCTCCCTCATCCACCCTGTGACATTAGATTTTAAAACTGTCATCCTATCCCATCCTATTTTATGGTTGTATGTAGTTGCATGTAGTGCTATAGCTGAACTGTTCTCCAGATTTATCTTATAAGGGTCAACTAATCTAGATTTTGCTGGATTTTTGTGCTCAGCTAGTTTGACTGACCCGGTTCTACTACTTCGCTCCATGTATACGACCTGACAATTATTCTGGCAAGGTATTAGATAAACTAAATTATTTCGTTTTATTGGCTCCACAGAATTTATCCTTTAACCGACAAAGCTTATTTCTAATTGAGTTTGTGGGTTTAAATGCCACTTTTATTCCTGCATTGTCAGGGATTCTGCGTAAGGTTCCAGAGGTTCCTTCTTTGTATGGAAGTACTACTGATGATTTAAATTCCCTATTGCTGGTGTTATCACTTTCCTGCGCATGTTTGACATGCATTTCATCATTAATATTATTATTATCATCACTATCACCACTATTATTATTAATTTCATTTTTACATTTCCCTACATATTTCCTGACTAATTTATCAGGGTAATTATTAAGTTTCAAAGCTTCTGTTATAGGTATCACTTCCTGTCTTAGATTTTCCTTAGTACTGCTTAGTTTCTGTGCTCTGTCACTTAAACATTTCACCAATCCTATTTTTACTGACATTGGATGGGATGATAGGAAGACTAAATGTCTGTTTGAATGTGTGGATTTCCTGTAAACACTAGTGTTTAACTTCCCATCTTCTTTCCTTTTTACGCTACAATCTAACATTGGAAGCTCCCCTTCCTGACTTTCTAATTCGTAAGTGAATTGAATTGCCTCCACCTTTGAGTTGATATGTTCGAAAAATCTATTGACATCATGTGTTTTAAAGACAGTGAATGTGTCATCTACATACCTCCACCATACTTTTGGGGTGGGGGTGAACGTTTCAATCGCTAAGTTTTCCCACCTATCCATGAATATATCTGCCACAACCGGGGATATTGGCGACTCCATGGCAACTCCGTCCAGTTTGTTTGTATATTTTCCCTTGGAATTTAAATATTGTGGAATTCAAGCATAGCCGAAATCCCAGCATTATGTCTTCTGTTGGCAGTTCTGTTCTGAGTTAAAGTTCTTGGTCAGAATTACATACTGTGACAGTGCCCAAGTTTTACGCATATATTATTATTTACTCCAATAAAATTTTACGTGAGGTGATAAATGAATCGTAATCATCTTTGTAAATACTACTGCTGAGGAGTCCCAAACTAGGACGAAACAGCTGTCCAGTACTCCCAGGTTTTCCAATGGTTCTCTAACCAATTTCAGCTCATGATGAAATCCTGTAACCATCTACTGAACAGTGTTTGCTAACTAAATTAATTTCACATTCCTTGTCTTAATTGATGATTTCGTATTTGTTGAGGTCACTATAGAGGAGGAATTATCGTTGGTTCCCATTTGATGGATGAACACATTTTTGTGTTTAAAAACAATTCGTACAATCATAAAACTTTAAGAGATGTTATAGTCTAGGGATACTCAGTCATTCATAATCACAAGTTTTGTCAGAAACTGACTTTAGTTAGAAAACCATTAAAAGCCAGGAATTGTTGTAGCCGGTTGTTTCGTACTTGTTTGGAAATCTTCATCCGTACGCACCCACCGCTCCACCAGTGAGTTAACCCTCGAACTTAGCCTTATTTGGTGGTAAAACTCAAAGTCACTCAAAACCTTGCACACCAACGCTTGGTAATTTATCTAATGCTGATTGGGTGAAGTTGCTTAAAGATCAAGTGGGAAGACGTGACCAGCTGGGTCCAAGTTGGGTGTCAGGAGAAATATCCACCGATGACATCAGCTGGGAGTCGCGACATATAAATGCGTAACTACATTCCATTTCAGTGCATGACTGATCAACGGCCCCATCCCACAACCTGGGGGTCCTTGATTCTATCCCTGATGTGGTCACCAGTGAGTACTGATGAAGAGTGCCTGTTTGTCTATTTTCCAAAAAAATATCCACTTGGGTTTCACCACATTTTACTAATACTAACAACTATGCTTTTGTTGCTATACGATTAATTTCCTACATGTGTTTTCGGATGTTATTATTCCTATTATTAATGTCACTATTCTGTAATTATCTCTCGCTCAGTGTACTGGAATACATGTTTCAGTATCTTCGTGTAGGGATTCTCATTTACTAGCTGAAGCCAATGAAATCTTCTTTAACACTGTTCAATATTCGTTATTATTATTTCGTTATGTTCCAAGTTGAACGTAGAGCTTCAATGATGCATCTCTATTTCATACTCTTCTCTGCAGTCGTCTTCAGTTAGCTTCACGATCGCCCATAATCTCTCATCTCCTACTCACATGGTCTCTTCCCTGTCACTCTAGGACTTACACCCATCTCTCTTCCCTTTCGGATTCCACTCGAGGGACTGTCTGACAAGTGATATCACTCGGCGGTCTCCTCAGCGTGTGTCCAATCCATCTCCATTTTCTCCGACACATGTGTTGGACAACAGTTTATTACTATTAAATGGGAGTCATTTGTATATTCAAAAATGGAAGGTTAGTTGAACTGTTTACTCAGTTTGTTGGAAACTAAAATTGAAACCTTAGCATACAGAATAAAAGAATATATCACTTCTCATGTGGAAAACACAACTTGGTAAATAAAAACTCAAACAGTGTTTGCCAATTCTTTTATTTCTCTTATTTTTCTGTAAATAAGAAGAGAAAGTAAACAGAAAGCCAAAGTTTTCAGGAGAAAAAAAAACCTGATGACTGAAACCTTATGATTAATTGCCTTGTGTTTTGTTTTCCTTCTTCTGAAAGATAATACTTAGTTTCAAGACAAATAAACAGTTCTGTATTTTGTACTAATGAATCAATATTTGCCTAACAATAAAAACGAATTTTATTTTGCCTTTCATGCATGCAAAGTAAACTCAAAGTGTTGAACATGTCAGAAATTTTAGTTTTTTGTTTGTTTATTGACATATGAGAATAACGCTTTCATTCCAAGTACCCTTTGCCGTCGACAGTGACTGCCAGTGTGCCTTCTTATCCCTGAAGTTGCAGTGTCTCATAAACCTACTGATGTTCGAAAGTATGATGGAGCTAAGTTCTCAACCTAATGTTGATTACTACTTGTGTGTTAGAATATACAACAAATCAAGCTTTTGCTTCTGTTGATGTAGTCGTTTGGCTGGTTAGATCTCGAAATGTCAGCTTTACTGACTGATATAAATTTCTAAGATTTGTACACATCCCAATGCTTTCAAGTAAAATTTTATCACTGGTCGACATTGAAAAATTGACATACTACTTGGTTTATTTATGGACAAGACACGACCTCATGGGAAAAGTATGGTAGATTCATTTGTTTTCAAGGTGGACAGATTACCAGTTAAACAACGTGTCGTAATTCATTGAAACATGCTTATAAACTGTCGCAAACTTTCATGTAAAGCAAGATCTACAGTTTCAGCAGAATAAAATGGTACTATCTTTTATTTCGTTGCCTTCTCGTCAGCTGCTTACAGGACGAAGACATTATCAAATGTATCTATAAAAACAACTTTAACATACTTGCACAGAGTTCATTTTAAACAAAAATCAATCGATCAATATACGCAAACACTAATAATATATACATATATATGCAATATTAAACACTATTCCGAACAATAATAACCATACACAATGAAAACTTTTCAGCATTTCGCATTCGGATGAAAAGATGAAAAATATCCAGTTACCAGGGCAAAGAAAGACTGATAACCGATTCTTTCTGAACGCACAAATCAGGTTTCAGGCGCTTGATGGAAATGGCTTCAGCAAACTTAAGGAGAATTGAGCTCTTTTGCTTATTGATAATTTTGAACGACTTTTCGACGTCCACCTCATGACTGACCCGTGTCGAGGAGATGCCTGGCGATGGCACTCACTGTTTAAAGCATTTGTTCCCTTTAGACGTAAGCTTTTTGGTACATGTTCAGAAAATCGTAGATATGCCTTTCTTTCTGTTCTTCCAATGTAACTGCTCCCGCAGTTACATCCGAATGCGAGATGCTGAAAAGTTTTCATTGTGTATGGTTATTATTTTTCGGAATAGTGTTTAATATTGCATATATATATGTATTATTAGTGTATGCGTATATTGATCGATTGATTTTTGTTTAAAATGAACTCTGTGCAAGTATGTTAAATTTGTTTTTGTAGATACATTTAATAATGTCTTTGCCCTGTAAGCAGCTGACGAGAAGGCAACGAAATAAAAGATGGTACCATTTTATTCTGCTAAAACTGTAGTTCTTGCTTTGTTCAAATTCATTAAGGGGAATAAATGTATGTAATATATTATTGTCATGTGAGACGGAATAAAAGATATATCACATTTAGAGTTAAAGTTACATTTTCCAGGGGATTCTAAGATACTGAAAATACTCAGAAAACGTGACGACGACAGACATGAAGACATAAGAAGACACTGAACGGGTGTATCTTCCATTTGGAATTGAGGTCATTATCCGTGTACTTGGATCAACAGAGATCAAATTTGCATCAATTCAAACCACCCGAATTCTGACTACCTGTTTGTACCATTTGCTAACATAGAATGAAATTTGTAGTTTTAAAATTATTCAGAACAGGTGGTTGACGAAGAGATTCACCTCAGACTGTTATTAGATGGTTCGAGACAATCAACAAGAAGCTTAGGATTTAGGTTTTGTGCTTATTAACACTCATCAATAAGGTGTATCTGCAGTCTTGAAGGAATTCTTGTCCCTTCTGAAATTCAAACCGGTGTTACATTGTAAACTTGACTAGTAGAATTCAGTCTGTACCGAACAAAGGACTAGACACACAACTGTAGGTACTACCTTGTGTCCGACTAAGGGAGCTGTGTAATTTGAAAATTACGAATTTGGCTCGTTTATTAAGTTATACAAATCTTCCATAGTTATCATACCAGTTGTATCACATTAAAAATGAGCCGACTTACATATTTTTAATTTTGTGACCCATCATGAGTTATTGCCTGTTCCCTTACCTGTTTGAAAACATTGTGCGTCTGTGGCACAGTGGTTAGGACTCTCGCTAACCATGCACATGGTCCAGGGTTCGATACCCTGCCGTCCCACACCCGATATCTATGGTCGGCCTGCAAAATTCGGGCTACCGATATCACATGCTGAAAATTCCACACCTGTACCAAAAAATACTGTGGGGAATCAAGATGTAATCGAAAAAAGCATTTCCACAATATTCTGTCAAGGAAAGTTTATGATAAAACTGAAATGAACCAAAAATATTGAGCACAGGTTTAAGGCAATATATATGGTCGACAAAGCTATGTTATCATCTCAGCGTAAGTAGTGCTGTGTATTAGTTATATCAAGTACTCTTCTAAGCAAACAAAAATGGATACACGAATATTGAGCTTCATGCTTAATTTATTAGGAATACCCAAATATCCCTGATTTCATAACAGGTGTAGTCTGGAAGTAGGTGTGTGCTTATTTCGTAGAGAATACATCAAGGTCAAACGAGATCCTTGTCTACCTGCATAACCGCTTCGTCTATTTGTCTTTAGTTAAAATCTTTGATGACTTGTTCAAGTGCATTATCAAGCTTTCATGCAGAAAGTTGCAATTAGCAGTATAATGTTTGACAGGAACATTCATAGTTTATAAACTCATGTAGACTGTATTTCGAGGACTGATTTATAAGGATCTGAATAATTTCAAGTCTCGATATGAAATGACACCAGCAGGTAATGAACAGCCTTTTCATCCTAGTTTGGAACTCCCCAGAAGTATGCATCCATAATCTCACCAGGGATCAAATGTAGTACGTTCGTGTCACGATGCAAAACAATTGATCATTCATATGTTGGAATGGAATCTAATGGCCGGCTAGTGAATTCTAACTCCTGCAAATTTGCGAAATATAGAGCCTCTGCAGAGAGTGTCGCTGGCGAATATATGTCCCCACTTCCACCACCAGTAACAGTTTCCCACCGGAGCTCAGGATAACTCCTGCAGTTAGTCCCTACAGGGCAGCAGAGCAGTAGATTAATCTACACATCAAATGAACAGAGATTCGACTTAGAGATGTGCTTTAAACACAGGTGCCCAATTTGGGTGGTTTGAACTAATTCGACACTGACGGCTTGTCCCAGCAGGGATGAAACTGTGTTTAAACCAAGTGATTCTGGTTGACGCAATCCACTATCTCAAACAATTTATAGTACTCATTAGCATACACCGTCTTGCAGAGTGCACCGTTTTTTAGTCATTGTTTGTTTTACCTACTTACGGAATCCTTCGAAGTATGGGAAAGGAGTAAGACGAGGCTGCCTACTATCGCCAATGATTTTCCTGATTGCAGTAGATTGGATAATGCGACAAACAGCGGCAGGCAATGAGGAAACAGGCATAAAATGGACTCACACAAAACACTTGGAGGATCTGGACTTCGCCGATGATATATGTCTGATTTCCCACAAACTGGAAGATATGCAAGCAAAAAGCAACAAGTTGGCAGAAGAAGCATCCGGAGAAGATAGGACTTCAGGTGAACATAGAGAAAACAGAGGTGATGAAGATTCCTGGGCAACACCACCAACAGCAACAACAACAGAAAACAATCAGCGTAAATGGAAGGAACCTGAAAGAAACAACCTCTAATACCTAACAACCTGGGAAGCATCGTTTCAACTACAGGCCAACGGAACTGACGAGGATATCAAAGCAAGAATCGGAAAAGCAAGACAAGCTTTCACTACTCTCAAGTCTGTGTGGAGGTCAGCACTCAGCATGGAAATAAGATCCGGATTTTCAACTCCAATGTGAAGTCAGTGCTACTCAATATACGGATCAGAGACTTGCACTGAGCGTCATAAACTGCATCTCAAACAAACTACAGACCTTCATTAACAGTTGTCTTCGCTCAATACCACTCAAGATCAGATGGCCGGCCAGAAAAGATCAGCAACAGAGAGGGATCTCTGGCAATGAGCGGACCAACTCAGCAGGAACCGATTGTGAAACAAATAGGCAGGAAGAAATGGAGATGGATTGGCTGGCCATACTCTTAGGAAACGATCAAGTGACATCACTAGACAAGCTATTGCTCGAGTGTAACCCGAAATGGAAGCGGCGAGTTGTTCGTCATTGCAAGGGTGACATTGAGGAGGTCATGTGAAGAGGAGATGAAAACGTGTGGGCAGACTTGGAGCCACGTGAAAACTCTATCAGAGAACGGAACGCAATGGAGACGCACGGCTGCAGCTGTATGTTCCTGTAGGAATTAAAGGAAACAATAATAATATAATATCATAATTGTCTTCGTTACAAAGGCAGCTCATTGATTTACAACCTATTACAACCCACTTTATTTGTTGTCTATATTCCCAATTGTCAGGGGAATTATATTCTTTAAAACTGATGTAAATAAGAAGTAGTTGGCTAACATGGGATACTCAGTCATTCAAATGCTATCATGTAAGGGATACTCTTTAGGAAAATTGTCAAGGCAACTATTCAACCCTGCATAATCGTCACTTAGTTAATGTCGGACCGTTTCTTATCTAAGTAAAAACACTAAATTCGGTGATCTGGATTCAGAATTCAACTCCCCTTTATATCAAAATAATTCATACTTTAGAATAGTTGAAGCGTGAATGGGATAAACTGTTAATTAGTTTGTAGTCATTAATCGTTTAAAAAAAATATATCTGGTTGAGATCTGTCTATAATATGTTATTCCCCAATAAATTTCACATTATTTGGATGCTTACGATAAAACCGTTTTTGTCTTTAATTTCCAAGTCATGTAAATAAATCACCTAATCAATGGGTGGTGAGCAGCATTGCAAATGAGAACAAGCATAGTGTCCTGTTTGAGATTTGTTGGCCGAATACACCCACACCCCAAGGTAGTATTCCTGCTGAGATTTAAAAACCATCGCTCATGGTTTAAAATATTTAGGAACTACCCACTAGCTAACGCATGCTAATAGATATTTAAATTTAATGCATCTCATCCGTTGTCTGTAAAGGCTGGCTTAGTTAAGTATCTAACAAACCAAGCAGTAGCATTAAGTATTACAATAAAAAGCCTAAACAATTATATGAAACAGATAGAAGGAGCATTGGTATCAAATTACTATCCTATAAAATTCATTAGGAATATCAAAAAAGGTCAAAAGCAAAATAAAAATAATTGTGAAACTAATAATGGTAACATAAATAGACACTGATTTGATTTTTTTATTTTTGATTACAGCTTGATTCCACACCGTATTTTTGGTACAGGTATGGAATTTTCAGCATGTGATATCGGTAGCCCAATTTCGCAGGCCTACCATAGATATCGGGTGTGCGTTGGCAGGAGAGAATATAAGGTATCTACAGTTTTACCATAAAGGGGAGGGATATCTGAGGCCCTACGTATGATTCTTAATCAAGCAGGAATTAGGATTGCACTCAAACATGCAAACTCACTCAGGTGGGACCAGCTCTGTAGGCTAAAGAACCCAGTGGACTCAATTAAACAAAATAATATAATTTACAAAATACCCTGCAATGAATGTCAGTTAATTCAACTACATAGGTCAGACTAGTAGGTCGGGGGTAGTCAGATTGTCGGAACATAAGAATTTAGCTAAAGTAAGAATAGTTGACCCCGAGAAGATAAGTAATTTAGAAAAGAGCTCAGCAATTGCACTGCATGCATTAACACAAAACCACACAATAGGGTGGGTGGGAGAAGGTTAAAATTCTAAAAAGTAATGTAAGTAGGTGGAGAAAGAGGTTGATTACTGAATCCTGGTTCATCGAGTCCACACCCAACGCATACAACAGAAGTGATTTAATGCAAATACCAGAGATATGGAAGATATTATTACCAGTCAAGTTAGAGGATAATAAATAAAGTTAAAATGTATTCAATTCACACCATAACATTCTAACAAGTTACTCATTTTACTATAAAAACATGTTGCTTCTGATATTATTGACTAACAATACTAGTCTTAATTCCCATCATTTGCATTTATTGATAGCACTGGTAGTGGTTCCGAATGTGGTTAATCTTCCTTTCTGTTCCGCACAAGCCATATACTGATTTTATTCAAATGTCTAATAAATTTTTATGCTTGTATATAAACAAAGCAAGAAAGTTGTGTGAGTACCTTGATATAATTATCAGAAACAAACTATGCTCGAAACGTGGTCATCAGTAAATAATACTGTACAACACTGTGTAACCTTTCAAAATAAAATTTTATTCATAATGGAATTATACTCTACCACAGTGTCCAAGTTTTATCCTTATATCAGTACTACTCGCAAGTCCCTTGAATGATCACAGACACCTGTTGTACAGCAAATATCACTTATTAATCATCCTAACTGGTGAATTTTGTGTTAATTGTTCTACTGTACTGACACGATCAGTGTTTGGCGGCGTTGATACTCATTAATTGGATAGCTTCTCAGTGCCTACGACTTCATTTTGATGAGTGGTAGATATTACTGGAACGTCGACCTGAGGTTATATCCAACTGACGAGTTGTAAGCTGAAAGAAACGTCTTCATTCAGAATATGTATTCGTTAGTCCTATTAATTTAATATTTGTGAATCTCATGATGAGTACATTTCAATGAGAAGTGTATTTTAATTATGCCCCCTAAGGAATGTCCTCTTTACTACCATTTTGAAATCCAAAATATGTTACATTGATAAGCAAGATAACATTCGGTTTGTCGTATAATTTTATGCCGTTACGTGCACTCGTCGTGTGTGTTAGTGACAAGATATTATGAGTATTGCATTTTGTTTAATGTCTTCTGTGGAAATATCTGTATATCTCTCCCAAAAATAGGACGAAACAGCTGTCCAGTGCCCTCTGGTTTTCACTAATGTCTCTAACTGATGTCAGTTCTTGACGAATATCTAACAACTGACATATATCCAATATCTGCTTTTATTCTTACAGCCTTGAAGGAGTTTAAATGGCTGGATGTTTAAGTTTCCTGGGTTGTTTATTGTATCACAATGATCCTTGCAAACAGGATTCTAACCACGATGTTATTTGGCTGTTAAAATTTAGGAGTGATTTGAGGGGAGGTATTTCATCCTAACAGGAGCTCTTAAGCCGGATGGCCCTGTATCCCAATTAAGTGAAACCTGACATTTCAGTCATTTGAAAATCAGTCTATAGAAAATATGAAATAATTTTAAAAAAGTAACAGTTTATATCAGTTGTGCATAGGAGGTGGATATTGTGGCCTAGTCACCTACTGGATACGCTTTTGTGTTCTAGTCTATTCGGGAACAACGTCAAACGTGGGGATGTCAATACATCCAACTATCATCAGCCAAATAATATCAGCTTTGTCTGAAGACATCATGGAGGCATCCGCATTAGGAACCGATGTGTCAAAAGACACTGCACATTTCAGTCCAATACAATCAGTCAATGGGAAGTGCAGACTATGTTTAACAAATGACAGTTCTAATTAGTTATTCACACGAAGCCATGAAGAGTCGGGAAAACATATCCCTAGTCTCTTTCAATGTTTCCATCCATTTCTTGTCATCGATAGACTTGATGACCT
This sequence comes from Trichobilharzia szidati, assembly GCA_944472155.2. Lineage (NCBI taxonomy): Eukaryota > Metazoa > Platyhelminthes > Trematoda > Strigeidida > Schistosomatidae > Trichobilharzia > Trichobilharzia szidati. The sequence goes on along the minus strand of OX235272.1, from coordinate 22,548,184 downwards.
ACTGTACTCTTGGGAGTCTTCATATCCTCCTTATTCTTCACTCAATCTATATATTATGTTTAATTCAATTTTATATTTTCCCGTCAAATTATTGAACCAAAGTGCTCAGTCTCAGGTTGACATGTCGGCTTCTTGTGCAGATGCTTCGACGATGTCTGGGCAAGTAATTTGAATTTAATTGGTGATTGGTGACTAGCAGTGGAATCCAGGATGCGCATTTCGTCCTATTTGGGACTCGTCATCTAGATGTACCTGCATCTAAGTGGTCTACTGGATAACGCTTTGGCGTTTGAAACTATGGGCACTGGGTTCGAGCCTCAGTGGGAACATCATCACTCACTGCGGAATGCAGGTACATCCAGATTACGAGTCCCAAATAGGACGAAATGCGCATCCTGGATTCCACTGCTAGTCACCATCCACCAAATAACATATATATAATGTTTGTTTAATCTTTGCTTTTGTCTGTCACATCCTTAATTTTGCGCAGATTTCGATTTCACACACACACACACACAAACCAAATATGACTACTGACAAGATATTTTCCTTATTCTTATCACCACCTGTATCAAATATTTTCACTTCTGTTACCATTGTCATCATTACGATCTGGTTTTACTCTTATTATCTTCATTGTCAATATCTGCATAATTTACAATTTATCCGTTTCCACGACCCCCCCCTCCACAGCACAAATCACCATCACTAATCAAGTTTTATGTGTCTAGACCCGTGTATATTAGATGTCTACGAACCAAAGGATGGCTTGTTTGACTATAATACTCTTCACTTATAGTGTCTTCATTCGGATTTTAACATCTAACCACAAAAAGTCAGGGGAATGGCAGTTCATTATACATATACAAATATGTATATTTAGGTAACAGAACAGCGCTGCAAGTTTATAGTTGGCTTGATACCTCCTTCCATACTTTATTTTATCTCCTACCACAGTAATTCATTACTGTCAGATTTATTTAATTCATTAATGCAACAAAACAACAACAACAAAAAAGAAAGAAAACAAACCGTGCGGTTAATTTAATTTTTTGTTCTTCTGTCTTGTTATGATGAATCACTGTGGTGTTTGCATAAAATTATGTCTGAGTATGGATTTGCTATCCCATTTTGTTTTATGATCCTGCCTACCTTTCTCCCTCCGTCTACTCCAGTATCAGTGTATAGTTAGTTGTTCATTTCTACTAGACTGAATGTACAGACTGAATGAACAAATATACATTATCTCTCTGTCTCATTTTATTGGTTAAATGCATGAAATTATTTGAGTAATAAAAAATCCTAAATTAAAAAAAAAGAAAGAAAAGAAAAACTGAAATAATTTATTCATAACCACTTATGTCAGTTTGAAGTAAGTTGAGATTTGTCAGAGGATATGTACTTGAATTTTCAAGTGTTAGTTGGTAAGGGATCTATCTGATCGATTTCGAAGCAGATTCTCTGCAGAAATGATATCAGGCAGTACTGAGCCCCTCTCCCCCGCTCAGGATTGTGAACCCATGATCCCACTGGCAATCATATTCGGTTACTGAGGGGTTATAGCACAAGTACGTTAAACGTTTAATTACTAAACTGATGAGAATACAATACCCCTTGAATTTTAACTTCCGTTGATTTAGAAAAAAATTGAGCGAAGAATATTCTTTTCGATAATTCCCTCTTCTGGCTCTACAGTCATATATATATATATATATGTACAAATATATAATATATATATGACATGTATATATTTATGTGACAGGCCTTCGACACCGTCGATCGAGAGGTGATTTGGCAACTACTTCGCTGCTACGGGGTGCCACCGACAATTATACATCTCATCCAACAGCTGTACGACAATGCTGCATGCCAAGTAATCCACAAGGAAACTTACGGAATCCTTCGAAGTGAAGACAGGAGTAAGACAAGGCTGCCTACTATCGCTAATGATTTTCCTGATTGCAGTAGATTGGATAATGCGACAAACAGCGGCAGGCAATGAGGAAACAGGCATAAAATGGACTCACACGAAAAACTTGGAGGATCTGAACTTCGCCGATGATATATGTCTGATTTCCCACAAACTGGAAGATATGCAAGCGAAAAGCAACAAGTTGGCAGAAGAAGCATCCAGAGAAGATAGGACTTCAGGTGAACATAGAGAAAACAAAGGTGATGAAGATTCCTGGGCAACACCACCAACAGCAACAACAACAGAAAACAATCAGCATAAATGGAAGGAACCTGAAAGAAACAACCTCTAATACCTACCTGGGAAGCATCGTTTCAACTACAGGCCAACGGAACTGACGAGGATATCAAAGCAAGAATCGGAAAAGCAAGACAAGCTTTCACTACTCTCAAGTCTGTGTGGAGGTCAACAGCACTCAGCATGAAAATAAGATCCGGATTTTCAACTCCAATGTGAAGTCAGTGCTACTCACTATACGGATCAGAGACTTGCACTGCGCGTCATAAAGAGCATCTCAAACAAACTACAGACCTTCATTAACAGTTGTCTTCGCTCAATACCACTCAAGATCAGATGGCCGGCCAGAAAAGATCAGCAACAGAGAGGGATCTCTGGCAATGAGCGAACCAACCCAGCAGGAACCGATTGTGAAATAAATAGGCAGGAAGAAATGGAGATGGATTGGCTGGCCATGCTCTGAGGAATCCATCAAGTCACATCACTAGACAAGCCATTGCTCGAGTGGAACCTGAAAGGGAGGCGGTGAGTTGGTCGTCAGTGTGAGGGTGGGTGACTTGGAGGAGGTCATATGAAGAGGAGATGAAAACGTATGGGCAGACTTTGAGCCAGGTGAAAACTCTAGCAGAGAACCGAACGCAATGGAGACGCGCGGCTGAAGCCCTATGTTCCTCTAGGAATTAAAGGAAATAATAATAATAAATATATATTTATATACACAAAATATTCTAGAATAGTTGTCATTAACAATACTGGTGTTTTTAAACACTGTCGATTTGTTAAGAGCAATGAAATTACAGTTCAAGAAAGACGCTTAAGTTATAATAAGCGTAAAAATGTAATGGTAAATAGAATACAAAATAAAACTAAGGAAATTTCCACAACGAATTGAGGATCTTTAGAACGCTGATGTCCAAGGTAAGGACAGTTTCTGAACCAATTTCTTCTTTTGGATACGTACGTTAGGTTTCTTAATGTAGATCCCAATAGCCAACCTCAGTAATATGTAGTAGACGAACTCTTAAGGTGAAGTTAAGGTCTGTTGGTATGCGGTAGATGACTTTGAAAGACTAGTTAACATCAATCTTGTGTTCTGTATCCATGAGATGAGATAGAATAGAGTTATGAAGGGATTTTGTTTGTCCCTTACTTAACCACTATGCAGGATAGTGTTCGGAAATCCGACGATATGCAAATCGATAGTATTTGAAAACACAAATAGTGTTAATGACTATTATTCTAGAATATTCTGTGTATATAAATATATATATTTAATTGTGGAGCCAAAAGAGGAAATTATCGAGAAGAATATTCTTTGCTTAATTTTTTTCTAAATGTCTGAATGAATATTTTCGCTATATTGAAATCTTCCGTTTATTCGGCATCATTCCCAGCTAGGCTAATCGTTGAGCATCTAAATGATGTTGCTTTGTGATAGAATCTATCTTGGAATATCCTAACTGTAATGTAGATTTCGCCTCAGGTCAACACCATTTACAGATCAGTGAGAACCAGGTGGCACTGGACAGCTGTTTCTTCTTATATTGGGACCATTTGAACAATGCGAAAGCATGACACTACAAGCGATATAACCCGGGAACTTCTGGTTACCAGGTCAAGTTCGCTGACTATTCATTCATACAATAAGACTAACCCAAATCCCCACAAAAACGCTGAAAATCTAAATATTACTCTCCAGCTCATTAGTGGCTTCTGAATGGGTGTCCTGAAGCTGTACTGAGAATTCGTGGTCAGTGGGGTCCACTGTGTCATGGTGAAGTGGATGCTTATTGAAAAGCATTCGCTGAGGATAACGCTATATCACGAAGTGATAGAAATTGGAATTCTTAAGGTAACTGAATTTTAGCCCAATTGGTTAAATGGTCCTGGATCCGATCCCTGGTGGACTGGTGTGGTGCGCACTGATGAAGACTCCAATAGTAGCACGAAACAGCTGTCCATTACTCCTTGATGGTTTTCATTGATCTCCCAAACTGGTGTTGGTTCGTGCTGGAAATCTAATAGTCGTATTTATAAAATGTTGGCTTGGTCACTTCTAAAGAGAATACCTGCATTGGATACATCCAGAACTATGGAGCAGAAAATGATGGTTCGTTCTTCAGTTTGTTTAGATCCTCTGAACTCGTACAATATAAGCCAGTGTAAATACCGACGAATTATGCTTCTAAGTAAATACTGTGATACATAATATGTTTAGAATTTAAGCAAGATTAGTTTGTTTTAATTCTTCTTCTTGTAACAAATTGAAAAAATTTTAGGAAAAAGAGTTACGAAACAGTATATGCTAGAGTCCTGTAGCCTGGAAAACTAAAATCTTGATCCCGGCGGATAGACATTAAACGGTATGGACTCACAAAGAAAGAAGGCATAGAGAAAGGGGACTCACAAGGAGTTCATTATGTCAGAGAGTTAGAATTCGATAACTTATACCACTGACTTCATTTCAGTAAACAGTATAGTGAGAAATAACTGGTAACTGCCCTTCTTTCATGACTATGTTAATTCACCTTCTCAGTTCAACATCGAGTCATTATTCATTCAAGTAGCAAATGAAATTAGATTGACTTCGAGACTTGTTTTTATTAACTCAGAGGTAAAGTGATGTATGCACAATGACAGAATGGAAGTATATTCTATGACCACACACACAGACCAAAAGTTTTTCAGTAGTCTGCACCAAATCAACATTAGGCGTAATGGTTGATTATAATCAACATAGAGTAAAGCCTCCAAATTTATGATAGGAATGCATTTTATTTTTATTTTTTTATTATTTTGCACACATATTCCTTTTGAATCGACAAAATTTCAGTATTTCTCTTGAATTACTGAAATATCCGCAAAACAGAAATAAGACTGCAAATGAATTTCAGAGCAATTTGAAAAATACTTCTGTTTTTGAACCTTCAAAAGTTACAGAACATGTAGAGCGATGCCCTGTGATAAACCGTTGAAAATTCTGAATTCGATTCTCAGTTAGTGTGTACCTCTGGCTGGTTTCATATTAGGTTAAGATAGACGTCTAGTACTCTTTGGTTTTCAGTAGACTTGTAATTGACACCTGTGTTTGATGTAATCTGACTTAATAATGAAAATGTCAGCCTTGATAAACAGTTCACACTGATTTGTGTCAGAAACGTAGATATCTGAACATAAAACGAATTAGTGTGACATTCATCAAGACCTGTACTATAGAGCTAGAAGAATATGCTCTACAGAAAAATCAGAGGGAGAATGTATCACTTTCGACAAGATGTTGAAAAACAATGGTAACCCTCAAAGATTCATTAACAAATATGGAAGATGTGAAGGCTCAAATGTCAAACAAATCACAGTTTAAAGAAGCCTGTCTTCATTCAACTAGATTTTTAAGGTGAAAACATTGCAGCAATGGTCAACAGAAGACTGAGTACATCATCAGCCAGAGCCTATCCTGCCGCTAAGTTGGTTACAGTCTATTGGACAACATACTCTTTGTTGCAGTCAAAAGTCGACAAATACCTTCCTCAAATTAACTCCAACTGTGTTTGCAAATTTACGTGTATCTGTAGGAGCAGTTACATTGGGAGAACAGAAAGAAAGGCACACCTCCCACTTTCTAAACATGTACCGAAAATCCTACGCCTCAAGGGATCAAGTGCTTACAACAGTTTTTGATGTGGTTGTGTTCTCTGACCTGGATAGTTCATTTGCGAAGATTTCATCACCCTACTAGATGACATCTTCAGCGCATACCTTTACCATTGTGTGCATACATTTACTTTGTCTAAACTTGAACTCCGTGTGTAAAAGCTATGTAAACGAAATTTTCTAACCACTGTTCACTAATTCCGGTACCTCCCGTCAACTGACATCATGTAAAATTTGCAAGTATATTAAAACTTTTCTGTACATGAACTTAATAATGATAATTTATTCAGGCTGTAAACAGATGGTCAGAAGCCAACGAAATAAATGATAGTATCATATTGTTCTGTAAAACTGTTATTCTTGCTTTATTCAAATTCCTAACGGGGAATAAATGTATGAAATGTGACATTATTGTTATTATTTGTAGTGTTTGTGCATATTATTCAATATAAAACTGTTCCCATAATGTAATTAATACCTTTGAACATTTACTGGCTTTTGACTGAAAATGTATATTTGTTCACAAAACCAATGAACCCTTTACTCACTTCAAATGAACATAAGCGAACAGAGAAAGCGAAAAAAATAGTGCAGAGGAAGAATTAGAAAAATAGTAAGCAGTTGGAGTTTGGAGAATTATTAGACTAATTAGCTCGGTGCGTCGGTGGCACAGCGGTTAGGACGCTCGCCGACCATGCACATGGTCTGGGGTTCGATCCCCGGCCGACGCACTCCTTTGCCTTGCTAAACCAGAAATAAAGCTGGTAAAGAGGAAAGGTTGGGAATGAGGCTAGCAACCCCATCCTGTAAAATAAACACTGCTACAGAAACTTCAAGTAACTAGCTTGAAGCCCTATGTTCCACTCGTGAAGGAATAAAAAAAATAATAAGCTCAATGAAGTACTTCACACTAAACAACGCGCTATTCACTTCTTGAACACAGAAAGAACAAACATTGGTGTAAAACAGCATGGATCTATTAATTTTGAGTTTGTTGTGCTGTCTTAGCTAGTTAATTTAACTGTGAGGCTTTTGTTGTCCCTCTAGACAAAATCTTCAATGAAAGCTTTAATATAAAGTGACATTGTCTAACTTCTTCACAAATGGATCTACTCTGTTTCGCCAGTTCTCTTCAGCTGCGTACAGACTGGAACATTTAATAAAACGAGTTATAATACAGTCCCAACGAAGTTTCTTGTAAAAACAAAATGAGCAGATAAATTGGTTTATAGGGGGTGGCAACATTAAAAATAAGTTTGGCAAGTCAATGATAATAATAATAATTTGCTTTATTCCAGAAACAGTACTAGTGGTGCAGTGTGGAATTTTCAGCACATATCTACAATATTTGCATCTAATTTTATCAAACATTTAAAGGAGTATTTCAAAAAATAAATATAAAGACAACAACAACAAAAAGCAAACACAAAAACAATAAAAAATGTGAAAAAATAAAAAAATGCCAAGAAGTAGAAAGGAAAATAAACACCAAATAATAATATCTCAGTATTGGGTAGTGGAAGCTATGATATGATTATGCATGGTGACAGTAAAGCTATAGTCATACAAGAAGTTATGAAATGATATTTAAGAATGTTTATCGCCAAGAAGATCAGTTAATTTGGTTGAAACAACACTGAACAATAATAAAATAACATTTCAGGGTTGTTTTTTATTGTCAGGTCTAATGCAGTGTTTGTAGTGGTAGTGTGAGTAATCTCGCATAACACAAAATTTTTAGATGGTGATATTGGCGTTCACAACCAAGATTGTCAGTTAATATTGCCGAACAAAAAAAACAACAACCACAAAACTAATAATTACATGATGGTTAATGACAGGAAAATTTTGTAATACTCATAGTGTGGTGAGTGCTGCTTATATTCCGATATAAGTAGTATATCAGGGACGAAGTAACAACATGTTTGGCACACCGAAAGGAGCAATCAAAGAAGAAAACATGGAAGCTATCGAATGAACGATATTCGACCAATTCGTAAGGATGCGGTAAAATGTGCAAATGGCCGGTTTAGAATATGGTATTCCAAATTTAGCTATGTACCATACGTTATAAACATTCCTTTCAGACTCCTCAGTCTTGTCTTCTTTACAATAGGGCTAATATAGTCGGAACCAGTAGATACACAAAAGAAGGAATACAGTAAAGTACAAAAGTAAGCCAATGTTAATAATTTAGGTAGCTAAGTATGTTTAAGAAGGTGTTCACTATAGATACAAAATAAGAGAGAAATAAAAGAGCCTAAAATTATGTTATTAACAACAAAGCAAGTCATAGGTTTCGCGCTTAACATTGTCTCTGTCACTTAGAACATAGGCCAAATATGGTATCGTTGAGTTCCTGTACTTGGTTGTACGAGCATAGATTATTTTATACTGATTTCTGGTTCTACTTGATGAGATACAAGGCGAGAGTTGGGAATTGCACAACCAGACAAAATTAAACACAGTTAGGGGAATTCATAGAGCGTCAGTGGTTCAGAGATATAGCTCTTGCCAACCAAGAACGTGATCCGGGATTCGAGTCCTGGCCGGTTATAATCCTGATAAGGAGAGAAGATTGGGCGTGAGGCTGGCAACCCCACTACATGAAAAGCATCACTGCTACTGAAACTTCAGAGCTCGAGCTTGAAACCCTATATTCCACTGCAAACGCACAGGAATAAAATTAAAAATAAATTAAAATTAAGTAGAATTCATAAGATTATAAAGTCAAAATATGGGGGGTGCAGGAAGTCTAATGAAAAGATGATAATGATGTCATACAGTGGTGAGTAGAACTCGTAAGATGAAAAATCAGGTCTAATATGAAAGTCACCTTTTACATATGTAGTGGTAAATATTGGATATTTTAGGTATTTCCTTGATGTCTTTTGCCTTCAGTACTTTGGATTATCCTGACAGTATATACAACGTATGTTGTGGCATTGACTCCAGTGTTATATAGGTAGAGCTCTAGAGTGTGAGTTGTACAGAGTTCCTGAGACATAATTCAAAGCTTGGAAACTGTAGAAAATAGAAGCATATTTTTGCTTTCCCATGGATCTTGTATGACGTAACATCTCATTTTCGGAATAAATATTATTTATAAATTACAGTATTTACTGGTGTTTCCTTCGTATTGCATGAAATTTAACGACAAGCTGATAATAATTAATGCAGATGAATTCCAGGTGATGTCAGTCACGTTAATCCCCAGTTGTAAATGAGTCAAAAGCAGACAAGTGATAGTTAGGACCTACAAAGCAGTTGGATGAGTAATCCACTCTACTGAGACTTTCTAAAATTAGGAATAAAAAAGACTTATTCATACCCTTATACATTTATAGTTCAATTTTCTTGAGTATTTAAGTAGGTGGTGTAGATTAACATCCCTGATGTGAAAGTGAAAGCTTGTTCAACCTATGACTACAACAGTTTTCTTTTGTAAATAGTCTTACGAATAAAGTAAAAATGTCTAAGAGTTTGCTGTAATTTAATTTTAAAAGCCATATTTTTCAAAGTGTGAACAGAATGTGATGAAGAGAATCTGATACTTGCTAGTGACTGACTGCAGGACAAAGTCCTGACCAATGAGATCCACTGGGTCAGGAGTGAAGGGAAATACTAGTCGACGACAATGGCTAGTGGTCCCGCTAAAATCACAAATTGGTAGGAGTTGTAATTCAAGGTCATTGGGTTGAATCCCAGTGACTGGATGGTCTACTAGTTTGCTTTGTAGCCAAAGTGTCGTGGGTTCGAGCCCTGGTGGGCACGTACTGTTGAAAAGTTCCGAACTAGGGAGAAATGGATGTCCAGAACTCCCTGGTTTCCAGTGGTTTTCTAACTGATATCAATCCGTGATCAAAATTGGAATAATGTAAACTTCTTTGTTATTAGGTTAATCTTCTATTTACCGTTGATTATGTCAGACTGAAATATCTGATCTCTGAAAACAAATAATAACTGGTAGTCGTTGCAAAAGATGTGATTATCATGGCTTTCGAGGCCTGGTAGATAATGGTTCGACGTTTTAAACAATGGGTGCAAGGTGTGAGTCTCAGTAGGAACACCATCAATGTAGGCACGTACACTTGGCGAGTCCCAACTAGGACGAAGTGTACATTCTGGATTTGACTGCTGGTCACCACCTGATATCTGTTCAGTATTCTGCATTTGAACCACTCTAAAATAAAGCCTTCAACCCACTGGTGTTTAACGTTTAGTAAGAGTATCTCCGTTGAGACTGTGTAGTAATAATAATAATACTAATACTTTGTTCTCTATAACAGGTTTACATTCAATACGGAATTTTCGGCTGGGTTTTATCCACTCCTTATGCAGAATCTTCCAGTAAAATAGTAATCTGCAACATAATTTAACGGGATTTCGCTCTATCTGCAACTGCTGTGACCCCCAATGTATTTGTCCTTTTAAAAAGACCTAATGGTATGTTAACAACCATTCAAAAATGCATGTTAGTACATAATATTCTTCGAAAACGTAAATAGGTGGTTAAAACAAATGAGTAAGTAAGTTTGACAAACTCCGCTTTGTGAAAAACTAGATGTCCCAATGATTTTAGCGGGCCACCTTTAATGAACTGCAATTAGATAAATGTCACGCACCTAATTCCTTTTTTTAGCTGGTGGGGTTCAGAAGTTTTGTGGCAATATTAACGAAGCGCTAAACCCTCATCATGAAATATATAACATCCACTACTGTATTTCTTATTCGCATATCAGTAGCTGGTTTGTAAGTGTCATATCTGTTGTCCTGAAATACCTACTAATGAATACCAATAGTAACACTATTGGTTTTACAGTGACATTTCATCATTTAGCCGAAATATTTTGTTCGGAACTTTAGTAGCGGGTAAAATAATGTTGGCTTATACCGCGATTATTCATCAGTGAATTCTATTAAACCATAAAGTTTTCATTGTTGTCTAATTTGTTCAATAAATATCGGGAAAAGCAGGAAACTAATAGATGCATAATTCAACCGATGACCTTAAAAGATTTACATTTTTCGGAAAACTTTGGATTTTTATCCGAAAACATTGGCCTCACTATCGTGTTTCACAAATTTTTCCCCGATGAGAACGTCTATTTAAGCAAGTGATTTTTAACTATGATTGTGATGATAACTCTGTCATTATCTTTTTAAAAAGCATCATATGTCACTGAAACATTTGACCTGATTTTATAACCTGACGAGTTATCTGATAACTTCCTATGTAGGTTGACAAAAAATTTATATATTGCTAGAAAGGGGAACATAAGAATCTGCATATAAATGTTTATTCACAGTTAAGATAGACGTGACATCAATTAACTTATAAAGAAATTTGAATTTATGGAACCGCTGCACACCGTCTAAAGTTTTGATTGGCGTTATATGGGGAGATGAATTTGTTCAGCGATAATATGCTTTGCAAATCATTATTCGTTAAGTCACTTCTAGTAAACAAAGGGAAATAACCTAATTTTAAAGAGTGATGAGGTAAGGATTTTCATCCTTTTCGTCTCCCCCAGTCATATATTTTTGTTTCAAACATTGTTAGTCAAGTTTGTAAGGATACTACACAAAACTTTGAGTGTTTTCCATTGGTAAGTCGCTTAAAACACTAAAATTGCACTTCACAGAAATCATGAAAACGGAAGTGTTAGAATGTGTCATAACTCCTACTGAAGAACTCATTGGAGAAAACTGTAAGTATTTTACATCATTTCATTTAGTCTTTGTCATGAAACAGTCAAAATAATTGTGTGAACAGAAGGTATTCAAGTTTGCGAAAGGTTGCAGATGTTTCCTTTACTTCATATTAAAACAAAGTAACACGAACTCTGTGGAACTCATATACAAGGTACTCGTTGAAATAAGTTGTAAGCTGCAGATGTATTTCATTTACAACATCAGTTTTGTGAACTAACACACTTTTTGGATTTCTGTGAGACATAGATCCTTAAATCATCAACAAAACTCTGTAGCACTGAAACTACTGATTATTAGTATTCCCTGCAGCAACATATCTCCACTCCATCCTGTTCTCTTAAGTCCACTTTAGCTGGCTCCACAATTGCCATTAGGCTCTCATCTCCTCCTCAAATTATCTCCTCCATCTTATTCTTGGACGTCCAGATCATTGTTTCTCATTCGGGTTCTACTCGACGGCCTGACGCCCGTTGTCTGTCAACAGGTTTCATCAGAATGTGTTCACTGTATCTCTAATTGTTTCAGCATATTTGTTAATTGATAGGTTACTGGTTGATTCGTTGCCATAGTTTCTTGCTGCTTATCCTGTTTGGGTGATTTGGTCTTCAGAATCAGGCCGGAGAAGGTAGCTTTTGACAAAAGTCTTCAGTGGCCTGTTAGAAATGCTTTTCATGATGCTTACACCATTTGTTTTAACCATTTAGAAGCACTGATTGACTTGACATTAGTTTTGAAAATCTGAATCCTTTTCCCTATGCTGACTGCAGCAGAATTCCATATTGATTTCAGGGTAATGAATGTCTGTCTAGTTTTCCAGTTAGACACTATCTTTGACATCTCCCTCCGTGCCGACTGTAACTGAAACGATGCTGCTTAGATAAGTGAAAGAGCTGACTCCGTTCAAATTTCTCCCGTTTACAGTGACTGGTGCTTTTTATCGTTGGCCGGGTGTCTTCACCACCTTTGTCATCTCTATATCGACTTCAAATCCTATCCGTGCTGCTTCTCCTGTCGACTTATTTTTTTTCTCCTGTAGGTGTTCGAGGTTGTGCGACAATAGATATAAATCATCTGCGAAGTCCAGATCTTCTAAAGTCTTCTCAATTACTTAGTTATATTTGGTCGAAGGTTAGAGATCATTTCGAGGTAGTAATTTGATGTTAAGCGAATTACTACTGAAAAACAGGCTAAAACTAATGCATAATTTGTTTTTAATTCAATTTTGATTTTCCAGCTTTTTGACTGGAGCGAAATGTTAGGCCTCAGTTAACGTATTGGCTCCTAGTACTCACGCTTCAATGATCTCTGAGGATTAGCTTTAAAGTATTTGGTGGATGGTGACTATTACTGATCTCGTGGTTAACCCTTTGGAGTTCGACATGATTAATACTGGGTTCGAATCTCATCGGTAATGTCATCACCCACTGGGAATGTAGGCATGTCTGACTGACGGGTCCCGGATGAGACGAAATGCACATCTTAGATTCCACTGCTAGTCAACACCCATCAAATTACTTAAAACCGATTCAATTTACGTGGCTCGTCTGCTTGCTTAACTATTCAAATGGCCTTAAATATAAAACAACTGTTTTATGCTTTATCCTCCGAAGACACTTCTTGCAGGCAGTCACGAAACATCATAAATCTACGTTTTTGCTTAACTGAGTCTAAACGAATTCCTGTTTATAACTATAACTGTTCACTTCAAGGAACTGAAGCAAACATCCAGCTTTTGAATTCCCATATTTTATTAGTGCAGTATTGTTAGTGAATGCCATTTCAAACACAATTTACTGTTCCTAGTCATATCAGTTGTAATTATACACAACTTCGAAACATAGTATTTATACTCCTGGATCTTCCTTCCCATATGCTGTGGGTGTGGCAGAATTTTCAAGATGTCTGCGACAGGTACTGAATCATTCCTATCGTGTGTATTCTTATTTGATTCAGTTATTAATGCCTCTCTGCACCCTGTTATATTTGATTTTAAGACTGCCATCATTGCCCCATTCTATTGTGTGCTTAAATGTAACGGGATGTAGTGCTATAGCTCAGCTTTTTCTGGATATCTTACCTTGTTAGGGTTCAGTAATCTAGACCAATGCACCCTGGATGACATCAGAATGCTATTCAAGAGACACAGTGTTAGGATTAATTCAGTATTGTATGCGTCTATCGGTGTTCTTATTAGTATTATTGCTTATTACTATACTTTCTTTGGTTTACCTGATAAATGAAACGTTCCACACAAAAGAATTTCAATCTGTGTGCAGAGATTTATTAAACTATTGCCCTGATAAATCTATTAGCTTCAATTATTTAATTCAGTTAACACTTTTCCATTGACTGATTGGACTATGTGCTCGGCCTTTGTTGACATGTCGGCTTTTTGTGAAGATGTTACGACGATGTATGAGGATTTAACCTGAAGTAGTCCGCTGTATGGTGACTAGCAGTAGAATTCAGTACATACTCTTCGTCCCGATTAGGACTCGTCATTCATATATATATGTATATATGTATGCATTTCCCAGTGAGTGATAATGTTCTTACCTAGGCTCGAACCCAGTACCCACAGTTCCAACGCCAAAGTGTTATCTACTACAGCGCTTATGTCACGACGTCAGAGGTCATTGAAAATCAGGCAGTACTGGACAGTTCTTTCGTCCTATTTTAGTACTCTTCATCAGTGTGTAGCCACAGCACTACCAGGGAGGGATTGAGCGTGAGACTTTCAAATTATCAGACCAAGCAGTTTTACCTTTCAGTCACTTGGACTGGAATTCAATAAGCCTATAATCTGAAATTCTGAAATACAAATCACTAACACGAATCGACTTGACTAATATTTTATTATTATTATTGTTCCCTTGGGTTCCTAGTGGAACATAGGGCTTCAACTGCACGTCTCCACTTGCTTCTGTCTTCTACTGTACTTTTCATCTGCATCCATGTTATTCCATACTGTTTCAACTCCTCTTCACACGATCTCCTCCATGTCACCCTTGCACTGACGTCCCACTCGCCGCTTCCCTTTCGGGTTCCACTCGATGGCCTGACGCGCGATGTCACCCAGCGGCCTCCTCAGCCAGTGAGTGTCCAATCCATCTCCACTTTCTCCTGCATATTTGTTGAGCGATTGGTTCTTGTTTCGTTTGTTTGTTCCCACAGTTTCTTGTTGGTTCTTGTTCTTTCCGGCCATCTGATCTTCAGTATAGAGCCAGCGAAGACAGTTGTTGATAAAGGTCTGCAACAGGCTGTTGGAAATATATTCTTTGTGACCCACCAAGTTTCTGATCCATCCGTATAGAAGAACTGACTGACTTGACGTTTGTATTGAAAATCCGAATTTTGTTGTTGATGTTGATGGTGAGTGACGAAGATTTCCAGATTGTCTTCAGGATGATGAATGTGTTTCTCGCCTTCCCGATTGTCGATTTGACATCCTCGTCCGTTCCACCTGTAGTTGAGACAATGCTCCCTAGATAAGTGAATGAAGTAACCTCTTTCAAATCCCTCCCGTTGATGGTGATTGGCGCTGGATGTTGCTGCTGTTGTTGTTGGTTGAACTTGATTAATGTTCAAGATTTTTCTGTAGATCCACTAATTCTCTGTATAAGATTAGACTTCTGCAAAATATAGTTATTTCTTTTTCACTATTAAGAATTCTCTTTAATCTATGATAGGCTGACAAGTAAACAATGTTTGACATAGACGGTCATTTTGGTTTCATGGTAAGCATTTTTTCTAACAGTCATGCATACAATGGGAATATGCTCTAATGAAATCAGTCGTCATTGCTGTTGACATGAACACGTGCAAACACAAATATGCATATAATATGTTTGTGTTTAAGAACTAAATTATGTAGAAAGTAAAATATTAGACATGAGTTGAATTCATTCCAGTTCCGACTTGATATAAGATAATCAGTTCATTGTCAACATATCTGTATGAGAACAGGAAATGAGAATAAAATTCACATTAGAAACAGGAAAAGTATGAAGTTCCCTCCCCCTCCAAATTCATTTATACACCATGTCTTAATTACACTTTACTCATTTAGTTAATTAATTAATTTACATTTATACAAACAATTAAATTAGCCATTTTTTCCCTACATTTTTGCCTACATGTAGGTTTTGTGTTTACTACCCTCATTTAACTTCGTTCTGAAAGCGGCATATACACATACACACGTATATTCATGTCATATATTTATCATGTTAAAAATGCTTTTCATTTCACGGGTTGTTGTTGCTGTTGTTGTTAATGCAAGTTATCATCAATTATCTCTTGTGGTGGCAATACAAAGGAATAAATGTTAATTTATCACAGATGAAATTAATCATTAATCTAAATCAAAAAGAAGAGGAAATGCATTTCTCGTCTGTAAAATCATTGATATAATCACCAGTATAAAGGTCAAGGTTATCGTCTATCGTCCAGGTGACTGACTAGGAGAAGGGAGAGAAGGCGGAAAAGAACATTACTCCATGTAATTATACCAGTATGGTCGTTAGTCATTCAAATGAATATCAATCTGGCATTATAATCTCTCTGGCAAAGTAATTAGTCTAACTGTGGCATATGTTCTTTTTGACTGGATGTTTTGATATAGTCATGATTTTATATTAAAGTTGCTTATCTTCTTATATCTGCTGTGAAGTATAGGATGTGCGTTTTAGCCTGTATGAGAATTGTCAGCTAAGTGAAATCCGTATCTTGTTGGGCGAGATTGCTCTCACTGAGACTCTAAGTTTATTTTTGAAAGAATGACTCGGAAGGAAATGTTCCTTCAGGGACGATAAATTCATTTTTATTAAGTGTTGGTTTGCAAGGATCTCATTAGCTGCAGGTCTGATCACACAAGCAGACATCATTTAAGGAAACACTGGAAAACTGGGGAATACTAGACAGCTGTTTCATCCTTGATTGAGACCCTTCATCAGTACAAACCCATAGGGGACGTATCGGTCACAAGGTGGGCTCGCACACCATCCAGTTGCTGAGATGCGATCCAACTGCCCATGAATTTCAACCTCTGCCAGTTGACCATATGTATATGTAGCGCAACCGCCTGTCAGTGTCATGAGCAAGGAACTATTCTCTTACCTGACTTGGTGGACCCCTCTGGTTGCAGATTCTCAATACAACTCCGAGTAACTCCTTCTATAAAGCCAGTCGCTGGTGAGAATCAGATTAATTCTCAAGTGTTGCTTCTCTAAATGATATCAGCTCGCTATCGAACCTGTCAGCAATCAAAGTATCAATTAAAAGTCAATCTGAACGAAGATTATTCTTTTCAATAATTTCTCTTCAGGTTCTTACAATTATAAAATATAATATTTGTTGTCGTTACAATAAAGGCCAGTTATGCGGCAGATACATTTTTAACGTAGAATAACAGATTAGTTATGGGGAGAAATTAAGTGCATAAAAAGCTCGATCCTCTCACACTTGGTCGATACTGGACACCATATCGATGTCAACAGGGCTTTCAGGGTTATATACCGAATTCCGAAGTCGTTATCACGTACAGTTCGCTTACGTCTTCTACACATAGCTGAAGCTGTTGCAATAAGATCGACTAAACCGGAACTTTGTATCCAAAAGGAACACGTCCAGACGCTGTTCCTACCGTGGCCAAACTTGGATTGATGATTTTTCTTCTCACCAAAAGTGCTCTTTCCCCTTAACCCTCTTGGCTTTTTTTCCCTTCACCTATTATTACAAATATTATTATTATTCGTCATAATTTATGCCCTTCATGCAAACATTCTCTCAATACTATCGAATTTTCCGTTTATACTATCCGGATGTATTATTAGTGATATTATCTCTTTTTTCAATATATGCCTCCACCTGTTTCATTTCATATATTCTTTATCTCATTATGAACCTCTCATTGCAGTCTTATTATCTCCTGTTTAACACAGATCACTTTGTACTAGCCACTCACCTGACACCTTTTATAACCTTGAACTGACTTGTCAATTTTCCTACCCCACACTCTACAAATCTATTATGATTAATCACCATTGTCTCCCGTTTTACAATATTTTGTAATCGAATTCAGCCTAGCACGTTTGTCACACAAATACAACTATTTATTTTGACACCCCATAACTAATCTGTTATTCTACGTTAAAAATGTATCTGCCGCATAACTGGTCTTTATTGTAACGACAACAAATATTATATTTTATAATTGTAAGAACCTGAAGAGAAATTATTGAAAATAATATTCTTCGTTCAGATTGACTTTTAATTCATAATATGGGAATTTTCCACACTATCCAATCGAAGTATCCACTACACTCCTACAGGAGGTCAATTGCGAGCCCGAACACCCCAGGGGTAACGTCACTGACTGCAGCTCTCACTGGGTGGCGCGGATTCGAATTTCAGAAGGAACATGAGTTCCTTCAAAGTTGCAGATACGCCGCTTTGCTGACTGGTGAGTGCCAACTAGCACGAAACCTAGGTCAAGCAAGGCTTCCTGCCGGTTGCCTCCAGCTATCTAATAATATCAAAGCAAATCCCCACAAAGCAACACTTGAAGGGTACTAATAATAATACTAGCAGACAGCTATAGACACAGATTTGACCGGGGAAATATAGAAATAAATATAAGAAATATAAAACATAATGAAACATGTTACATAAACAAAAAATTATGGGACTTCACATTGTTGCACTAAAGGACGGCAAAAAAAGCTTCAAATGCTCTGAGGATAACCACGATATATTATTTAGAAAATTAAGATTTGAAAATTTAAATCCGGACGAAAGATTCAGAACTTATTATAGATTTCGACACTGATTCTACAGTTCACTTAGGTTTTAAAAGCTACTACTCTTTGAAAGCTATTATTATTGTTTCCTTTAATTCCTAGAGGAACATAGGGCTTCAGCCACGCGTCTCCATTGCGTTCGGTTCTCTGCTAGAGTCTTCACCTGGCTCCAAGTCTGCCCACACGTTTTCATCTCCTCTTCACATGACCTCCTCCAAGTCACCCACCCTCGCACTGACGACCAACTCGCCGCTTCCCTTTCAGTCGGGTTCCACTCGAGCAATGACTTGTCTAGTGATGTCACTTGATGCATTGTTTCCTCAGAGTATGATCAGCCAATCCATATCCATTTCTTCCTGCCTATTTGTTTCACAATCGGTTCCTGCTCGGTTGGTTCGCTCATTGCCAGAGATCTGTGTTGCTGATCTTTTCTGGCTGGCCATCTGATCTTGGGCGAAGTATTAAGCGAAGACAACTGTTGATGAGGGTCTGTAGTCTGTTTGAGATGCTCTTTATGACGCTCAGTGCAAGTCTCTGATCCATATAGTCAGTAGCACTGACTTCACATTGGAGTTGAAAATCCGGATCTTATCTTCGTTTTGATGGTGAGTGCTGTTGACCTCCACACAGACTTGAGAGTAGTAAAAGCTTGTCTTGGTTTTCCGATTCTTGCTTTGATATCCTCGTCAGTTCCGTCTTCCTGTAGCTGAAACGATGTTGTATTTTTTCCTAACTGGTGGTAAACAGCTGTGATAATTACTCATTCTGATAATGAGATGCGAGTGTACTAGGAATTGATAAAGAAAAGTTTAATGACCTGAAGTGACTGAAGTTTCCCTCGATAAAAATTCTACAGTGGAAATAATTCTTCCATATGGAACGTGGAAATAAGAAAAATGCTTTTTTTCATTTATAAAACACTAAGTTAGGTCACTGATCATGTGATAATTTTTGGTGTTTCTCTTACTTACACTTTTCGTCCTTAATAATTTGAAACATGCATAAACACGCTGGAGACAGAATTGAATAATCCCTGCGTCGAACGGCTTGTCAGAAGCTGTCTAAAAATTCAGAGTCCACAAAAACATTAAACTTACTTTAAATGTATTATACCATTAGTTAGTTTTCGAGAGTCAGTAATAACACTGATTCGTTGAGTGAGATGAGATGTCAGAAACTCAGAACACAGAATCCCGTTGATGGTGACAACGTACACACGATTATGTGTGGTGAGAAAAATGTACACCAAGTAACGACATAAATTGTACGACAGGTAAAAGAAGTATAGTAGGACAGGAAGGGATTATTATTATTGTTTCCTTTAATTCCTAGAGGAACATAGGGCTTCAGCCACGCGTCTCCATTGCATTTGGTTCTCTGCTAGAGTCTTCACCTGGCTCCAAGTCTGCCCACACGTTTTCATCTCCTCTTCACATCACCTCCTCCAAGTCACGCACCCTCACACTGACGACCAACTCGCCGCTTCCCTTTCAGTCGGGTTCCACTCGAGCAATGGCTTATCTAGTGATGTCACTTGGTGGTTTGTTTCCTCAGAGTATGGCCAGCCAATCCATCTCCATTTCTTCCTGCCTATTTGTTTCACAATCGGTTCCTGCTCAGTTGGTTCGCTCACTGCCAGAGATCTCTGTTGCTGATCTTTTCTGGCTGGCCATGTGATCTTAGTGGTATTGAGCGAAGACTGTTAATGAAGGTCTGTAGTTTGTTTGAGATGCTCTTTATGACGCGCCAAGTCTCTGATTCGTATAGTAGCACTGACTTCATATTGCAGTTGAAAATCAGGATCTTATTTTTGATGCTGAGTGCTGAGGACAGGAAGGGATTATACGTTCGATTTTTGTGAAGACTGAGAAACACACTCTCGGTGTTTAGTTTCACACAAGTTCGCTTGCAGAACATTTCATTTAAAATAAGTGACGAAATAGAGCAACTCGTTGGTATGCAATTATATGTTAGTTTATTTCTTGGAAGCACCACTCAATGAAAAGTAACTAATTACGTTTTGCGCATCCAAACGTTTAAGTTAGCTTTACGTCTTAGACTGCAAGTATCTGAAAAGAATTCACATTTTTCATGTCAAATAATTTTGCGTTTATATGTGGCGCCATCAATGAATATGATATGCACGCAATGATTGTCTTTTGAAATTTCCGAAATTTCAAAGTCTTTTGGATTCCCTTCTCATCGTATATTATAAAATTTGAATATTTAATTAGGAAAAAAGCTCGTGTTGTTGGTGACTCATCTGTAGAATGCTCGCCAACCATTGATGTGGTCTGGGGTTTGATTCCCGGCCAACATACTTCTAAACCATCCTAAGACGTTAAGACTGATAATGAGGAGAGGGTGATTATTAGGTCAGCGACTGCACCCTTTAAAAGCACCATCAAAGCTACGGGAACTTCAAAGTTTGGGGCGCTATACTCCACACGGAACACAAAGGAACCAGAAAAATAACAATAAAGCCCAGCATCTAGAAGCTGCATGCATCATGCATGCTTAAAACATGGGTTACCGGAAAACTTCCATTAACATATTGTGTATGATTTCTCTTATACACCTTGTTTAAATCTAGTAAAATATGACGTCTAACAATATTCTTTACGCTGGAAAGTATCTAAAGCCTTCACAACCTGCCGATATGCAAGTTTCTACTAAGGCATTATTCACGATGGCACCTTATACCAATACATCAGATGACCATTCCTGAGTGGTGTCCTAGGTTCACAAAATGTACTCTTGAACTTTTTATAATTGGCATTCAACAAAAGGTCGTGTATTTCTCCAAGGAGAAGAAGAAAAGATATCACAATAGATTGGTTTACTATTCAGGTCAGATAGAACTATGCCACACGATCTACTGTCAATTAATCTTTTATTTGAAGATCCTGCACGAAGGGAAATGTCATGCAATAAACTCCGCTGAAAATTCTGTACATTTTATAAACATTGTTCAGAATAAAGCTATTATTATTATTCTAAAAATTGAATGAACCTGTGTATTTTTCGAAGAGTTCAATCTGCGTTGATCATGATCATAATGGGATAGTATCAAAATCGTACTCACATGCGTTTATGACTCAGAAGCATAGATTCGTAGCCTTTCTATATTTGGCTAAAACCGTAAGGTCTCAATACCTTTGGTTTGGTTAAGGGTGTCATAAGCTTTCATGTGATAAGTACGGCGCATATCCCAGTGAATCAAGGATCACGGGTTAGGCCCAATGGCCTACTGGGTTCGATTCTCAGCAGGAACACCGTCACTCACTAAAAATGCAACTAAATCCAATTGATAATTCTCAAATAGGATGCGACAAGCGCATTCTGAATTCCAGTGCTAGCCACCACAGACCACTCTTGCAAATAAACAAAACCAACGGAATTAAAACAATTAGTCCCTTTGATAAATCTGTATAAAGCATCTAGAAGACAAATTTCGCGAGATGATATCATTTCGTAGTTTCTTTCCAGTGCGTCTGTGGCACAGCGGTAGAATGCTCGCCAACCACGCGGATGGTTCGGAGTTCTCTCCCCGGCCGACGCACTCCTTTACCTCGCTAAGCCAGTAATAAGACTGGTAAAGAGGGAAGGCTTGTCATGAGGCTAGCAACTCCATCCCGTAAAAATTAATACCACTGCTGCCGAAACTTCAAAGCTTTGGCTTGAAGCCCTACGATCCACTGGGAACGAAAAGGAAAAAAGTTTCTTTACAACTAGCATGGTTCACAATAACAAAATAAAATTCATGACAATTACTCACTTATATAAAACAAAAGTACATACTAATGACCGATCATATTTAAATAGGTCAAGTAGTCTATGGTAGGTGAAGTCTATTGTTTTTGTACACATAGTTTAGGATGTATGTGATCAATCCAAATGAAGTGCTCTTCAAAATTTAGCTTGTAGGGATTTGATTTGTTACTAATTTGATCACGAATTGATATCAGGTAGAGAACCGTTGGAAACCATGGAGTACTGGGCAGCTGTCTCGTCCTAACTTGGGACTCTTCACAGTGTATATCCGTGAACCCCACCAAGGATATAACCTAGGACCTTCAACTTATGAGGCCAAGCTCGATGACCGTTCAGCCACTTGAGCTCGGATCTGATAACCTGTAAATTCTAGCTTCTGTCACCCAGTGACTATAGCGTGACCACCAACCAATGTCATCGCCGAGTATTTAGCTTCACACTTGACCTAGTAGACCCAAACGGTCACGAATTTTCACCAGACCTCCAGGCAACTTCATCCTGTATTCAATCACCAGCAAGCAAGTGGCTAGGTGGTCGACAACCTTGGTACTGAAAAGTGAAGTTCCTGTATTCGATGCTTGATAGAGTCAGGGGTGCGTACTGCTGAAGAACTGCAAACTAGGATGAAAAATCTATCCAACACTCCCTGGTTTTAATATATATCTTACTAATATCAATCGATGATCCAACTTGAAATAAATTACGCTTCCCAATTTAATCATACTACTGATGAAATAAAGTAGTAAAAACGGGTGTACAGCTTTCCTCATGAAAAAATTAGATAACAGATAATAAAAATTTCAAAGAAAATTTAAAATAACTGAACTGAAATCAAACCTAAAAATAAGCAAATAAAGAGTCTTCCTTACCCACTTCGTATTTTCGTCTATTCCCTCCAGTAAGATAAAGAGACACAATACAAACAAACTAATGATGATGATAATAATGATAATAATATTAATGGCGAGAATTTTAATTATTTTTTTATCAGGCATAAATTCTTATTTGCTAAACTGTATATACACATATCTGTCAGTATGTTATGTTATTCAGTATTCTCCTATGGTGATTAACCATAGTAGAGTAATTTCTGCCTGCCTCTTTATTATTCTCAGCTTGATTATTAATTCATAAGGTGGTGGGTGACACAGTCTTATTTGTTACATATTTATTTATGAATGAATGTTAGAATGAACACTCTTCATTCACAATGTGCTATGTTGTCTTCTACCCCTTCAGATCCCCTATTGTGTAATCAGCCACTGGAATAAATTAAAGTGAGAGAAATTAAATTATATAGCTGAACAAATTTCAAGTCGACAGACACATACATATACCTCTGAGTATATATATATATATTTATATATACAAATATATACACATGTATACATGGGAACAATTTATATATATTGATGTAATGTTATCTTTGATTAGGTTATTTTATTCTGTCAGAAAATAAATGAAATGCAAATTAGGTGTTTATGGAGGGTAGGGGTGGGTGGGGTGTAGGGGATTAGTTCTCACCTACCTATTCTCATTAAATTCTCCTCATTTCACAAACCATTCCTGTTTCTTACACGATTTTCTCTTTATAAATCTGGACAGAGATAGAGTAAACATTGCTGCAGAGTAACATGGATCTATTTCGCTTCGCCAATTCTCGTCAGCTGCGTAGAAACCTACAATATATATTTAATAAAATCAGTTATTCAAATATTGGTTTGTAGGGATTTGATTGATTGATTACAGAATTTCATCATGAGCTGACATTGGTTAGAGAACAATTGGAAAACCTGCAGGGAGTCCTGGGCAGCTGTTTCGTCCTAGTTTGGGACTCTTTGGTGTTACGCACCGACTGCCACGGTTCGAAACCAAGAACTTCTGGTTACAAGGCGAGCTCGTAGACCGTTAAGCCACCGGCACCCGATCCAATGACCAGCCCATTAATTCCAACTTCTGCAAATTCACGGCATAGCACGACCGCTAGCATTTGCCCTCACACCTGACCTGCTGCAACCTACTGGTGAAAAAAGTTTTCCTCTCTGTTCGCACCTTTTTTCTTATGACTCAATATGGGAATATTTCGTTCATTGAAGAATTATCCAAGAACATACTACTTTACAAAAAGAATTTACATTTCAATGATAAAAATCCTAAAATTCTATCTAAATGAAATTCCTTACTACCCCGAGTTCCTTTTCTTCATAAGTTTTATCTAATTATATTCTTGTTGTTTGTTCACTGATGTTATTCTACAATCGGTCGACTAGTATGCCTTCTATTTTTTATGCTGCCAAATTTTTGACTTGAATACACCAAATTTACCTGATTATTTGTGATGTCTATAATCTAATTTTAAATTCCATACATCTGTTTAATATGTATGACAATAATTTATTTGTGATATCCCCCCGAAGATTCCAAAATGTCTTCTAATCTCTCGTCTAATCTAATCTAATTATCTCAACTTTTGAACAGTGTATAAAAATAATTGAGTTGTTTAAAGTAACAAAAATGTGGACAGATTTATTCCAATTGTTAATTGGTTATTATCTCAGATGTAATTGGAAAAACAACATTATGAAGAAGGTTAACTAGATTATTATTATTATTATTGAAGAACAATAGAAACACTCGACTTGGAAGAAAGGATACTTACCTTTAAAGCTGATATACATATATACTATGTGATTCTATAGTCATTGTTTTGATGGTAGATAGCTGAAGGCGATTTCCCAGAAAACCTGGACGTAGATTTCGCACCTGTCGGCACTCATCAACGTGAGATTTAGAAAGAGCTGATAAGCCTACTGATATTCGATTTGGGGCCAAGTAGCACTATAGTCCTATATTAATTTGCTTGTTTGATATGTCACACCGAGAAACAGCATTTCTTTACTTGATGACGTTTCAAACTCAATCAGTTGTATCACCACAGCACCGAAACTTAATGTTTATAGCAGAATTTTCCAGATGACGGGGGCAGCTGTTGAGCAACTGCTTTTCCTCGTATACTCAGTTGATTTGATGAATAAAGCTTTATTATAATTATTATTGTTCCCTCGGGTTCCTAATGGAATATAGGGCTTCAACTACACGTCTCCACTTGCTTCTGTCTTCTGCTGTACATTTCACCTGCATCCATGTTAATCCAAACTGTTTAAACTCTTCTTCACACCATCTCCTCCATGTCAACCTTGGACATCCCACTGGCCGCTCCCTTTCGTGTTCCACTCGAGGGCCTGATGCGCGATGTCACCCAGCGAGTGGCCTCCTCAGCGAGCGTCCAATCCATCTCCACCTTCTCCTGCGTATTTGTTGGCCGATTGGTTCTTGTTTTGTTTGTTCCCATAGTTTCTTGTTGGTGATTATTTCTGATCTTCAGTATAGAGCCAGCGAAGACAGTTGTTGATAAAGGTGTGCAACAGGCTGTTGGAAATATTCTTTGTGACCCGCCAAGTTTCTGAAGCGTAAAGAAGAACTGACTGGTGAAAGCCTTCGGGAAGCCAGTCAGCCGATGTGCCTTCTTCCGATGAAAGCAAAAATAAGGATGGGGACTTGGAATATTCGTACAATGTACAGAACTGGAAAGGCTGCCCAGGCAGCCGCAGAAATGGGATGAATAAAGCTTCAGTCATCATTATCTGCCTTTAACCTGTAATATTATATTTTGAGACCATCACATTGTCATATTATAATGTATGATTGTGTGCAACTAAACGTAGCGCCACAACTCATAATCTTTAAGGATGTCTTATCTTATTAGGGCTCTTCAATTCGGTAAGTTCTTGTGCTGCTCTGTTCTGACTGACCCTACACATTTGATCCCACAATCACTACAAGGTATTGGATTAACTACGTTATTTTGTTTTTATGAGCTGCACAGGATAGTTCAACAGGCATAATTTGTTTCTAAGTGAGTTTGTAGCTTTGAATGTAATTTTTATTTCTGCCTTGTTAAGAATCTTAGAGACTGCATACTTTTGCATGGCAGAACTACTGATTTTCTTTTGGTGTTGTCATCTTTCTGTGCATATTTGTCATTCATACCGTTCTTCTTCTTATTATTATTCAGATAATTGCCTGCATACCTTTTGATCAATTTGTTAGGGTATTTATTCATTAGCAAAGTTTCTCCTATATGTCTTACCTCCTGCTGTATATTTTTGTTTTATGCCGTTTGGCAGTTTTATCTTATCAGATAACATTTCACTAACTCTGTCTTCAATCACATTAATTGAGTAAGGGTGAACTGAAACTCGAATATCAGTTTTAATATGTGGATTATCTGTCAACAGTAGTGTTTTACTTTTTATCTTATATTCTTTTTATGGTGCTCTCTAATACTAAGAGCTCCTAAGATTTAGATATGATGGAGAGGATTTTGATTAAAGCTTGAAACCACACAGTATTTTTTTTGGTAGAAGTATGTGCGTCGGTAGCACAGTGGTTAGGACTCTCGCCGACCATGCACATGGTCCGGGGTTCGATCCTTTGCCGACGCACACCTGATATCTATGGTCGGCCTGCGAAATTGAGCTACCGATATCATATGCTGAAAATTCCATACTTCTACCAAAAAAATGATGGAGAGGATTTGTGGCTGATTTGATGTGGATGATTTTGATGCAGTTGTGTTCTCTGAGCTGGATTGTTTATTTGCGAATCTTTCATTGCCCTACTAGGCAACATGTTGCCTAGAAGCTCCCCCTCATCACCTTCAAACTCACTTATGAATTGAATCATGTCTGGCGTTGGATTGATATGTTCGAAAAGCCTATTTATATTCTATGCTTTTAAAACCGTGACTGTTCCATCTACACACCTCTACTGTACTTTGGGTATGAGGCAGGACGTTTCAATCGTTTACTATTCCTACCTATCCATTAAATTTTCTGTAATAGTTAGGGTTGCGGGTGATTCCTTGATAATTCTTGCAGTTTGTTGAGTACTGTAGTCAAAGATATCGCCGCTGAGCTATAGAGACTCATCAATGACCCCTTATGGTAACTAGTTTATTCTCATTTCCTTCATTTGAAACTCTACCTCTGTTATATTACCGTTAATACCTCACCGACCACATCAGACGTATATTGGTATGAAATTTCAGAAATTTACGGTAGAAAATATGATGTCAAGGTCATTGTGACTAGTGCTTTTAACTACTGAAAGAACTTAAGAATAGTCCATGAACACTTGATTAAAGTATGGGTTCAAAAAAGGGGGTGTTTAATTCAACTGATGTAACACACTGCGACACTGTATTATTTGATGACAAAGTTTCAAGTGAAAAAGAAATTATCCCTCAAATTAATAGACATACCGATACATTTCCACATGAGAAGCTTTTAAATGAAGATGAAAATGTCTACAATCGACTTCGAGTGTCAAGTAAAGTCATGTTTGGATAAACCTCTATGGTTTAATCAGTTCTAATTCATGGATAATCCCCATCCAGGCATTAATGAAAACAAAACACTTAGTTCAGTGGGCGACTGGAGAACACTATTCTTAGCGTTGCTGCAAAGAATGTTCTTCTCAGAGATGATGTGATCCTTCTCTTGGGAATATTGCTTGTTAAATCTCCCTTGAAATCCAAGTTCATGTAGAGTTTCTTTTTAGGCGCGAGTGAAGTTTCCAAATTCTTGGTTTGATATTTTTGTCAACGAATCTTATTGGGTATCCATTTTGGATGAAGATTCCTCTTCCAGAATATCGGGACTACAGATGCATCGGATGCGGGTGGCAAGTGATTTAATTAAATTCCGCTTTTGTTGAATAGGTACCCAGCTATAGAAGCTTGTTAGTTGACCATTCCAAGTAGCTTTTCTATGGATCGATCTTCTTAGGCTCCCATCAGTTCTTCGTGTTAGTTTCACATCACCTGCTCAACACTGATCATTCCATCTCAACAAACACCTCCTTCAAAGTAATCTACAGAGTTAAGAATAACCTACCAAATGCAATACGGTTTCGTCTTCTTTGCATCGCTGAAGCTCTGGCCATTCACATAGAAAAGCCGGAGCTGTGCATACAAAAGAGAATTACTCAACCATTTCTCCTGTTATGGTAACAACTTTGTTGATTTTTGATGACTTCATTTTGTTTGTTTGCTTGTTTCTTTAATTGCTTATAATTCTTGTATTCATTTAGAACTCTTACGTAATTTCGCATTCTCTGCTTTGTGTATCCTGAGTGAAGCTCAATCATTAAACTATTCATATTATTACATAACTTCTCTTTAACAGCTGTTTGTGACAACTGACCACCTTTGTTACTACCCTAATTTCATTAGCACCCAATTTTCTCGACCGATTTTGTATTATGTAACTCCAATTACCAATCTTCACCTGTTTAGTTTAAATAGCTATAACCAATTGTATTTTTGTTTGAAAAACTTAATGTACACATACATTCAAAATAACCCATAGATATATATTTGCTATTGTACAGCTAAGAAAATGAATTCATCGAAAAGAGACTCTTCGCTGAACTGTGCTTTTTTTTTCATTAATCACTTCTGATGTAACATAGAATCTAGTTCCTTGAACACTGAATATACACTATTGCACAGCTTGATAATAAATGCGTTGAAAAGAGTATCTTCATTGGATGTTAAAGTGGAAATCACTAGATCAGTGAATGATTAATTATACATAAATCGACTTCATTGTTTTCAACTAGATCTCCCTTTGTGCGTCGGTGGCATAGCGGTTTGGACGCTCGCCGACCATGCACATGGTCCGGGGTTCGATCCCCGGCCACAGACGCACTCCTCTACCTCGCTGAGCCAGAAATAATGCTGGTAAAGAGGAAAGGTTGGGCTTGAGGCTAGCAACCCCATCCTGTAAAATAAACACTGCTATAGAAACTTCAAGCCATTACCTTTAAGCCCTATGTTCCACTGGGGAACGTGAAGGTAAAAGAAAAAAGATCTCCCTTAGGCATTACTCTAATACACAGCTTGAAATATTTAATAAATTTTAACCAGTGATAGGGACTTGTAGGTCAGTGATAAGTGTTAGATATTACAAATTACGAGTAGATAACACAAGTGGCGTTAAAGACAGTTAAGATTCAGTTTGGTCAGCATGCTATAAAACTGAAGGTTACGTAATATTGAAGATTAGGTGGGTAGGTCATCAGAGTTCACATAAATGTGATAAGCTCATGAGAGGAGTGAATAATAGTAATAATATGGGGTGAGGAACGTTAATGACGGAATTGGTTAATAAATTTATCTAGGTGAAGGGGAAGACAAAGGTAGAACAATGATAATAATAATAATAAAGGCCTCACCCCTTTGTGCACGCAGACTACAGTTTTTCTGCTTAATTACTTTACATCTGGCTGTGTGAAAAGGACTCATTCAAATTCTGCGTCAGATAGATAAACAAATAACACTAAAGGCGCTTTTTCTGTCCACTTGATCATTGGGATGATCTATCATCCCTTTCTAAGGGATTGAAAATTCTACTTCAATAAATATGATATGGTTGAATCTTGTATATTACTTTGAAGGACTTTTCGAAAGGCGCTGAATGTCCTGAGTTGACCAGATGTTCTGTCACTGAACTGTTTACCCGTTTTTGCTCTCCTTTTACCAGCCAGGATGGGTAGTGTTCACGAGCGCGTTTTCCAAGTTGGCGCATGGTACGGCCGATGTACTCAGCTCCACAAGAGCAAGTGAACTGGTATATGCATGTTGAGGTGGCCCAATGCGACAGCTTGTCTTTCGCGTTCTGGATGAATAGTTTCTTGCAGGAAAACGTCAGTCGTAGGCTTGCGGCGAAGTATGTTTTCCTCAGCGATTTGGAGAGGCGTTTGCGAAGGATTTCTGCTTCGATATCACCTTTGAATTCTAGATTGAGCAGAAGTATTTTCTTTGGGGCGGATTGGACTTGTTCTGAAGTCTTCTTCGGTTTGAGATTCTTGTCTATGAACCTGGGCGGGAAACCATTTTCCATCAGGGTTTTTCGGAGATTACGCAGTTCTTCTTCGATCACTTCCTCGCTGCATATCTTCCGAATCCTCGAGGAAAGAGCGTGTATCAGGTTCCTCTTTCTGCTTAGCGGTACGAAGCTTTGAAAGTTGATGAATTGTCCAGTCCATGTGGGCTTTTTGTATATGGACCTTTTCAAAGAGTCGTTTTCATTTCTTGTCAGATGGACGTCCAGGAAGTGGAACATTCCGTCGGATTCGGTTTCAAGTGTGAAGTCGATGTTTGGGTGGGCATTGTTGAAGGTTTGAAGTAATTTTTCGAGGTCCAGCTTCTCATCACAAATGATGAAAGTATCATCAATGTATCTCTTGTAGAGATGAAGGTCGTCGATAGTTGATGATAAGGGGTTGTTTTCGAGGCTGGCCATAAAACAGTCGGCTAGGAGTGGTCCGAGTGGCGAGCCCATTGCTACGCCATCTGTTTGTCTGTAGATTTCATTGTTGAATCTGAAGTAGACGTTGAAGGTGCAGCGTAGTAACAGCTCCTTTAGATAATGCATCGGTATGCCGACATCTATGCTGTTGCATTGAATGAAGTCACACAGAAAGCATATAGTTTCTGTCAGAGGAACATTGGTGAACAAAGAGACGACGTCTAGGGAGACCATCTTTTTATTTGCGAGGTTGACATTTTTAATTGAATCCACGAAATCGAATGTGTCGCGGAGGTTGTATCTCGACAACTTTTCTTTCACTGGTCCAAGAATTTCTACCAGCCACTTCGCGATTAGGTGATATGGCGAATTGATCATATCTAATATTGGGCGAAGTGGGACGCCCTTTTTGTGCACTTTGGGTAGTCCATACATTCGTGGCGATGTAGAACCAGATGGGCGAAGTTTTTCATAGAGTTCTGTATTGATAATCGATTCATCTTTCATCTTTTTCAATAAGTTGGTTAGCTGGAGCTCCGTCTGTTCAGTTGGATCTTTTTGGGTCGTCTAGATGATAACTTCGTCGAAAAGAAAATTTTCTTCGCTGCAACTGTCTTTTTATTCCCTATGATCAAATGTGTATATTCCGTGATTTGAAAATATGATATGATTCTGATGAATGAAATGATGAGTGAATTCTCGAAACATCATCTAACAAATAATACTGTATCACTGTTGTATCTTATACCAGATAAACATGGAATCATACTCCATCAGAATGTTAAGGATGAATGACTCTCAGTGTGCTATTCTATCACTGTCCTCATTTAATTCGAATATAGATACGCAATGAAGGCAAGTCTGTTTGACTTTGTGCAGTCAACCATTATAGTAGTTTGTTGTAAAGTCTTCATGGCCAAGTTAGACTTTAAGCACCACTAACTACCAATGGAGTTCGACCTCACTGATGAACATGTAAAGCTAACTGGCAAATATGCTCATCGAAGTGTTATGCCATTAAGTCGGATATCTCGCAAGTTGCAGCTTAGGTTTAGGAACGAATAATTTACCTTTTAAGCCAAGGACAAGTTAAGGTTAGGTTAACTTAATAAAGGTTATATTAGAGTTGGTTCGAGTTAGATTCCAGTTAGGCTTAGAAGACCTAAATAACTGCATGCATAGAATATGGTTGAATTAATGTATTGGTATAAGAATAGAACTTGTGCACTGTGGCAGAGCATAATTCAGTTGTGGGTGGTGCTTAAAGTTTAACTTTGCCGTTGTCATAAAATGCAGCCTCCTGAACTCTGAGAAAAAGCCCTATAGTAGTTAGAATGAGCTTCAAATAAAAAGACCCCACCAAATCTTAGTTTAAAGATGCTTGAATATGTAGACCACATAACTCATCGCTGAAGTAAATTTAGTTTTGTTGGACTAACTGCTAATAAAATCTTGCTTTTGGTGCAAAAGTCTGATATTCTCCTTGCCAACTTGAGTCAAAAGCCACTCATTACAGAGTGTGCTAAGTACGCAGCATTTCTACTTGTGCTATTCAGCAGGTCGAAAGTAGAAGTTATGAACAGACCATAAGTTTTGACTAAAAATGGCTTCGTTCTCTTTTTTATGTTGAATGTATCCACATGGTAAGTCGTATTCAAATCCCGTTTGGTATTGGGTAACAAAAGTCAGTCACTCAATAATAGATGCGTCTTCACCATCTATGTTATCGAGACGTCCGCAAGGCAGTGATCGCACAGATGACAATTTTCATCATTTTGAAATTGTTACGGGTGCTTACACCTAAACATCTTATATCAATAACGTCTGACTGTCACATTGGGCAAAATAGAGGGGTTAGGTTACTTAGCCATTGTCCTCCAAATGTTCAGAATGAGAAGTAGGTTGCTGGATTAAACGGTTTCAAATATTCAGTAACAGCCTACATGTACTGAAATATTGTCATCTTCAAAGTCCTAGAAGTAGCATCAAACTCTGCTGAATTCAAATGATGAACGCCAACAATTCGAGGAATACATTTCTCTTGTTATCGAAAAATAGTCGCAGTCTACTAATCTCAAACGTCGTGGCAACCTCAAGCAGGTAGTAGCAGAAAAGAGATTTCAGACTGTTCCCAATAAATATGACCCGTTGCACAAGGGGTGGCTCTCGTGGTTCAAGTGGTCTAGTGGATAACGCTTTGGCGTTGGAAACTATGGGCACTGGGTTCCAGCTTCGGTGGGAGTATCATCACTCAATGGGGAATGCAGGTACATCCGGATGACGAGTCCCAAATAGGACGAAATGCGCATCCTGGATTCCACTGCTAGTTATCATCCACCAGTTAACTTCTGATATTATCCTATGTCTCCCAGACGAAGGTGGGGGTGTTGTAATGGTGAATCACCAAGATTATAATGATAAAACCTCAGTGATTCTTTCTGACCAAATTAAATTCACCAAACCCAATGGTGAAACAGATAAGATATATCTAATCGAAAATCAACTGACTGGTGTCTTAAAGAACATGAGGAATAAGTCAGTAATCTCGTCAGATATATATGAACGCATCCGACTAGTAGGCTCCATAATACGACATTTGTATGGGCTACCGAAAATTCACAAGACAGGATTACTTCTCCGTTCAATTCTCGATATGGCGGGTTTTCCTTATCCCGGAAGTGCTCAATGGCTAGCTGAAATACTGGAACCAGTTAGAAGGCAAGTGTCTGAGTTTTCCATCATTGATACGTTTAAATTTACTGAGGGTACTAAAGGTCCAAATGTCTCAGACAAAATCATGTTCTCACTATATGTGACTTCCCTGTTTACCAGTGTACCTCTCATGAAAACTGTTTGCTATATATGTGATTATATTGACGCACGTAGTTGAGACAAAGGATTACCGACAACCTACCTCAAAAAGTCTTATTGAGATCCTCGTTGAATGTTCAGTTCACTTTTGACAAAGAGATTTTCAGACAGAGAGATGGCATTGCGATGAGATCGCCGCTGGGTCCGTTGTTGGCTGATTGTTTTATGACAAAGCTTGAAAATTCTCAACTTAGTCAAACTATTGGTCACTTTGACATTTATAGAAGATATGTAGACGAAACTTTCGTTATCTGCGAGAAAGAACGTAATTATTGATGAGATCTTGTTTGTATTCAACAACTGTCATCCCGCATTGCAATTCAATATAGAAAGGAATCTGAACTAAACATTCCCTTTGTTGCTGTGTGCCTTAGTAGACGCAACGACGGATCTCTCCAAAGATCCAACCACCAGAAACGTACATGGAATGGACAACTAACTAATTTTTATAGTTGGGTGCCTATCTCCAGGAAAAGGAACTTAATTCATTCGCTCTGCTTCAGGATAAGAAATATTTGTAGTTCTGATTACGTTCCTTAAGGCTACGCTCGCAGATAGCTTAACTGATTTATTGACAGACACACTGAAGATAATCACTCCAAGCTGGTCACTGACTCAGTTCCAAAGTAAGCCGTATTCATGGACTTGGAATTCAAAGGTGATCAAGCTTCAGATATTCTCAGAAACCGTCTCTCTGAATCAGTCATTAAGACGTTCTTCGCAGCAAAATTACAAATGACGTTCACATCAAGTCTCCCCGTCTGGCCGCCTCCATGTGCATCTATCAGTTCACCTGCTCTTGTGGAGCAAAGTACATTGGCCACAGCCAGAGGACGCTTTCCACACGGATACGAGAACACATTCCAGCATGGTTTACAAGGGAGAAAGGAAGTGTGTACGAAGCTCTGTTCTAGAACACTTGATCGATTTCTGTCACTCTGCCAACCAAGACCTTGATTTTAAGATCATTTACCGAATCCACGCTAACTTGCAGTGTTTTCTTCGTTGTAGACTTCTAGGGATAGTGGTGGCCTTGGCCATTCATGAATTTAAACCAGACCTTTGTGTACAAAAGAAGTATATAAAATCCATACTTCTGACTTGGCCGTACAGAGATACACATTCATTTATTTATTTTGTTTGTTAGTTAATCTATGTACCTTTCCCTCATTACTACGATTATTATTACTATTACTATTCTCACTTTGAATTGTTTCCACCTGTCCCACTTGTCATTCTAAATCCAAAAATGTTTTTACAATGTTGAATCCTATCTTATCCAATTTCACACCATGATATGTAACGTTTTATATTAGCCTACTAGCCCCATAATTATGCACCCCTTTCCATCATCTATACATCTTATGAATTATTCTATATGTGACAACAACTGTTTTGCCACTTGACATTTAAGTATGATTATAATCAAAAATATTTTAGCTGCATTTCATACCATTATTATTTCATGTATTCATACCTCTGATTCAATTCCCTCGCCGGCTGTAATTTCCTTACTCAAAACCATATATATATTCTCGCAACACTCTACCAAACAACTAGGTACCTATCGGGCAAAAGTTTGACACAAATCAAGCTGGTGAAGGATGATAATGGAAAGTCACTCACCAAAGAAGTGGAGCAAAGGAAACACTGGGCTGAACTTTTCAAAAGACTCCCAAATCGACCACCACCTACAACGCGCCCAACAATACCAACGACGGAGACAGAGCCACCAGTGAACATCAACCCCCCGACAAAATTAGAAGTCCTGAAGGCAATCAAGATGCTAAAACCTAGAAAAGTAGCAGGACCAGATGGAATCCCAGCAGAAGCATTGAAAACGGACCGGGTGACAACAGCGGACTTGATGACGCCACTACTGGAGAAGGTGTGGAAAGAAGGCAAAGTACCTGAAGATTGGAAGAAAGGATACTGATTCAAACTACCAAAGAAGGGAGACTTAAGTCAATGCAAGAACTGGCGCGGAATTATGCTCCTGTCCATCCCAAGCAAAATACCAAGCCACATCATCCTGGAGAGAATCAAACGCCCTGGATGAAAAACTTCCACTGGAACAGGCTGGATTCAGGAGAAACAAGTCATGCATTGACCAGATCGCCACATTACGGATCATCATTGAACAAAGCTTGGAATGGCAGTCACCTCTCTATCTCAACTTCACCGACTTTGAAAAGGCCTTCAGAAGACAGCGTCGATCGAGAGGTGATTTGGAAACTACTTCGCCACTACCAAGGAGTGCCACCGACAATTATACATCTCATCCAACAGCTGTACGACAATGATGCATGCCAAGTAATCCACAACGGGAAACTGATGGAATCCTTCGAAGTGAGGACAGGAGTAAGACAAGGCTACCTACTATCGCCAATGATTTTCCTGATTGCAGTAGATGGGATAGTGCGACAAACAGCGGGCAATGAGGAAACAGGCATAAAATGAACCCACACAAAAACTTAGAGGATCTGGACTTCGTCGATGATATATGTCTGATTTCCCACAAACTGGAAGACATGCAATCGAAAAGCAGAAAGTTGGCAGAAGAAGCTTCAAAGATAGGACTTCGCGTCAGGTGAACATAGAGAAAACAGAGGTGATGAAGATTCCTGGACAAGAACAACAATAACAGAAAACGATCAGCATAAATGGGAAGAACCTGAAAGAAACAACCTCTTTCGCCAACCGACCTGGAAAGCATCGTCTCAACTACAGGCGAACAGAACTGATGAGGATATGAAAGCAAGAATCGGAAGAGCAAGACAAGCTTTCACTACTCTCAAGCCTTTGTGGATGTCAGCAGCACTCACCATCAAAAATAAGATCCAAATTTTCAACTCCAATGTGAAGTCAGTCAGTGCCACTTACTATACGGATCAGAGACTTGCACTGCGCGTCATAAACAGCATCTCAAACAAACTACAGACCTTCATTAACAGTCGTCTTCGCTCAATACTTCGCTCAATATCATATGGCCGGCCAGAAAAGATCTGCAACAGAGAGGAATCTCTGGCAATGAGCGAACCAACTCAGCAGGAACCGATTGTGAAACAAATAGGCAGGAAGAAATGGAGATGGATTGGCCACACTCTGAGGAAACAATGCATCAAGTGACATCACTAGACAAGCCATTGCTCGAGTGGAACCCGACTGAACGGGAAGCGGCGAGTTGGTCGTCAGTGCGAGGGTGGGTGACTTGGAGGAGGTCATGTGGAGAGGAGATGAAAACGTGTGGGCAGACTTGGAGCCAGGTGAAGACTCTAACAGAGAACCGAATGCAATGGAGACGCACGGCTGAAGCCCTATATTCCTCTAGGAATTAAAGGAAACAATAATAATATAATAATATACATGTATATATAATTTAGTCATTTTCTTACAGTGCAATCATATCAGGATGAAATGATTATGAGTAATAAATTGTAACCGACACGCCATCAGTAAGTAAAACTCTCAGGGTGTTTTTAATCACACATAAAATTACTCTATGATGAGGGAGTGGCCTGAATAATTACGCTCTTAACATCCAATATATATCTATATATGATGATAAGCTGAACGATGTGACCACCGAATGATTGACTATCTTTATACTGGTAGAAAGCAGCTATAAACGAGAGCTCATACACTTTA
Source organism: Trichobilharzia szidati (assembly GCA_944472155.2). Taxonomy (NCBI): domain Eukaryota; kingdom Metazoa; phylum Platyhelminthes; class Trematoda; order Strigeidida; family Schistosomatidae; genus Trichobilharzia; species Trichobilharzia szidati. Next base: position 22,511,141 of record OX235272.1, on the reverse strand, counting down.
TCTATCCTAAATAACTTTAGCTACATCTGACCTGCATTTATATTTAATTCTATTCTTAATGAATCTCCATCCATACTATTTCAAAGATGTCACACAGATAATAGGAAAAACCAATCATCAACTTAGTTCGCCCATATAAATAAACAAAAAATTGACTGGCTGTACACCTCATTATGAAGTTTTAATTTTATGACCTAAACTCTCCTCTATTGAATTAGTTATAATGACATTAATAGTAATAATAATAATAGTGAAACATGTGCCATCTGTTTAGAAAACTCAACATAAATTTAAACCAACTGCAAGGTATTTATATATCTATATATGCTGAGGGGAGAGAGAGGAGATACGCAGTTCAAATAGATGATTTTAATGAGGTCGCCTTTCCTGAGCTGGGAGGTTTATTTGCAAAGCTTTCATTATTATTCTTTACAATAACTTCAGAGTAAAGTTCAGTATCAAATGGACTTATTTAAAGTTCCCAGGAATGATATAATTTTGTCGTCTGGAAACTTTTGTCTGAATTTCTTTTCGCCAACTTGAGTCAGCATTTAACTGCTTCGAGTAATACCGCTACTCATCATAGGGTTTAAATACTGAGCAGTATTTCACTCTGTTCTATTTAACAACCAGTCACGACAGATACTATTAAATTCCTAGACGTTTTTCTGGCGAAAATGAATGATGGCACAATCGAAAGATCTATATTTAGAAAGTCTTCATGGACAGGACAGTACATGCATTTCAAGAGTTTTGTTCCAATCCAGTATAAAAAGAACTTAGTCAGAACACTGTTCAATAGATCACGAAAAATTTGTTCTGACAGTACTGTTGAGCATGAAATGAAATCCCTGAAGGATATCTTATCTAAGAATGGATATCCTGAGAAGTTCATTAATAAATACTCCAAAGAAAATAGGCCCTGAAAAACAATCCAAACAGTTCCGAAGAAACCTGTCTATATCAGTTTGCCGTTCAAAGGAGATGATGTACAGGAAGTAGTCAAACGAAGACTCGACAAAGCCATCAAGAGAACTTATTATGCTGCAAAACTTGTTTTCCTTAACACCACTAAGCGAGTGCTTCAACAATCTGGGAAAGACCAGTCTCCAATCCTCGACACTTCAAACTGCGTATATCAATTTGAGTGTGTTTGTGGAAGCAAATACACAGGTCGTACGGAAAGGCGATTGTCTACTCGCATGATGGAGCATTTGCCAAAATGGTTGAAAACAGCTGAGTGCAAAGTGCCAAAATCCTCAATAACAAAGCATCTTGTGGATTATGGACATGATATCGACGCGGTCAAGTGATTCACTCTTGTCAGCAGACAAAGAAACAGGAAGATGCTTGCAATTGCAGAGGCTTGTGCAATTCGAGTTTATAAACCAGGTCTCTGTGTACAAAAGAAGATGGTCGTGACTCTGAATCTACCATGGTAATACGTTTTACTTATAATTCTACCTCTTATTATTATTATTGTTATTATAACTATTACTATTGATATTACTCTGTTTGCAATTCTTGTTATATTCTCTAATGACTAATTGTTTATCTAAGTGATATAATTGAAGCGTAATGCAATTTATCTTAATTTTGATCTCTCATACTCTCTCGCCCCTTATCTATTTGAACATGACCTGGAAAACATTCGCACCTGTCTTTCTGCATATACTAATTCAATGTAGTTTGTTTGCTTATCAGTCCTATATCTCCCAATGTAATTTCAAAAGTATATATATCCGTGTATGTAGAGTATTCAGCTGACGAGTTCTACCGAAATTTGATGAATTCATTAAATCCTGCTTTATTAACCCTTATTGCTTGTTTTAAATTCGTATCGGGAAATAAATGTTTTCAAGTCACGACAGAGGTTGTCAGGAGAATTAAAATAGGTTCACTTCACGTTGAAGTCTCCTTTGTCTGGAAGGACAAATGAAAGTTTCGCAGTTATGTTACCCAGTACAAAGAACGCCACAATATATGCACCAGTCCAGGATTAATTTTTGTTAGCAGTAGTATTTAACGATCTTGTTAATTTGTAAAAATTCTTATTTTTCAGCTGAGCGAGTAACGAACTGCCACTTGGATTGTTCCATAAGACTTTCATGATTTCAATTTATAAATACCACCAAAATCACAACTGAAACTTTCCCTTTCATTGCTTTGCTTTCCCGAATGGAACATAGGGCATTAGGCTTTGAATTTTCAGTAGTGATGGTACTTTTTTGATCGGGTGGGAGTACTATCCTTATGCGGAACCTTCCTTCTTTCCCGGACATACTATCGACCAGTATACGACACGACGTTTCAAAGTTTATCAGCCACGGGAATCCTACCATTGAAACATCGATGCGTCACCCCTGAAACTAAAGCAGGCTTATATAAGTACATATCAACAGTGAGAATTATGTTATCACCCTGGTACTTTATTCACTTCGAAACAAATTGTGCGTGTGTGTGTATGAGTTACCCGTCATTCACTGTCGAAAACTCAAGCTTGCTAATCAGAAGAAGTCTATGTTAACTGTTGCAGACAAGTCCTAGTTTAGATTCAAGGTGCCTTACATTTCTGTCAACAAGAGGAATCATTCGGCTGAAACTTCTTACCCTTGAAATATTTTAAGTGATCATAGCAGGTATGGTTCAATTTCAAAATTAATTGTATCTGTTCTTCACGTCCATTATTCGTCGCCTATCAATTCGCCACTTCTGTTGCATGCTTTAAGCATTTACCCAACGAATGGAGATTTCATACAGCAAGATGACTCTGATACAGGCTGGACCACTCGTATCAAAAATCGTGCTTGGCTAACTAGACCGATTCAGTGACCAGACAAATGTCTCGCTGAGTTGGCGTCCAGCTCGTAAGTACTGTACCAAGGGAAACTCAGCGTACAAAACAGGGAGTCTAGCTATATAATTTTTTTCTTTAGCAGTGAAAATTGACCCCATTTTCATTTGGAAAACAATTTCATAACTAAACTCTTTCCTGCCCTCTATCTCTCTTGACCTCATGATTTCAGAATTTTCACTCTGCCCCCATCGCATTATAAGGTTGCGTATTAGTGCACGTGCATAAACAATTGAGTTCCCCCGCCCACTCCAATAACATTGTTCTACACCTAATTGAATTTATAACTTCTGATAAACTGTCTAACCCAGAACGAGTGGTTTTGACCTCCGTACTTGACCTAAAAGTTTTCCTTATTATTATATTTAAGACATTGAATTATATTGCCCAATCGCAGTGGACTGCTACTAAATTACAAAGCCTCATGCATGACCTACGATTTATCTTCTTTATGTCTAAATAATATCCAGGTCTTTAATCGTCTTCTGGAGATGTAAATTTCTCAGCATCTGTATGCCATAGGGAGCAACTATGAAATATTATTTAACACTAAACAGCTGACATGAGAAACAGATCAACAATCAGGCAACTGTATCCGCTCATTACTGCAAGAGGGTAAATACATCGTTCACATTCTGTACGATTTTATCGTTTATCTTGGGAACTAACAATCGAGAAATAATTACAACTATCGACAAAAACGACAAGACGACGTATTCGATCTGAAACATGTAATGTCTTCGCGTATTTTGGACATTATGATCACACAAATGTTTGTCGTATATGTAAAAAATCAAAACTGATTGGATATAATGAGCTGACGTCAGTTAGAGAACCATTGGAAAACCTGCAGGGAGTATTGGACAGCTGTTTCGTCCTAGTTTGGGACTCTTCAGCAGTACGTGCCCACCGGGATTCGAACCCGGGACTTGCTGGTTACAAGGCAAGCTCGTAGACCATTTAGCCACTGGGACCCGATCCAATAGTCGTTGAATTCTAACTTCTTCCAATTCACGACATAGCGCGACCATTCCGCAATGTCTTCTTCGATCAGTTACTGCCTCATCTTCAACCTGCTGTACCCTACTGGCCACGGCTACTCACTAGAACTACAGATTAACTGCCTGAATAGGGCCAGTCACTAGTGAGCATCAGATTAATTTTCAAGTATTGGTTTTGTAGGGATTTTGTTTGATTGCATAGAGGATTTCATCATGAGATGACATCATATGTGCTGAAGAGTCTCAAACTAGGACGAAACAGCCCTCCAGTACTCCGCAGGTTTTCCAGTGGTTCTCTAACTGATGTCAGCTCATGATGAAATCCTGATGATGCAATCAAACAAAATCCCTACAAAAACCAATACTTGATTGGATATAAATCAAATTTGGGAAAATTTTTGTGTAAAATAACCAATCCTAGATATCAAAGCTCAATATGCTCACTTCCCCATCTTCGTACCTATGAAATACAAAAGTAATTATATCAGATGTTTAGCATTTAGAGAGAGGTCGATTCACTTTGAAGATTGTGTAGAGGAAGAACTCCAGATGATCCGAAATATTCTAAGCGAACACGGATATTCAGAGAAGTTTGTAAAAGCCAACACAGGACACAGTGTTCGCAAATGTGAATGGGTAGTGGTGCAGAAAAGTTGTTATTTTCTCTCCTACAATTCAGTAGAGATACTCCTACTGAGATTATATCCCAACGTATAACCAGAGCGATAAACAGGAATTTCTATTCTGCACATATGCTTCTAAAATTCTATTAGCCGTCCAATGTTCACCGCAAAACAGAGAGACGTCTTACATAGTCTTAGCTCTTCCTCATGAATATATTGTTTCAACAGTTCCTGTGGCTCAAGCTATACAGGGCATACGACTAGGCAGGTTGGTCTACGGAATCGACAACATTTACCAGCTTGGTTGAGTAAAAGGGAGATTAACTGCATAAAACATGGTGGATACAGGATATCACATGGATGCCAAAATAGCCTTCAGGGTTATATACCACATTCCATAGGCCTTATCACTCACATCTTTTATATACAACTGAAGCTATTGCAATAAGATTGGCTAAAACCAGAACTTTATATTCAAAATGAACATGTCCAGGCGCTGTTCTTACCATGGATAATTCTCCAACCAATCAAACAAAATCCCTACAAAACAAATACTTGATAACTGATCTGATGCTCACTGGTGACTGACCCTATTCAGACAGTTCCCTGGCGTTCTAGTGGGAAGCCGTGACCAGTAGGGTCAGCAGGTTGAAGGTGAGGCAATAACTCATCGAAGCAGACATTGCGAAGTGGTCGCGCTATGTCATGAATTGGCAGAAGTTATAATTCATGAGCTGGCCATTGGATCGTTTCCCAGTGGCTTAATGGTCTACGAGTGTGCCAGCCTTGTAACCAGAAAGTCCTGGGTTCAAACCCTGGTGATGAGTGGGTGCTGCTGAAGAGTTCCAAACTAGTGTGACGAAACAGCTGTCCATTACCCCCTGCAGGTTTTCCAACTGGTCTCTGACTGATGTCAGAGCATGATGAAATCCACTAATCAATCTAACAATTTTAGCCACAATGTTTTATAATTTACACCCTTCACTCCAGTATTCTTTCAACACTGTAGAATGTTTCATTTATAGTATTCAAACTTGTTATCAGTGTTAATATCTCTTTTCTAAATAACTTTTAAGCACAGAAAACTTCTTTGAGCCTTTTTTGACTGGGATTTCAATGAATTTAAGTATAGAACTCAAAACTGTTTAAATACACGTCTGAGAACAATGATGAGAATAATGTCAACTTTATGACCTGTCTCTATGATGTACTTTGCGATGAATGATTTTAGACATTTATTTCCAGGATTATTTCACTTGGTAGCATTTCTCCTCGCTTTCCTCTTCCTCATCTATTATTTTCACCTCCTAGCCGATGAATCCCACTGGGCAAGACTTATCACTAAAACTCCAGGCATTTCCGTCAAGTATTCAGTCGTTAGTGAGCCATAGAAAAAATTTCCAATTGTCGGTTTGCAGGGATCTAATTGATCTTAAGGATGATTATGCTCTGACTTCAGTTAAAGAAGCTTTTAAAAGCAGATAGATACTGAATAGCTGTTTCGTCCTGGTTTGGGACTCTTCTTCTGATACACTTCCACGACTCCACTAAAGATAGGAACTAGAAAACTTCAGGTCGACGTTTTATACTCTATTAGCTTTTATCTAAGTATATATATATATATGACAAGTACGTGTGCGATTAGAATGTCCGAAATGTCTTCTACAAGTGCAATATTTACGCAACAATCTTTTAAAGCTGGAATTGATATAACAAATAGTTGCAGAATTTCATCACGTGTTTTTAATATGAAAGTGATATTTAACAAGCCTAAACTATAGTCTCCTTCACACTTTTATTTCTAACACTTTCTATTGGTGAGAAAGATGATTGAAGAATGATAATTATGTGTGTCTGTCTATCCATCTATCTACCTGTCTACCTATCCAACTAGCCTACTAGCCTAAAGAAAAATTCCCCACCTCTTCACCTATCCATCTTTTTATACATTTTTCAAACTAACAACTAACAGTGTTTTTGGGATATTTATTAAATATTTGAGCAAATAAAAAGAAGTAGTAATAAAATAGTGACAAATCATATAAGTTCAATTCATCAAGAATTGGATTGGTTGACAAGGTTTTCAAATTAAATATATTTTAAGGAAATATAAATCACTTTTTCCCCAATACATAAATACACGTGTGTTTAAGATAACATAAGATCATATAGTTTAGCACTTTGCCACATTTTTTAATATCTCTACGCATGTATCTCTCTCAAAGTTGGAAAACACACAGTTTTAAACCACGATGCAAATGAAACACACTGGTAACCAGTATTTTCACCTTTATGATGACATTCGATTTTCTAGTTTGCTACTGTAAAAACTGGCTACACTCAAGAACCAACGAAGAGAACTCAATATTCCTCAACATCAAGTGAAGCCAGTGAATGTATTCACTGCATTATGGAAGCATGAGTCACTTAAATTATCCCACTGTTCACATATTTCTCATGTACATATCTCATTATATACTACTGTACACTTATCTGTGTATATTACTCACATTTCAAATTAATTGTGATACACTAAGTCAATCGAACCTGAAAGAACTACACTATTTTATCAATGAAGAATCAGAAATTGGATCATATATCGGGAATTTAAAATTGGATTCAGAGAGAAAATTTTTTATAACATCTAATGATCAAGAGAGGAATGAGGGTGGGTTAAACACGCCCACCTTTGAGTTATACGATGATACTAATAAAAATTTATTTCGTATTGAAGAAACCTCTGGAAAGTTATTTGTTGCTTCACGTATTGATCGTGAAACAATTTGCCCACAACCGGATATAATATCTGATGGACTAGATCGGATCACATCATCATCATCGAATGATCCATTGTCAGCATCCTCACTGTCTTCTTCTTCCTCTTCCCGCAGCTCATCGTCTTCTTCATCATCGACAGAAGAGTGTCAAGTTCATTTAACAGTCTGCATTTCACGTGTTCACTGGATTAATGTAATTATCACAATACATGATATCAATGATCATACACCCTACTTTCCAATAACCCCTTCAGTCAACACTAGTGAACTAGAAAATTTAACCTATATTGTAAATGTCTCTGAATCTGTTAGTTCCGGTTATGAAATCCCACTGATTTTAGCTAAAGATCCAGACGAAGGTATGAATTCAGTTCAATCGTATTCTCTACGTGGCAGTGAATTCGATGACACTTCCCTATTTTCATTATCATACAGACCACCGTATAGCTTAAATCTTATCATCTTAGGGGAATTAGACGCTGAGCTCAAGAATCTCTACACTGGTGAGCTAATCGCTTGTGATGGTGGTCAGATAATGCCAAAATGCTGTAATCAACCATTTCAGCTACATGTCACAGATGTTAATGATAACAAGCCAACCTTTAATCAATCTGTTTATGATATTGAAATACCCGAGGATTTGTCAATTAACTCAACAGTCATCCAGCTGACAGCAACTGATAAAGACTCTAGCCAGAATAGTCAATTGTCATATAAATTTGGACGACCATTAAGTCAGGCATCACAAGAACACTTTACCATTGATAAGAATTCTGGAGAGATTATTTTGAAGGCAGTTTTAAATGCTAAAGAGAGCGCTGTATTCCTTTTACCTGTTCTAGCCTACGACAGTGGTTCTGTACCACTTGTAGGTCAGGCAATGGTTCGTATTACAGTTAGAGACACAAATGATCATGACCCATGGATTGAAATCAGGCCAAACTATGGGATTCATGAGGCTAATTTACAAAAATCACAAGTTAACAACAGTCAAGGTAAGCCAAATTCAAATACTACTGAAGTTAAACTGTCATTAAATGAGAATCAACCTGCAGGAACAAATATCGGTCTGGTAATCTCTGGAGATGAAGATATCGGTGATAACAGTGTGGTAACATGTGCGCTTAAAATGAACAACAACAACAATAATGACTTCATTCTTGAACATGCCAACTCTGCAAAAGGACGAGAAATTTATCGTTTAAGTACAAATAAATCGTTTGACCGGGAAACAGTTACCAATGGGATTGTCACAATTATCGTCATGTGTAAAGACAATGGTAAACCCAGTAGAACAACTGAACAGAAGATATCACTCAGTATTATTGATGTAAATGAATTTAGACCTGAATTTCCTAAAAGTAAACGATTTATTGAGCACACAATGCCAGAAGATGAACCTTTAGAGACTGTTGTTCTAAAAGTTCAAGCTACAGATGCAGACGCTACACCAGAAATACAATATCATATGTCACGTGAAGCACAATCATATTTCCACATTGATCCTGATACCGGTATTATAACAACAAGAGCTGTATTGGATAGGGAAACAATGCCGCAGATCAGATTTCTTGTCTACGCCACAGATAATTATTCATCAGAACCTATTCAAGATAATCCAGCTGCCATTGCAAATGTCACTGTTCATCTAACTGATAAAAATGATAACAGTCCAGAGTTGATTGGCACTAAAACATTTCAAATAGTTGAAAATCGTCCAGGTTTCTCTGATTTAGTTGGCCAACTTACTTCGATTGATCAAGATGTTGGAAATAATGGAACAGTACGCTACAAACTATTATCGATTAGTAATAGTAAAAATAATAAAGTTTCTAATGAATTATTCATGGTCAACAGTGAGTCCGGTAAAATATTCGCAACTAAGAAACTTGACAGAGAGGAGAATAGTCATTATGATTTAACCATATTATTATATGATCTGGGGACACCAGTTCAACGGAGTTCAACAGCAACAATAGTCATCAATGTGATGGATGAGAATGATAACAGTCCTCAGTGGGGTAATGTTCTACAGATCTCATCAAGATCTGAATCACAAGAACAAACAGATCTCTTCAAAAGGCCACATATAATAGGTTTAGGTAAGGTAACTGATTTAGGTGTCATGAATTTAACTGCACCGATTTATCGTGGACAACAAATACTCATTTTACTAGCTAAAGATCCTGATGACAGTCACAATGCAAATTTAACATTTCATCTTATCCATGTACAACGCCTAAACGGTGATTACTCAGTCAGCAGAGATAAACTTCAGTATGACAGTAAAATGCATCCCTTAAACTCGTATCCTTCAGTGAATTCACCTTATTTTGCGGTGGTCTCAAAAACTGGTGAACTCATTGCTGGTCCAGGACTTAAGGGCATTGGGCTAACAGAAAGTGGAATTTATGAATTATATGTACGTGTATCCGATAATGGCAATCCACCGATGGATTCCAGTGCCCGTTTATTTCTTCAAGTTCATGAATCATTAAGTTCAGTATATGGTGATAAATTTGGTGAGAAAGGATTTCTTGGATATATACTAGCCAATGGGCATTTAGGTACTATGCTAATTGTTATACTACTATTAATTATGTGCCTTACTTCAATATGCCTTATTATTGCATTCATTTCAATTCGAAGAAGATCATCTCAACGTCAAAGACAACAGCAACAACATCTATCTTCATCTAATCGTAAGGCGTCAAAATCTAGTAGAAATGCATTTCCATTACAGCTAAACGATGAATTAATTATGAAAGAAAATATGACTTTAGACGGTACAATTGGTAATTACGGAAAATTGTATCATTCACCAATTTTGAATGCTATCTGTGTTGGTGATGGAGAAAGTCTGTATAAATGGAATCCAGAATGTGGATATACTGTTGGGAATTTTGGACCACCACCAATTTACAACTTTTGTGCATTGAATGCTACAACACTTGACAGAATGCGATCTAGTCGTACAGATAGTGATAAGAGTAGTTCAGCTTTAATATCGACTGAGTTTCCATGTCCACCGAATCATTTCACTGAAGAACGGACAGTAGACAATGAGGAGTTAATTATGCCGTATGCATTTAAATCTCCATTAAGAAATATACCTAAAACTGATGCAATAGGCAATAATACAAATGGTGTTAATAATTTCACTGAGAAATGCTTTGTTCATACTACAAATCAATCTGAATTGAATGAGGTGAGTTAATGTCAGATGGATTTTGATTTCGCACTAATTTCATTGTATTATCATGTGTTCATTATTGAAACATATTGTAGTGAATAAATTTTCCTGTGTTCACAATAAGCAGCAGACAAATCCACGTTGTCCTATTTGGGACTCGTCAGCTGGATGTACTTGCAATCTCAGTGAGTGATGATGTTCCCATATGGGACTCGAACTTTGCACCCATCGTTTCAAATACCAAAATACTATCCACTAAACCACGAGAGCCTATTCTCTGCATTCCCCACTGATTGACGACTTTGGACTGAAATTTTAAGTCTCCGGTAACATAACTGCTCCTGATAGGAGACACTTCAATGAATGTCAAGCCAATGTCTAGAAACATTTTATCACGTTTGAAAGGATTTTTGGCTTTTCTATTCGAGCAGGAGACCATTTGAGAAAAAGTCGAGATGCATAAATTCTATAAGTTCAACGTTTCATAGTCAAAGCAATTCTTTTTATTCAGAATAATAGTCGAGCCGCGTTGCTAGGCATCTGACAAAAGTAACTTTGCGCTGATAATGTAACTTCTTCGAGTGTGACCAACTTAAACTAGGATGGTAAGTGATTTGAGTATTACTATTACCTAAGTTTCTGAACCCCTAGCCACATTCGTTCCAGCCAATAAAACCGGTTAAGTCATTACAATGTGGAAGCTTGACTACAGAATTCAAGGTAATGACCACTGACACATTGCATAGCCAGCCTTACTGTGTTAGCCATTCGCAAGAAGAAACAAAAATGAACTCCATCGTTAACGCAAAGGGAATTTCGTTCGTGAAATGAGAAATCGCTGCTAACACACAAATTAAAGGCATAAATAAACATAACCATTTATCTGGAAATTCCCCAGGATAAAATGACTTCTTGCTACAATAAAATAAAGGTTATTATTATAGTTTAAAGTATCAGACATCATAACTTATATGTTGTCACTATGAGCCCTAGCGTGTTTTTACAGCCTTAATTTAACACTCACAAATATTCCGTTTACGGATAATTAAAACTAAAATCTACAATCTTAGCTGACGGAAAGTTACCAGCCCATAACATTGCTGACAATTGATGGTTCCTGAGACTGATTTATCTAAATGTGACCATGATTGGTAGTTCCGATAAAAAAAAAGCACATCCGGTCTGTCTGCAGTTGACAACTGATAAAGTTGTAGTACGGATGATTGATTTTGTAGAAAGCATCTGTACACCAAATCGCATCAGTGTGGTTACACTTGTAACTGAATAAATATTTATTAGATTGCAAACTTGACCAAACGATAGACTAGACACTTAATACCTGGTGTCCAGTCACAGTATCCATTATAGTCCTTTAGGAGATCAGTCGCTAGTTCGAACAGCTTAGTGGTGGCATCTGTGACTACAGTAATGAATGACACGGGGTTTGAATCTCAAAAGGAGCAGAGACATGACTTCCTTCAAGATCGCAGATACGCCAAGTACGAAACCTAGGTCAGATATAACTTCCTGTTGATTGCCTCCAACCATCTAATAAAATCATTTCAGAGAACAGCTTGATGGTGAGTCACATTGGAAACTTGACTGATAGAATTCAGTCTGAACCAAGACGACTTAGGACAGGGCAAATGACCTTAGTTACTACTTAGTTACCAACCAATGTAAGGTTAATAAGGTATACAAACATAAACCGTTGAAATTATTATTCCCTTAAATCCAATTTACATCTATCAGCACGGTTAAATCAGGTAAAAAGCCTCTAAACAGTGGTAACCTAAGTTGTCGATATTCAAAGCTATGCAAGAGACAATGTATTCTCAATGCACATCAATATCTTATTTACGATATTCGACTAGTTTATTTATTCGGCTCTAAATTTCCGACTAGACAGTATCAGCCTTTCACATTAATTCTACTTGTGTGTCTGTGGTAGACATGGTGAACTTTTCACAACTCTTAACTCTTGCTGACATACACTATAAACACATCTGAACAGTGTTCACTACATACACACAAATAGTAATTAACCTCCATTTTTAATAATGGAAATAATGTGGAGAAATAAAGTTGTTCGCATATCTCATTTTGTCTCTTGTGATAACTTTTACACCTTAAATCTCTCTCTCTCCCTCTGTTTATTCTTCTTTCATGTTTGTTTGATTGTACTCTTCATCTGAAATGTTGTAAATTATCTTCAACATTATTCTACACCTTCGATTCATCCTTCTACTGTCAAATCGCCCCTCGCCCCCGCCCCTTCATCTCCATCGTCTACTATTCCGTTTGCTGTTTCTGACTGGGTTTCCACTAATGAAAGCAAATATAATGGCGCGTCTTATAAATCATTAAAGCGAAAGAAAATTCCCAAATTTTGTATAGACTAGACAAGGAATTCATAAATTTTCTTTGCTTAGGCGTAGGTAGAAAAGGAACGAACATCATAACATCCATAATTGTAATGTTAAGAAACGTAGTTCGACAAGGTATTTTGTTAATAAGGATTAGTATATACATAAATATATATATAAATCATGGGTGTGAAGTTTATTTTTCGTATACAAAGTGAAATGGAGTGGAAAATCCTCAAAATTTTCTCTTAGTAAACTGTAATACTTTCTTTTCACCTCTCTAACTAACTAACTCTCTGTCTCTTCAAGTTCATTATCTCCTCGTTTTGTTTTTATACGCCTGCCAAAGAAAATAATTGATTTTGCTTTTCTTTATTATCTTGAAGAGATGTTTTTAAACCGTTGGAGAAGACAAGAAATACAAAAAAGAGTCCGGGGTTCTATCCCCGGCCGACGCAATCCTTTACCTCGCTAAGCCAGAAATAACGCTAGTGAAGAGGAAAGGTTGGATATGAGGCTAGAAACCCCACCCTGTAAAATAAGCACTGCTACAGAAACTTCCAGCCACTAGCTTGAAGCCCTATGTTCCACTGGGGAATGTGAAGGAAATAAAAAAAAGAGACGCTTACACTTTCATACATTTCCAAAATTGAAATTATCTCTCATATGAGATAAACTTAAAATAAGCTTGAATTTTTCTTTTGGAATTCTTGAAGAGCGTTTATTTCTTTCACTGCACTGGCTTTTGCGGCTATGAATATATTTCACTTGTACATGTAGAAATGGCGTGAAGATAACTTTGATTGGCAGTCGAAGATAGGTCTTCAGAAACACACCTCTGTTTCATCCTGTTCCCTGCATTTCTCCTCATCTGCCTACACGATTGCCCATAAGCTCTCATCTCTCCTCCCCATTTGACCCTCAGACGTCTAACTCGTTGTATCCCATTCTGGTTTGACTCGAAGACATGGCTCATAATGTCACCAAATAGTCTTCTATGTGTGTGTGTGTGTCCGATTAAGCTCTGCTTCCTTCTTTGGTACGTTGACAGAGTTCCTTATGACTAGTCCTTTTTGACCGAGAGGCTATGTAATCTAATCATTATGGAACAAAAGTATCTGTTGATAAATTCTGAAGCCTGTTCGAGATGCTTTTGGTGGCACGCCATGTGTCTGAACTGCATGAAAGAAATAACTTGACATTAAAGTTGAAAATCCGATTCTTTTTCTTTATGCCTACTGCAGTAAACTTCAACACTGATTTTAGATTATTGAAGGTTTGTCTTGACTTCCCCATCCTGTCTGGTGTTGACATCCCCATCCGTGACTCTGCCTGTAATTCAGGCGATACTGCCTAGACAGGTGGAACTAAGTATTTCCTTCAAATGTCTCCCACTTATAGTGATTGATACTTGTTGGCGTTGGTTGCTTTTTCATCGTCACCTCTGTCTTCTCTATACTGATTGACACATCCTGGTAAAGTGACACTTCAACATCTGTAAGGTGGTACTTCAGCAAATGGTGCCATGTTTATTTTTGACAGGCTTATGGAGCTTTTGCTATACACTAAGTAGTACATAAAAAAGACGGATATGAGTTATTAAGAATGTGCAACCACACTAACTGACTTGATGAATTTATATATATATATATATCTTGTATAGTACTGTAGCAAAACTCATTTGATTCTTGGAAAGAACTTACAGCAAGATTTTTTCAGACTTTATGCATCTTATATCAGTAAAGATAGTTCGTTGCTGCCACTGCTTTGTATAAATTCTCGGTATTACACAAAAGTTTTCAGATTTAATGTGAATCCAAATACTCGACCTGTTGCATAAGTGTAGGTGGAAGGAACGGAGAGAGTTTGACCCAATAAACATAAGTTTTGTAGGAACTATTTTTTACTGAGATTTCCTAAGAACTAATTTAGACCCATCGTTTGTCATTATGAACGCTGATCCAGTAAATAATACTGTTTCACTATGTGATACATCGAATAAACAAGCTAATATGAGACAGAAATGAGGACAGTGATCATCCCCACTGAAGGACACCACTGGTTTTCACCAACTCAGATGACAACTCTCTGTAGGCTCTCACCTGACTGACTGCATGAGTTCGAGTAGAGTGGCTTGATCAGTGAAATGTATTTACTCGGCATCGCTTTCACAGCCAAACATCGCCATATTACCTCTCGGTCGACGGAATCGAATTTCGCTTTCAGCTCAAGAATTATGACGATTGTTGCACTCTGTCGAAGGGTAAAAATTTCATTAATTCACGCTCTTCCTGGTATAAAGCCTGCTCGGTTCTCTCGTGTTTGTTTCTCCCGAGCACCGCTTAGTCGACGCATGATTACTGAGTCTAGAACTTTGGATGTCATATTGGTCAAGCTGATCCCTCTTTGATTACAGGGGGAAGGAAGAATTGTCTCCCTTCTTGTACATACAGATAATCAGTGACTTACACCAGACCTACGTGACTATCTCTGATTCTCAGACGCTGCCCACTACCTTAGTTAACCCAGACAGTAAGTTGTCTCCAACGTCCTTAAACGCCTCTGGAATCATTACATCAGGTCAAACTGCTTTGTCTGGTTTCAGATCAGAGACAGCTTTGTAACCTCATTTAGAGACAGATGACCGGCGTTAATATCTGTATATATTACTAAAGGTGTATTTGTTCTCATGCCGCATTTACTCAGTTAATGGACTGATAATAATTTATTGTATGCATATAATTCATTTCGAATTTCTAATGTGTCTTTTAACCGGTAAATGTATAGCTTACTATTGGATAAGTCACGCTAGCCTCAGACAATTATAGGAAGTCATGGCAACCTACAGTCTGATAGAGTAAAATAAAACTTGGGATTGCTTGCGTTGTTGTGTTCTTTCAGCTGCATGCTTAATCCGAGAACCTATCATTGTCCTGCATAATGAACTTTTCATCCTAAAATTTTGTCTGAAAGGACAATGAGGGACTACTCTTAAATAAATTGTCCAGCTAAAAGAATTCAACCACAACACCAAACATATCGTTCAACTAGGCTATACATTTTTTCCATTATTTCGAAATTCCTGGAATTATCATAAATAACTTGTTAGAATGAAACTGGAAATGTCTGATCAGATCTTCACGGAGATACTTAAACAAAGTCTACATCAGTCAATAACTCTAGTATTTTGACTCTCAGTATGAATATTAAAAATCTTAGTATATAGTGTTGAACATAATTCCAGGAGACTGAAGGTAATCAGTAATGCGATCAGATTTTCAGCAACAGTAAAAATGAGAAAATTGAAAGGTAATCTAGGGACATTCACTACCACTTCCGGTTTTTTTATCCCTTCACTTTCCCAGTGGAACACAGGGCTTCAAGCTAGAGGCTTGAAGTTTCTGTAGCAATCTTTATTTTTATAGGATGGGGTTGCTAGCCTCATGTCCAACCTTTTCTCTTTACCGGCTTAGCGAGGTAAAGGAGTGCATCGGCCGATGATCGAGCCCCGGACCCTGTGCATGGTCGGCGAGCGTCCTAACCGCTGTGCCACCGACGCACCTCCACTTCTGGTAATTTATATTTATTTATTTGTTTTCTGAAAGAGGAATTTATAACTCCAAACTGGCATAAACTGTGTACCTAATGACCTAATTTATTCAGTATAAATAAACCGTTCTAACATGTGTTTCTTGAGACTGTGGACTATGAGGTCTGTCAAGTTAGTGTCATGAACTGGAACAAGTTCGAAATCAAAATATTGATTTCTCAGAACTTGATCCTTTGGGTACTTAAAGTCGGATAAATAGGCTTTTTGATTCTTTCTCACAGGTGAATATGTTTTATAAAAAAGGTTCACGTTGAAATATACTATTGTATTTGTCTTAAGTTCTTAAAATACTTGACTACTTTGCAGTTTACCTGTCTACGGCAGATCAGTTAAATTCCATAAGTTAGGCACAAATTTAGAAATTAAAATGTAATACAGTCAGTGGGTAAAATAATGAAAGATTGTCTGACGGTAAAAGAAGATGGTATCATGGTATAGCAGGCCAGTTTTTTCATCTTATACATCCTAAGAATTTCTTTTCCACTCCTCTATTCAATTTAACTAAAGACATGAATCGAGAAAGGAAATTGAGGTATTTTTTATTCCTTTACGTACCCAGTGGAACATAGGGCTTCATGCTAGAGGCTTGAGGTTTCGGTAGCAGGGGTGTTTACTATGACGAGATGGGGTTGCTGGTCTCATGCTCAACCTTCCCTCTTTGCCAGTCTTACTACTGGCTTAGCGAAGGAAAGGAGTGAGTCAGTGGCCAGGAATCGAACCCCGGACCATGTGCATGGTCGGTGAGCGTCCTAACCACTATGCCACCGCCGCACCAAAGTGAGGTATGATAGATATCAAATGAATAATATCAGAGTATCCAAGTATTGGTTTGTAGGGATTTGATTGACTGGTTACTGGATTTCATCATGAGTTGACATCGGTTAGAGAACAATTGGAAAACCTGCAGGGAGTACTGGACAGCTGTTTCGTCCTAGTTTGCGACACTTCATCAGTACGCAGTCACCAGGGTTCGAACCTATGACTTTCTGGTTACAAGACTAGTCAGCTCGTAGACCATTAAGCCATTAATTGGCAGAAGTTAGAATTCATGGGCCATCGGATCAGGTATTGTAACTAGAAGGTCCTCAGTTCGAACCCTGGTGGTGGGTGCGCACCTGTGAAGAGTTCCAAACTGGGACGAAACAGCTGTCCAGTACTCCCTGCAGGTTTTCCAATTGTTCATGGTGAAATCCTGTAACCAATATCAGAGTAATTAATAAAATATCAAAATGACATATGGCATCATTATTAATACCTAAAAGGTTTTATAAATACTACTGTTTCGTTGTTGATGAAAACCTTCTGTATTAATAAAGTGAAATATTTCTTTGAAAAGGTTACATGCATAATCTCTTCAGCTTGAAAAAAGTGATGAATACATGCTACCCGTTGAATGATAGGCAGTTGGGGAGCAACTAAAACTTAAGTTTTTCTTTAAACTGATTCCTTTTTCGTCTTATGAAATTCATGTGTAGTGTTAACGAATTGTTTCGTAGTGAGCTGAATTATTAAAACAAAAAAAAGAACAAAGAAGAAATATTTATTTACCAGAAGTGTTCAATAGTTTCTCCACCTGTTTCATACCTGAACTTGTTTTAAAACTAGAATACGACATTTTATACAGCATAGTTTTTTTAATTATTTTTAAGCTGTAAGTGATAAACACATGGTGTAATTAAATACTTCAATAATTCGTTTATTTAACTATTGTTTACGTAGCACTAATTTGTTGTTAGGTGGATGAAGGCTTTTAGAAGGAAACCTTCAACCTGGATTTCTTGCTTGTTAGCACTTGCCAGTCAGTAAGGCGTATATGAAGTCTTGGAGGGACTCATGTCTCTCCTTTTGGGATTCGAACACTTGTCATCCAGTGCTACTGTCAGAGACGTTGCCAGTGAGCTATTCAGACTGGCGATTGATCTCTTGTAGGACTGTAATGGATACTTCAGTTGGACACAAGGTAGTAATTAATGTCATGAATCTAGTCCTTCGTTTGGTGCAGACTGAATTCTATCAGTCAAGGCAGGAAGAAATGGAGATGGATTGGTCATACTCTGAGGAAACCATCAAGTGACATCACTAGACAAGCCCTTGAGTGGAAACCGAAAGGGAAGCGGCGAGTTGGTCGTCAGTGCAAGGGTGGGTGACTTGGAGGAGGTCAGGTGAAGAGGAGATGTTTACGTGTGGAGCCAGGTGAAGACTCTAGCAGAGAACCGAACGCAATGGAGACGCACGGCTGAAGCCCTATGTTCCTCTAGGAATTAAAGGAAACAATAATAATAATACTCACTAAGATGAGTTTTAGTATTCTGACAGACTTCACTTCATACGATGATTGGTAGATGTTAGGAGATTGCTTATTATCCATCAGAAAGCCAGCCGTTACCATGTACTTTTTTCATTGAAACGTAAGGTCGAACTGATGACCACTTCGCAGATCAAACTGAATATTTTGCAGTCGTTGGTGTAATCATTATACACATAGACAAGATGTCAAACTGCAGCTCTTCAGAGAAGATAAAACAAAGAATTACACATTGATTAACTTGTGACCAAATTATTTGAAGCAGCCTTACTTATTACAGTTAGTACTTAGACGCTTACGATCGCAATTTTTTTTGTCTTAGTCCATTTGCGTATATTTCACCAAAAAGTTTAAGGTTTAAATACCGTTTTTGGAAATAATTTTTCTAGAATTTTCGGTGTCTGCCTGATCTCAGCAGTAAGCTAGAATCTTATTTCAGTAGATGTCACCTTTAACTAACTAATATCATCAGTGAAAATACAAAATACTGTACGAGAACAACATTTTAACTTTTACGTGAGTGTGATAAAAATTAATCCAAACGAGAGAATTTACCCCTTTTACCAGGGGATAATGTCGGTTCTAATTTGTACAGGAATTTGTAATACTGGAGTTAAGATGTTCAGTCAAATGATATTATGGATACTTTAATTGATTGTCATTATAATTTTTGAAATAAACTTTGTTTGTTCCCTGTCTAGTCTGATCAAATTGCGAACTTTATAACTTATCCTTTTTTCACACAAGGCGAGTTCTACTTTAGTGATTAGACTCGGTAGGGTAGTTTACTTTGTTTTTTATTCCTTTTACGTTCGCAGTGGAATAGAGGGCTTCAGGCTGGAGGCTTGAAGTTTCGGTAGCATTCCTGTTTGTTTTTACGAGATGGGGTTACTAGCCTCATGCCCAACCTTCCCTCCTTACCAGTCTTATTACTGGCTTAGCGAAGGAAAGGAGTGCGTCAGTGGCCGGGGATCGAACCCCGGACCACATGCGTGGTTGACGAGCATTCTACCACTGTGCCATCGACGCACAGTTTACTTTGTGGAACTCTAATAATTCTAAAATAAGGCGAATTAAGTCATTGTACATTTCTTCCTCACCATCTACAGGTGCAAGTTACATCGTAACCAGTACCACTTAAGGTGATTCACAGCAGTCAAGTATTTATCTGTTAATATCGATGCATAACTTTGGTCTTATGTTACACATTTCAGAATATTTGAATTCAATACTTTTGAATAAGTGCCTGGCTTCTTTTGACAGCCTCTGTTGGTGGCCATCCACCAGATAAGAAAGTCTACTATTTTTAATCCTTAAATAAAATTCGTAATTGATAATTTACATAATGCCATGAGGTGAAATTTGATCACAGTTTCCTTTGAAAACCGAAATTATTCAGGTCAAAATATGCGATCTAACTGATAAGATAAGTAGTGAGCTAGAAACTAAGTCATATTCTATTGAATGATTGAGATGAGTGGTTGTATACCAGTCATATCAGCCATTAGTGAATGATAATCAAATTATTGACGTTTCGGTCGTTTGGGAGTGAGTTAATCAGCAGTATATATGGTTTAACTCGAATTGTGTAAATTTCAAATTGCTTTACAAATTGTGAATTTGATTTAAGATGTTACCAGCTCTCTGAAGTATGTAACCAGAAATCGAGTAGTTTGGAGTGATTCGATACTCTGAACTGAGCCAAACCGGGTACGCTGCCGATGAACCCAGCCATAAACGAGCGAAACTACCGTCCGGTGTTTAGAAAGCACTACTGGCTAATGTGATTGCTGTACAACTATTCATCCTAATTAATCCGTTGTATATGGTTTTACGCATATATACTTTTCGAATCTTAATTTATGTATTTATGGTGACAGTGGAGAGTCATTCTGTATAATATAGTCGTAAACCTGAAGGCAGGATAAAAACAGAGTCAGAAAACAAGACTAAACCAGCTGTCCACTGTTTAGTGAGGCAGAGTGATGTAAGCAAAACAAATACTCATGAGAGTATACTTATAACACTGATGAAGACCGCAATAAAGTGATACCAGAAGTTCGGCTTACCAAAACTGCAGAGTCACATGGCGATAAACGCAATAAGAAGTTGGAAATATTTCACAACAAGCGGTAATTTTTTTAATTACTTTAGATTACCGACACAATGATCGTCTTACTAATACCTGAAATCACTTTGAAATTCTTGACAGCTGTATAAAACATATCAATATATCTTCAATATTTTAGACATACAGACAAACATTCGTACTGAAAATAAACTTATGAGCTTCTACTAGTCTACTTACTGTCCATCTTTGTGTTCTACACTAGTCACTTTTCATAGGGAAGTTATAATAATTAGGAAAAACTAAAGCTAAGAACATCTGCTAAAATAGATACTCTGTGGGACATTGATATTTTGTCATCTGAACTATCTGTTTTATTCCGTCTTCCGTCTTTAGACAACTTCAACTGTGAAAGACAATTCAGTCTGATATGCGTGTGTCTTGCTCTATTATTTTCTTTCGGTGACAGGGAAATGTCATCTTTGGAACAGATTTACCTCGATTATTTAAAATGAAGTCTGAAAAATGAGTATTAATCGTCTTCGATGAAATATTTAGCAATATATCGATGCGCAAATAGACAAAATATAGACGACTGTGGCTTCGTTTACTCTTTTCATTTAGTCAATACTTATTCGCAGCTTAAAAATATCCATTGATCTTATTCAGATGATCCTAAACTAAATCCCTCTAAGTGTCAGAGTGTTGATTTTAGTTTGAGAAATGAACGAGGCTTGCGTGGACTGGTTCAATCCCATGATTCCTGTAATGTCGATGGTACTGTGATAGGAAATACATCTTGGCATCCGTTTCTCTTCAAATCTCTGTTGTTCGTCACATATTTTGTTTGTTTCTAAGACAATGTTTCGTCTAAATTATTACATAAAGAAGTTAAGAATTTCTGGCGTAACTCGACCCCATCTCTTGTAATTTAATAATTCATGTATTCTGCACATTCTTCTTTATTGTTCTCCCTTACCCTTCCCAGTGCTTCTCAAAAAAGTATAGGTTATATTATGTAGAACATTGAAGGCTATAAGCAGGATTAGTGGTGTGCCATTTGACTCAACTAAATGACACTGGTGTTGTTGACAGGCATTTTAACTCTTGCAAGCAGTTAGTTAAAGTCATCTTCTCTGATATCGAACCTCCTCTTCATTCGTTACTTTCTCTTTGGATCGCTTCGGGTAAAGTCAGGAGAAATCTAATAAGAATATACCATTATGCGGTCTAATACAAAAATTCAACCATAACATATTTAGCGCAGGTTTTGTGTGAAGAGAAAAATGCTAGAAAAGAGCTTTTTAATTAGTACATGAACAGCAAACTATGAATAAAATTATTCTTTTTATTATAATATATATATTACTCTTTTATCTACTTTCAGTTCCTGGGGTTTTATTATTTTTACTATTTCGTGTATTTATAAAAGAAGATAAATTGTTTTTCGATTTTGACCATGGATTGATATCAGTTAGAGAACCACTGAAAACCAGGGAGTACGGGACAGAGGTTTCATTCTAATTTAGGAATTATCGGCAGTACGCACCCACCCAAGACCTTCCGGTTACAAGGCAAGCTCGTATACCATTCAGCCACTGGGACCCGATTCACTGGCCGGCAAATGAATTCAAACTTTTACCAATTCGTGATTTTAGCGCGACCACCAACCAGTATCATAGGTGGGAACTTCATCCTCACTTCTGACAGCATGGAATTCACTGGTCATGACTTCTCACTAGAACTCCAGGAAACTTTATCCTGTAGAAAGTCCCTCTCGAGAGCTGATTTGTAAAGCTTAGATTTGTTTATACGAGTTTGATCACGGAGTGATATCAGTTAGAGAACTACTGTAAACCAGGTCCTGAGTTCGAAACCCAGTGGGTGCGTACTGTCGATGATTCCCAAATTAGGATGAAACCTCTGGCTGTCCAGTACTCCCTGTTGGTTTTCAGTGGTTCTCTAACTGATATCAATCCGTGATCAAACTCGAAGAACAAATCAAATCCTTACAAAACCACTCTTGAGATAAATTATTGTTATATGTACGAATGCTGAAAATTCCATTTTCTATAATTATTACCTTTTGGAAAACAATGATTATTATTATGATTATTAAAATATTACTAAACAAGTCGTTTAATCACTAATAACTGATGGTTGAATCGACTCTACACGTTTTGTCTTAAATAGTGTTTTGCTAGCTGAACATGCCAAAGTAATGGTTTTTTGGTAGGCTTACTGAAACTAGATCATAGCACTCAAGCACTTATATGAAGGTGATCATGTATGAAAACCGATGCCTGAATAGTACCTGATGTAGACATAAGTGGTCACTTTGGGTTGAAGTGTATATACGTATACAGAATTTTCAACATAAATACTAAGCTCAGTAAAATAGCCTTCCAGATATACAGTTGGCTTGTTAGGTGGTCTGCATTAACATCGATTGGGTGACCATTGCATTACAGAGTGTCCCTTGTTAAAAACAGCTTTACAGTGTTTAAAAAACTTAAATATATCACCAGTAAGCATGGAACCTACGTGAAAGACTAAATTCTCCTTTGCATTCGTCGTGGGATATGAGACCTCACGCTTTGAAGTTTTGGAAGCACTGGTGTTGCTATATTTTACGGGTTGAGGTTGCTAGCCCCACGCCTAACCTTCTGCTTCTCTCCCTCGCTAGACTTACTATCGGCTAACAAACTAGGAGATTTAGAGGTGCGACCGTCAGAAATCGAATCTATAACACCTGTGTGGCTGGCCAACATTCTATCGTTGAGCTACAGATGCATGGTTTACCAATTTAATAGCGTATAACTAATCTAAAATCAGTATGCAACTCTGTTCACAGAAAATTCCCAGGTATCAGTTTGTAGGGATTTTGTCATGAGCTGACATCGGTTAGAGAACCACTGGAAAACCTGCGGAGAGTACTGAACAGCTGCCTCGCACTAGTTTAGGACTCTTCATCAGTACGCATCCACCGTCAGAGTTAGAACCCGAGACCTTCTGGTTACAAGGCGAGCTCATGGACCATTAAACCACTGGGACCCGATCCAATGGCTCTTGAATTCCAACTTCTGCCAATTCACGACATAGCACGACCACTTCACAGTCTCTTTGATGAGTAACTGCCCTCAGTTTTGACCCGTTATCCCCTACTGGTCAAGACATCCCACTAGAACTCCAGGTAACTGCCTGAATAGGGCCAGTTGCTAGTGGTTTACGAGTTCTCTATGTAACCAGAAGGTCCTGGGTTCGAAACCTGGCGGTGGGTGCGTACTGTTGAAGAGTCCAAAACTAGTGCGAGACAGCTGTTCAGTACTCTCCGCAGGTTTTCCAGTGGTTCTCTAACCGATGTCAGCTCATGACAAAATCCCTACAAACTGATACCTGGGAATTTTCTGTGAACAGAGTTGCATACTGATTTTAGATTAGTTATACGCTATTAAATTGGTAAACCATGCATCTGTAGCTCAACGATAGAATGTTGGCCAGCCACACAGGTGTTATAGATTCGATTTCTGACGGTCGCACCTCTAAATCTCCTAGTTTGTTAGCCGATAGTAAGTTTAGCGAGGGAGAGAAGCAGAAGGTTAGGCGTGGGGCTAGCAACCTCAACCCGTAAAAAATAGCAACACCAGTGCTTCCAAAACTTCAAAGCGTGAGGTCTCATATCCCACGACGAATGCAAAGGAGAATTTAGTCTTATTTTATCCCTAATGGTGCTTACTGATTTCTCTTTACTTCTTCAAAGTTTGAAAACAAGGGTTTGCTATCTTAAAATCAAAAGTCTAATTCCACTAATCATCGAAATTCGCTTAGAAGCAAGGTTTGTATTCCTACTGTTTGTTGGGCCTTTGGGATTTATATTTGTCCCTAGTTTTTAGGGTTTCAGTGAAAATCGAAACACTGGTTAGCTTTACTTCCTCTCACAGAACACTATTCATTGAAGCTTTCAAAGTGCATAGAAGTAGGACGCGAAATAATTTAATTTTGCCCTACTTAACATACCAACTACTTATCTGATATTAATTCGTAATAGAAAATTCTTTTCAACGAAATGGCTTGAAAGTGAATTACATAGAATAAAATATGACCCATTTTTGATTGCTTTATCGATTTCTTTCACTCCCCAAGCATCAAAGGAGTGAATACACAACCTTTTTACAAACAAGGTCCTCTTCTGCATTTAATTTCAAATATCAAAAGATTACCGTATTATGAAACAGTCGGTAGTAAGATGAGGAATGGGATAGAGGTATTCATTCGGATGGCGAAATTTGGATGGTTTCTAACCAAATGTCTGTCTTCCTCACCTGATTAGGTTGAGCTTAGCAGTGAATTAGGCGAGCCTCCACACGTATGCATCCCAGAATAAACTGAAGCACCGATATAATGCTTAGCTCGGATAACTTTTGGTCTAAATCATCAGCTTTCTATTGTTCTTATCATTCTTCAGTCAGTCTACTGGTCACGAAGTACACGTTGAAATAAACATATCAGTAATCTAACTAACTGTAACAATTGGATCGGTGTTTCTTCGGTGTCTTTTTGTATTTTCGTAGGTGACTGGATATACTGATTGTATCCTGTCTACCATTGAGGTATAGGCATGTTTGACATTAGGTGATTTTCTTTAGTAGTCTCTTTATATATGACACTATGGCTAAAACTGACTGCAACCTGTTTGTTCATGTTCATTTCTTAACGGCGAGCTGGACAGGGAGACCCTGACACTTGTTTTATATTATTATACATTAGGAAGAGATACTTGCGGCTTTCAGGGAATTAGTGCGCATTCAGATATTCAGATAGATATTAATTAATTAATTAATACTGAGCCATTCTAACCAGGACTAATCTTGGGTAAAATTATATGGGACATTTTATTCAAATACTGAAAAAGTATGTTGAGGCATGTTCATGCATGAGCATGATAGGCAGTAAATTTAGTGACAGTCATTTGTCTGACAGTTGAAACACTACCAAATTTGTCGGTGACTGCAATTTTCCACCTGAACCTAGACACGTTATTACCTGAATGATGTCTATGCTTTCAAACACAGTACAGTAGAAACTGTTCTTGATCAAATAAATCAAAGAAAGCCATTCTGTTTCTGAATTACTACGCTGGTGAATAGCTTAGGAAATCATAAGATAA
The DNA here is from genome assembly GCA_944472155.2 of Trichobilharzia szidati. Taxonomy (NCBI): domain Eukaryota; kingdom Metazoa; phylum Platyhelminthes; class Trematoda; order Strigeidida; family Schistosomatidae; genus Trichobilharzia; species Trichobilharzia szidati. The sequence goes on along the minus strand of OX235272.1, from coordinate 22,485,177 downwards.
AAGGATACACTTGTACTTTAGATCAGTTAACAGTCTTAATCGGAAAGTCATTTACTTCTTATATGTTTTTCAGTCCAACCACAGATAAGAACGTGCACGTATTAAACAGTAATAAAACTAAACCTGTCTAAGATGGCAATAACTGAATATTCATGATTAATCCGCATCCATACGTTACTATAATATTATTATTATTAATGTTTCCTTTAATTCCTAGAGGAACATACGGCTTCAGCCACGCGTCTCCATTGCGTTCGGTTCTCTGCTAGAGTCTTCACCTGGCTCCAAGTCTGCCCACACGTTTTCATCTCCTCTTCACATCACCTCCTCCAAGTCACCCACCCTCGCACTGACGACCAAGTCGCCGCTTCCAATACAGTCAGGTTCCACTCGAGCATTGGCTTGTCTAGTGATGTCACTTGATGCATTGTTTTCTCAGAGTATGGCCAGCCAATCCATCTCCATTTCTTCCTGCCTATTTCTTTCACAATCGGTTCCTGCTGAGTTGGTTCGCTCATTGCCAGAGATCCCTTCCTGTTGCTGATGTTTTCTGGCCGGCCATCTGATATTGAGTGGTATTAAGTGAAGACAACTGTTAATGAAGGTCTGTAGTTTGCTTGAGATGCTCTTTATGACGCGCAGTGCAAGTCTCTGATCCGTATATTGAGTAGCACTGACTTCACATTGGAGTTGAAAATCCGGATGTTATCTTCGTTTTCATGCTGAGTAGGGCTGTTGACCTCCACACAGACTTGAGAGTAGTCACAGCTTGTCTTGCTTTTCCGATTCTTGCTTTGATATCCTCGTGTCAGTTCCGTCTTCCTGTAGTTGAAACGATGCTTCCCAGGTCGGTTGGTGAAGGAGGTTGTTTCTTACAGGTTCCTTCCATTTGTGCTGATTGTTGTCTGTTGTTGTTGTTGTGGCTGTTGGTGGTGTTGTCCAGGAATCTTCATCACCTCTGCTCTTTCTACGTTCACCTAGAGTTCGTCCCATCTTTGATGCTTCTTCTGCCAACTTGTTGCTTTTTGCTTGCATATCCTCCAGTTTGTGGGAAATCAGACATTTATCATCGACGAATTCCAGATCCTCCAAGTTTTTTGTCTGGGTCCATTTCCTACATGTTTCCTCGCTGCCCGCTCTCTGCCTGTCACATTATCCAATCTACTGCAGTCAGAAAAATCATTGGAGATAGTAGGTAACCAGCTTGTCTCACTCCTGTCCTCACTTCGAAGGATTCCGTGAGTTTCCCGTTGTGGATTATTTGGCATGCAGCATTGTCGTACAGCTGCTGGATAAGATGTTTAATTGTCGGTGGCACGCCATAGTAGCGAAGTAGTTGGCAAATCACCTCTCGATCGACGCTGTCGAAGGCCTTTTCAAAGTCGATGAAGTTGAGATAGAGAGGTGACTGCCATTAATGAAAACCAAAACACTTAGTTGAGCGAAGAGTCTGTTTTCAGCGAATTCAATCAATTAACTGTACAATCGCCCATATATAAACTCATTTTTCTATGTGTGTGTACATTAGGTTTTTCCGATAAGAACAGAAATAAGTTAGAGATATAGTTGTCGAGACATTTCAAAAAACTTAACTGGTAATCAAACTGTAACCAGGGCAGGGGTTGAAGATTGGTAAGATGGTAGTGGTGATGTGTTGTCAAAAGACATAGCTTCTAATGTTAATCAACACATAAAAGAAGTCGAATAAGCGCAATACAGTTATGTAATAGGATTAGAGTGTGCTTAGAAGCAAGGGAAAGTATGGAATTATGTAAGATCTTTAAAAATTACAAATGTTACAAGGAGTTAGAAGAATTTAAAAAGCACACAAACATCAAGTCAGCAGAAGTCAACGCGGTTGTTACCATGACAGTAAAAGTGGTTGGATGATGTTCGTTTGTATACATAACTCTGGTTTATCCAAATGAATGTCTAAGGCTTTAGCAATACCAAGGAGGTTATTCTTCACGTTGTAGATCATTTTGAAGGAAGCGGTTATTGAGATGGAATGGCCAGTGTTGACAAGATAGTGTTCTTCAATCCTTTTGGATAGAATAGGCGTCGAACGATCAATGCACCTGGCGCTAAAGCGACAGGTGAACTGACATAGGCACGTAGAAGTAGCCAGATGCGCGATCTTGTCCTTAAGGATTCTGCAGATCAATGTGCGACTGGAGAACACTACCCTAAGCGTTGCTGCAAGGAATGTTCTTTTCAAAGATGCCGAAATTGTTCTCTTGAGGATATCGCAAGCTATATGTCCCTTGAACTGACAATATTCTAACAACTGCATTTTTCAGATGGAATATTTTAAGATGTATTAAATTAGGCTTGTAATCTGTGATGTAAAGTTAAAAATTTTGCAGGTGGGAAACTAGTCTCTAAAGAAGTTTCAGATAGGCTATGCTCACTAGTGACAAGAACAAAAAGTGGGTTTAGAGATAGATCTCTAGAGACTGGTTCCAACTAACCCAGAAATTTTGTGTTTTAAATTTAACAATAACATGAGTGAAATTATTGAAGGATGAGATAAAGTAGTCAGTTCATTAAAAGCGTTTTATTTCCTTGATAAATATAAACTCAAAAGATAAATATTGCTATAGATGTTTTCATCATGGTTTCAGTATAGTGTTATTGTATTTAGTATAGTTAAAACTTTCATGACAGATATTGTCACTAACTGATATCAGTCAGGAAAGTGCTGAATAGATGTCTCACCCAAGTTCTGAACATATTAGTAACATAGAAACGTGGTCACATTATTTTATTTTATTTTTTTTGATTTACAGCTTGATTCCACACCGTATTTTCAGTACAAGTGTGGAATTTTCAGCATGGATATCGGTAGCCCAAATTCAGGCCAACCATAGATATCGGGTGTGCGCCGGCAGGGGATCGAACCCCGGACCATGTGCATGGTCGGCGAGAGTCCTAACCACTGTGCCACCGACGCACATTAGATGTAGGACCAAGGACATTGAGATTTATTATAATTATTATTGTTTCCTTTAATTCCTAGAGGAACATACGGCTTCAGCCACGCGTCTCCATTGCGTTCGGTTCTCTGCTAGAGTCTTCACCTGGCTCCAAGTCTGCCCACACGTTTTCATCTCCTCTTCACATCACCTCCTCCAAGTCACCCACCCTCGCACTGACGACCAAGTCGCCGCTTCCAATACAGTCAGGTTCCACTCGAGCATTGGCTTGTCTAGTGATGTCACTTGATGCATTGTTTTCTCAGAGTATGGCCAGCCAATCCATCTCCATTTCTTCCTGCCTATTTCTTTCACAATCGGTTCCTGCTGAGTTGGTTCGCTCATTGCCAGAGATCCCTTCCTGTTGCTGATGTTTTCTGGCCGGCCATCTGATATTGAGTGGTATTAAGTGAAGACAACTGTTAATGAAGGTCTGTAGTTTGCTTGAGATGCTCTTTATGACGCGCAGTGCAAGTCTCTGATCCGTATATTGAGTAGCACTGACTTCACATTGGAGTTGAAAATCCGGATGTTATCTTCGTTTTCATGCTGAGTAGGGCTGTTGACCTCCACACAGACTTGAGAGTAGTCACAGCTTGTCTTGCTTTTCCGATTCTTGCTTTGATATCCTCGTGTCAGTTCCGTCTTCCTGTAGTTGAAACGATGCTTCCCAGGTCGGTTGGTGAAGGAGGTTGTTTCTTACAGGTTCCTTCCATTTGTGCTGATTGTTGTCTGTTGTTGTTGTTGTGGCTGTTGGTGGTGTTGTCCAGGAATCTTCATCACCTCTGCTCTTTCTACGTTCACCTAGAGTTCGTCCCATCTTTGATGCTTCTTCTGCCAACTTGTTGCTTTTTGCTTGCATATCCTCCAGTTTGTGGGAAATCAGACATTTATCATCGACGAATTCCAGATCCTCCAAGTTTTTTGTCTGGGTCCATTTCCTACATGTTTCCTCGCTGCCCGCTCTCTGCCTGTCACATTATCCAATCTACTGCAGTCAGAAAAATCATTGGAGATAGTAGGTAACCAGCTTGTCTCACTCCTGTCCTCACTTCGAAGGATTCCGTGAGTTTCCCGTTGTGGATTATTTGGCATGCAGCATTGTCGTACAGCTGCTGGATAAGATGTTTAATTGTCGGTGGCACGCCATAGTAGCGAAGTAGTTGGCAAATCACCTCTCGATCGACGCTGTCGAAGGCCTTTTCAAAGTCGATGAAGTTGAGATAGAGAGGTGACTGCCATTAATGAAAACCAAAACACTTAGTTGAGCGAAGAGTCTGTTTTCAGCGAATTCAATCAATTAACTGTACAATCGCCCATATATAAACTCATTTTTCTATGTGTGTGTACATTAGGTTTTTCCGATAAGAACAGAAATAAGTTAGAGATATAGTTGTCGAGACATTTCAAAAAACTTAACTGGTAATCAAACTGTAACCAGGGCAGGGGTTGAAGATTGGTAAGATGGTAGTGGTGATGTGTTGTCAAAAGACATAGCTTCTAATGTTAATCAACACATAAAAGAAGTCGAATAAGCGCAATACAGTTATGTAATAGGATTAGAGTGTGCTTAGAAGCAAGGGAAAGTATGGAATTATGTAAGATCTTTAAAAATTACAAATGTTACAAGGAGTTAGAAGAATTTAAAAAGCACACAAACATCAAGTCAGCAGAAGTCAACGCGGTTGTTACCATGACAGTAAAAGTGGTTGGATGATGTTCGTTTGTATACATAACTCTGGTTTATCCAAATGAATGTCTAAGGCTTTAGCAATACCAAGGAGGTTATTCTTCACGTTGTAGATCATTTTGAAGGAAGCGGTTATTGAGATGGAATGGCCAGTGTTGACAAGATAGTGTTCTTCAATCCTTTTGGATAGAATAGGCGTCGAACGATCAATGCACCTGGCGCTAAAGCGACAGGTGAACTGACATAGGCACGTAGAAGTAGCCAGATGCGCGATCTTGTCCTTAAGGATTCTGCAGATCAATGTGCGACTGGAGAACACTACCCTAAGCGTTGCTGCAAGGAATGTTCTTTTCAAAGATGCCGAAATTGTTCTCTTGAGGATATCGCAAGCTATATGTCCCTTGAACTGACAATATTCTAACAACTGCATTTTTCAGATGGAATATTTTAAGATGTATTAAATTAGGCTTGTAATCTGTGATGTAAAGTTAAAAATTTTGCAGGTGGGAAACTAGTCTCTAAAGAAGTTTCAGATAGGCTATGCTCACTAGTGACAAGAACAAAAAGTGGGTTTAGAGATAGATCTCTAGAGACTGGTTCCAACTAACCCAGAAATTTTGTGTTTTAAATTTAACAATAACATGAGTGAAATTATTGAAGGATGAGATAAAGTAGTCAGTTCATTAAAAGCGTTTTATTTCCTTGATAAATATAAACTCAAAAGATAAATATTGCTATAGATGTTTTCATCATGGTTTCAGTATAGTGTTATTGTATTTAGTATAGTTAAAACTTTCATGACAGATATTGTCACTAACTGATATCAGTCAGGAAAGTGCTGAATAGATGTCTCACCCAAGTTCTGAACATATTAGTAACATAGAAACGTGGTCACATTATTTTATTTTATTTTTTTTGATTTACAGCTTGATTCCACACCGTATTTTCAGTACAAGTGTGGAATTTTCAGCATGGATATCGGTAGCCCAAATTCAGGCCAACCATAGATATCGGGTGTGCGCCGGCAGGGGATCGAACCCCGGACCATGTGCATGGTCGGCGAGAGTCCTAACCACTGTGCCACCGACGCACATTAGATGTAGGACCAAGGACATTGAGATTTATTATAATTATTATTGTTTCCTTTAATTCCTAGAGGAACATACGGCTTCAGCCACGCGTCTCCATTGCGTTCGGTTCTCTGCTAGAGTCTTCACCTGGCTCCAAGTCTGCCCACACGTTTTCATCTCCTCTTCACATCACCTCCTCCAAGTCACCCACCCTCGCACTGACGACCAAGTCGCCGCTTCCAATACAGTCAGGTTCCACTCGAGCATTGGCTTGTCTAGTGATGTCACTTGATGCATTGTTTTCTCAGAGTATGGCCAGCCAATCCATCTCCATTTCTTCCTGCCTATTTCTTTCACAATCGGTTCCTGCTGAGTTGGTTCGCTCATTGCCAGAGATCCCTTCCTGTTGCTGATGTTTTCTGGCCGGCCATCTGATATTGAGTGGTATTAAGTGAAGACAACTGTTAATGAAGGTCTGTAGTTTGCTTGAGATGCTCTTTATGACGCGCAGTGCAAGTCTCTGATCCGTATATTGAGTAGCACTGACTTCACATTGGAGTTGAAAATCCGGATGTTATCTTCGTTTTCATGCTGAGTAGGGCTGTTGACCTCCACACAGACTTGAGAGTAGTCACAGCTTGTCTTGCTTTTCCGATTCTTGCTTTGATATCCTCGTGTCAGTTCCGTCTTCCTGTAGTTGAAACGATGCTTCCCAGGTCGGTTGGTGAAGGAGGTTGTTTCTTACAGGTTCCTTCCATTTGTGCTGATTGTTGTCTGTTGTTGTTGTTGTGGCTGTTGGTGGTGTTGTCCAGGAATCTTCATCACCTCTGCTCTTTCTACGTTCACCTAGAGTTCGTCCCATCTTTGATGCTTCTTCTGCCAACTTGTTGCTTTTTGCTTGCATATCCTCCAGTTTGTGGGAAATCAGACATTTATCATCGACGAATTCCAGATCCTCCAAGTTTTTTGTCTGGGTCCATTTCCTACATGTTTCCTCGCTGCCCGCTCTCTGCCTGTCACATTATCCAATCTACTGCAGTCAGAAAAATCATTGGAGATAGTAGGTAACCAGCTTGTCTCACTCCTGTCCTCACTTCGAAGGATTCCGTGAGTTTCCCGTTGTGGATTATTTGGCATGCAGCATTGTCGTACAGCTGCTGGATAAGATGTTTAATTGTCGGTGGCACGCCATAGTAGCGAAGTAGTTGGCAAATCACCTCTCGATCGACGCTGTCGAAGGCCTTTTCAAAGTCGATGAAGTTGAGATAGAGAGGTGACTGCCATTAATGAAAACCAAAACACTTAGTTGAGCGAAGAGTCTGTTTTCAGCGAATTCAATCAATTAACTGTACAATCGCCCATATATAAACTCATTTTTCTATGTGTGTGTACATTAGGTTTTTCCGATAAGAACAGAAATAAGTTAGAGATATAGTTGTCGAGACATTTCAAAAAACTTAACTGGTAATCAAACTGTAACCAGGGCAGGGGTTGAAGATTGGTAAGATGGTAGTGGTGATGTGTTGTCAAAAGACATAGCTTCTAATGTTAATCAACACATAAAAGAAGTCGAATAAGCGCAATACAGTTATGTAATAGGATTAGAGTGTGCTTAGAAGCAAGGGAAAGTATGGAATTATGTAAGATCTTTAAAAATTACAAATGTTACAAGGAGTTAGAAGAATTTAAAAAGCACACAAACATCAAGTCAGCAGAAGTCAACGCGGTTGTTACCATGACAGTAAAAGTGGTTGGATGATGTTCGTTTGTATACATAACTCTGGTTTATCCAAATGAATGTCTAAGGCTTTAGCAATACCAAGGAGGTTATTCTTCACGTTGTAGATCATTTTGAAGGAAGCGGTTATTGAGATGGAATGGCCAGTGTTGACAAGATAGTGTTCTTCAATCCTTTTGGATAGAATAGGCGTCGAACGATCAATGCACCTGGCGCTAAAGCGACAGGTGAACTGACATAGGCACGTAGAAGTAGCCAGATGCGCGATCTTGTCCTTAAGGATTCTGCAGATCAATGTGCGACTGGAGAACACTACCCTAAGCGTTGCTGCAAGGAATGTTCTTTTCAAAGATGCCGAAATTGTTCTCTTGAGGATATCGCAAGCTATATGTCCCTTGAACTGACAATATTCTAACAACTGCATTTTTCAGATGGAATATTTTAAGATGTATTAAATTAGGCTTGTAATCTGTGATGTAAAGTTAAAAATTTTGCAGGTGGGAAACTAGTCTCTAAAGAAGTTTCAGATAGGCTATGCTCACTAGTGACAAGAACAAAAAGTGAGTTTAGAGATAGATCTCTAGAGACTGGTTCCAACTAACCCAGAAATTTTGTGTTTTAAATTTAACAATAACATGAGTGAAATTATTGAAGGATGAGATAAAGTAGTCAGTTCATTAAAAGCGTTTTATTTCCTTGATAAATATAAACTCAAAAGATAAATATTGCTATAGATGTTTTCATCATGGTTTCAGTATAGTGTTATTGTATTTAGTATAGTTAAAACTTTCATGACAGATATTGTCACTAACTGATATCAGTCAGGAAAGTGCTGAATAGATGTCTCACCCAAGTTCTGAACATATTAGTAACATAGAAACGTGGTCACATTATTTTATTTTATTTTTTTTGATTTACAGCTTGATTCCACACCGTATTTTCAGTACAAGTGTGGAATTTTCAGCATGGATATCGGTAGCCCAAATTCAGGCCAACCATAGATATCGGGTGTGCGCCGGCAGGGGATCGAACCCCGGACCATGTGCATGGTCGGCGAGAGTCCTAACCACTGTGCCACCGACGCACATTAGATGTAGGACCAAGGACATTGAGATTTATTATAATTATTATTGTTTCCTTTAATTCCTAGAGAAACATAGGGCTTCAGCCGTGAGTCTCCATTGCGTTCGGTTCTTTGCTAGAGTCTTCACCTGGCTCCAAGTCTGCCCACACGTTTTCATCTCCTCTTCACATCACCTCCTCCAACTCACCTTTGAACGACCAACTCGCCGCTTATCTTTCGGGTGCCACTCGAGCATTGGCTTGTCCAGTGATGTCACTTGATGATGATGATTACATTATGTTACAAACCGACAAAAGGTAGAATTCAATGCACCGTCAATTCTAAAATCTACGATGTAGTCAGATTCACATGTAACAGCTACCCACTGCTCTCCAGATTTCAGTGATTCACTGACTGGTGCTACTTCGTGACGAAGTTCGACTAATAATATATCGAATAAGACAATACTTTAGTTTAATGAAATGAAGTTCATATTAATAGATAATCACTTTAGTAGGTCAAATAGTCTAGGTTAGGCAAAAGCTGAGATCTATTATTTTTTATAAAGATGTAATTTGGGACATCACTAGACAAGCCCTCGAGTGGAACCAGAAAAGGAAGCGGTGAGTTGGTCGTTAGTGGAAGGGTGACTTGGAGGAGGTCATGTGAAGAGGAGATGAAAACATGTGGGCAGACTTGTAGCCAGGTGAAGACTCTAGCAGAGAACCTAGCGCAGTGGAGACGCGTGGCTGAAGCCCTATTTTCCTCTAGGAATTAAAGGAAACAATTATAATAATAATAAGTTTTCCTGTCGTCATTTTGTCAACCTTGAATTAGGATTATATCAAATGATTTCGAAACATTCACTGATTCTATGACTAAATGCATTTAAATATCCTATTTAGGGATGTATTCTTTATGATGACATTAAATCGTTGTCTTCTCTGCACCTACATGTGTCCTCACAGCCAAAGGTGACCTTGTAGACGGAGTACAAGAAAACTTAGTAGAATGTCGGTTTTTACTCATACCTACGACTGAAATTATTTCTTCTCATTCTGAGTCCTAAATGGAGTAAAAGGCTTCACTGGCATATCTCCATTGATTAGTTCACCGCCAGAGTTCTTTTCTGACTGGACATCTAGTATCAGGCTAAGGCAGCTGTTAAAGAAAGTCTGTATTAGACTGTCAGAAATGTTTTCACTAACGCGCAGCCTAAATCCCTGAACTATATAAAAGCAGTGGCTTGATATTACCGTAGAAGATTCGGATCTTTTCTTCTTGTACTGAGTGCCGTAGGTTCCTACACCGATAATGGAGTAATGAACGCCTGTCTTAACCTGTTGAGCTAACTTTTTTTCCTTCACGTTCCCAGTGGAACAAAGGGCTTCAGGCTAGTGGCTTAAAGTTTCTGTAGCAGTGTTTATTTTTACTGAATGGGGTTGCTAGCCTCATGCCAAACCTTTCCTCTTTACCAGCTTTATTTCTGACTTAGCAAGGTAAAGGAGTGCGTCGGCCGGGGATTGAACCCCGGACCATGTGCATGGTCGGCGAGCGTCCTAACTGCTGTGCCACCAACGCACGTTGGGCTAACTAATACTAGTATTATTTAAAATGAAAGGCTAACAACTCCTCTGCATAAAAACATACACCCAGATCAGTAAAGAAACTTTCGATTTATTTTTTTTAAAATCTTTATCCTTTGCGTTCCGAGAGAAGATAAGGCTCAATACTTGAGGTATGCAGTTTCAGTTACAGTGATGTTTATTATTGGGCTTACTGCCGACTAAGTAAGTTTTAGGAGTGTATCGGCGGCTATTCGAATCCAAGACCAATTGCGGAGTTGGCGAGTACTACACTAGTGAACCAGTTATGCACAGCACAGAGAAACAAGACTGAAATAAATTCAGTTGACTTTCATCCTGTTGTAGTCGCAAACCTACATCGCTTAGAAAATTCCTTGGAAACGATACACAAGAATTCTGTACAGGCTTAAATTTAGCAACGTGCGTCAGTGGCGCAGAGTTAGAATGGTCGCCAGCCATGCAGGTGTTCTGGGGTTTGATCCCGAGCCACTGATGCACCCCCAAACCTTGCTTAGCTGGCAATAAGCCAGGCAAAGAGAGACTGTTGTGTGTGAGACTGGCAATCGCACCCAGCTGAAATAAAAAACTACTGCTACAGAAACTTCAAAACTATATCTCAAAATTCAAGTGTTGGTTTGTAGGGATTTGATTGGTTACAGGATTTCATCATGACCTGACATTAGTTAGAGTGCATCTGGAAAACCTGGGAGTACTGGACAGCTGTTTCGTCCTAGCTTGGGACTCTTCACCAGCACGCAGTCTTATGTTCCCCTGGGAACGCAAAGGAGTAATAGCAACAAAATCAATCCAAAAATCAATTGGACATCAAAAGCTCTATAGGAAAATAAAACACTTTTTATTTCTATATCACCTTTATTTAAGTAGTAGCCTGACTAACTTTCATTATGTGCATCATCTAACTGATAAAATAAATTAACATTCATTTACACTAAGTATAAAAAATAAGAGTTTTTTTCTCTCTAATGTTTCACTGGTGAATTTGTTTAAAACACGTGCATCAATGATTATTGTTATAAGCGTAAATTGGTATATGCATATATATACATAAATATATATATGCATATATATGTACATAAAATGTCTAACTGAATTTACAAATAAGTAATTAATGGAGGTGTGATTTGTATCAGTGTTCACAGATTTTTATATTTATGCCATGGGTTATCACACTAAAACTTGTTAATAAATATAAATCATAATAAATACTGTCTATTGAATGAATTATATTACTCATAGGGAACTGTAAAAGTTTACTGGACACTTCTCTTTCCCTCGTACATGTTCATACGCTGAGTGTTTTATAATTTAGAAAAAAGTATAGAATATGCCAAGAACTGGGGCTGCGTTGTGCTGCTGTCCATCCCAAGCAAAATAATTAGCCGCATCATCCTGGAGAGAATCAAACAAGCTCTGGAAGAACAATGTATCGGTCAAATTGCAACATTACTTATCATCACTGAACAGAGCTTGGAATGGCAGTCACCTCTCTATCTCAACTTCACCGACTTTGTAAAGGCCTTTGACAACGTTGATTAAGAGATGGTTTGGCAACTACTTTGCTACTACCAAGAGGTGCCGCCAACAATTATACATCTCATCCAACAGCTGTACGACAATGTTGCATGCCAAGTAATCCACTACGGGAAACTCACGGAATTCTTCGAAATGAAGACAGGCGTAAGACAAGCTGGTTACCTCCTATCTCCAATGGTTTTTCTGACTGCAGTAGACCGGATAATGCGACAGACAGCGGGCAGTGAGGAAACAGGCATAAAATGGACTCACACAAAAACTTGGAGGATCTGAACTTCACCGATGATACTTGTCCAATTGCATACAAACTGGAACATACGCAAGTAAAAGGCAACAAGCTGTCAAAAGAAGCATCCAAATAATGTAAGAATTCAGGTGGACATAGAGAAAACAGAGGTGATGAAGATTCCTGGACAACAGCAACAACAACAGACAACAATCAGCAAAAATGGAAGGAACCTGAAAGAAACAACCTCCTTTACCAACCGACCTAGGAAGCATCGTCTCAACTACAGGAGGAACTGACGAGGATATCAAAGCAAGAATCGGAAAAGCAAGACAAGTTTTCACTACTCGCAAGTCTGTGTGGAGGTCAACAGCACTCAGCATGAAAATGAAAATAAGATCCGTATTTTCAACTCCAATTTGAAGTCAATGGTACTATACGGATCAAAGACTTGGCGCCGCGTCATGGAGAGAACCTCAAACAAACTACAGGCCTTCATTGACAGCTGTCTTCGCTCAATACTCCTCTCAAGATCAGATGGCCGGCCGAAAGAGCTTAGTAACAAGGATCTCTGGCAATGAGCGAACCAACTAACCAGGAACCAAATGTGCAACAAATATGCAGGAAGAAATGGAGGTGGATTCGCCACACTCTGAGAAAATAAGCCATCAAGTGACATCACACGCCATTCTATTGCTCGAGTGGAACCCGATTGGGAAGCGGTGAGTTGGTTGTCAGTGTGAGGCTAACATGGAGGAGGTCCAGTGAAGAGGAGATGAAAGCATGTTGGCAGACATGGAGTCAGGTGAAAACGTTGGCAGAGAACCAAACGCAATAGAGACGTGCTGCTGAAGCCCAATGTTCCTCTAGAAACTAAAGGAAACAACAATAATAATATAAAACATGCAACTTCTTGAGGTACTTTCAACAAAAATTTTCTAAAAATAACTCTTTTTGAATGAAATTATGATACTGATGATTGCTCATAAGATTTCCTCCTTTTGATGAACTTGAGTAAAGCAAGAATAACAATTTGAGCAGCATAATAATAGTTTGATATCATCACATTTAATTTTCCTTGATATATATACACTGATATCGAGACTGTTTTCAGTTGTATGCAGTTGACATGCCCACTTGAATTTGTTATTCCTGTCTTGATGATTGTTCTTAGGTCTTAGAGCACTGAAACAAAAATATCCGGTAACATGACTCTTAAAATAACAACAACAACAACAGCCGCAACAAAATAAACAAATTTAACGGTGCATTAAAGCATTTTTTCAACTTTTTTCACGATAATTATTACTATTATCTATTGTCGAGTGTTTGTTCGCTGAGATTTAACTGATTTCACTATTGATCACAAACTGACTTCAGTTAGGGAACCGCTAAAGATTGCGGAGTACTGGACGGTTTTTCCTCTCGTTGTTTGGAACTCTCCAGTGGTAATCACCTTTGACTCTACCAGGAGTCGAACCCAGGACCTTCAGGTAACAAGGTGAGCTCACAGATCATTCATCTATTGGGACCGGGATCCAGTGGCCCAGGAGTTCTGACTTCTGGAAATCGTGATGTATAGCATAAACTCCAGCTTATGTCTTCAACGAGTATTTGTCGTCACACTCAACTTGATAGATTGCGCTGGTCTCGACTTCCCACTAGAACTTTAGGCAACTTCATTCTGTAGTCAGACACTAGTGAGCACTAGACTAATTTTCAAGTGCTTGTTGAAGGGAATCTGACTGGATACAAGACTGATCACTAATTGAATTCAGTGATTTACCTATGCTTGTTTGATGTCATTACATAAACAAGTTTAAATCCCAAGACAATTCAAGTAGAAACTCATCAATGTGCATAAACGAACATTAGAAATACACTTATTCTCAGGAAACTGACATATTCCGTATGGCAGATAGGTTTCAGATAGCAATGAAAAAACTGACTGATAATTTATTCAACTATTCTGTGCTTAATGCTTGAAGCCTTAAGCCAAATCTTAACGTCACTTATTAACGATATTAATCAAAGTCAGTAAAGAGACTTTGAAGATCACTGTGAGGACTGAAACTGTTTGGTTTTCTACAAAACTTAATGTTTGAAATGGGACGTTTTATCCCCAGGCTTGATGAATTCATTAAATAATTTGTACTGGTAACATCATCAACGCTCGTTATGAAAACTTCCAGAACAGATGTCAAAGCTTGTAGAACACCAAATAACGTTCATACCTTCTATGTTCTTGAAATCACGCAAAAGCGCACTTGATGATTTTGAGGTCTTTTTGATAGAAGAGTGCTTCGATGGCACAGTGGTAGAATACTCTCCAAACACGCGGGTGGTTGAAGGTAGAATTCCCGAATCCTTGCTAAGTGTTATAACTGCACTGCGGGATCCTTTCACTAAGCTCGTAATAAGACTGGTAAAGAAGGATAGTTGGGCATAAGGCTAGCAACTCCATCCCGTAAAACTAAACACCACTGCCACTGAAACTTTAAAGCTCTATCTTGAAGTCCTATGTTTCACTGGAAATGTTAAGGCATAAAATAATAGATAATAATATAATCTGAGAGAAGTTAAATGTGAAAAGCCGAAAGACAAGTAGTTTGTCAAGTTCCATGTTATTCTAAATATGATTGTCACCATTAAAAACTAACCAGTAACTCTTTTATTATGTTGTTATTCACTCTCTGCATTCTGAATAGAATGTAGGACTTCAGCAGCACATATCGATTACATTAAATTCTCTTCATAAAATTCTCATTTCCTCTCCAAACGATCTCCTACATATCAACGTTGAACTCATGCCCGACCTGTATTTATATTTTTTGGGTATAGCTTGAAACCACACCGTATTTTTGGTACATGTATGGAATTTTCAGCATGCGATATCCGTAGCCCAAATTTTGCAGGTTGACCATTAAAATCAGGTGTGCGTCGGCAGGGTATCGAACCCCGGACCATGTGCATGGTCGGCGAGAGTCCTAACCACTGTGCCACCGACGTTTCCGATTTGGGCTCAGTTTGGAGGCCTGAAGACTGGTGTCACTCGACGGTCTCTGCACACATCTCCATTTTCTTCTGTGTGGATGTTGAGTAATAGATTCTTGACTGATGGACTGACAGAGCTCCTTGTAGTTTATCCCTTCTGGCCAACTGTCTAATGTTTATTACCAGATGAAGGCAGCTTTTGATGAAATTCTGCATCAATCTGTTACAAATGATTTTGGTGACTCAGGCAGCAAGTCTCTGAAGCATATACAAGTATTGGCTTGATATTCGGATATCTTGTGTTTTGTGCCAGCTACTGTAGGCATCCAAACTGATTTCAGAGAAGACAGTCTCAGAACCGATTTGTTTAATATTAGAATAACCACTGATAATAACAATAACGACTACTGTTTTAACTGAAACATTGGAAAGTGTTTGAAAATATCCCTTGAGCTACACACTTCATAATGATGTCCTAATCCACAGAGTCCAGCCGAGAAATACAATACACAGTGTTACTCTTAATTTCGCCTTATTTGAAGATAAATACCACATTTTGTCACTATTATTTTGTTTACTCAATATATTTATGCGTTGAAGTTTCTGTAGCAATTTGGTTAAGTTTTGGGGGTGGAGTTGCTAGCACCACGACCCAACCCTCCCTCCTTATCCGGGCTTGGGACCGGCTAGCCCGGAGGGGGGAATTTGAAAGAGGTTACTTCATTCACTTATCTAGGGAGCATTGTCTCAACTACAGGCAGGTAGAACGGACGAGGATGTCAAATCGAGAATCGGGAAGGCGAGAAACACATTCATCAACCTGAAACCAATCTGGAAATCTTCCACTGTCACTCAACTCACCATCAACAACAAAATTCGGATTTTCAATACAAATGTCAAGTCAGTCACTTCTTCTATACGGATGGATCAGAAACTTGGCGGCGGGTCACAAAGAATATTTCCAACAGCCTGTTGCAGACCTTTATCAACAACTAACTGTCTTCGCTGGCTCTATACTGAAGATCAGATGGCCGGAAAGAATCACCAACAAGAAACTATGGGAACAAGCGAATCAAGAACCAATCGCTCAACAAATATGCAGGAGAAAGTGGAGATGGATTGGACACTCGCTGAGGAGGCCACTCGCTGGGTGACATCGCGCGTCAGGCCATAGCTCGAGTGGAACGTCCAAGGGTGACATGGAGGAGATCGTGTGAAGAGGAGTTGAAACAGTATGGACTAACATGGATGCAGGTGAAAAGTACAGCAGAAGAGAGAAGCAAGTGGAGACGTGTAGTTGAAGCCCTATATTCCACTAGGAACCCAAGGGAACAACAATAATAATAGTAATTTTGTTTACTTACCAGAGTGTATTATCTTTGACAAACACGATGGATTAATGAGGAATGAATTATGGTAGGTATTCTTACTCATCTGCTGAAAAGTGATTCATTGAAACTATGATCATCTATGACTTCTCTCTCTTTGTGTGTGTGTGTGTGTGACATTACAGTTTAAAGTTTGCTGATAGCAGAAGAGATGTATTACTGTTTATATTTCATTTTAATATGCTTGAACTAGTTAAGATATTGTATAATTCACTACTTTCTTATTTTCTTCAATACTATTTATTGTCTTACTCATTCATTCTAATTCCTTCTAATTTATTCCTGTTCTTATCAATGTCATCATGTAACAGTTTCAATAACACATTTATCACCAATGTATCGGTTGACAGTTATATTATCTTTGAGTCAAACATTTGAGATAACCATTAGAATAAAAAACTAGAGATAGTGATTTGATCGTAAGGAAAAGGCCGATGCTCTGCCTATTAGTTTGTTTATTAGATATATCACACAGTGAAGAAACTGTATTATTTACTGGATGACGTTTCGAACAAAATTTATTGTTCATAATCATATCAATTGTGATCACACGACTTTGACACTTGAGTTTTATAGCTTTCTTTGTTCTCTCCTATTTGTCGTCTTTGGGGTAGTAGAATTTTCCAGATATCTGGGACAGGTGATGAATCATTCCTATTACATGTATTTGCAGTTGACTCGATAAACAAAGCTTCTGTTATCAATCTCTGCCTGTGACATTAGATTTTAGAACTGTCTGTCATCCTATCCCATCCTATTGTATGGTTGTGTGTGACTGCATGTAGTGCTATAGCTGAACTATTCTCTAGATCTCTTATCTTATTTGGATCAACCAATCTAGATTTTGCTAAGTTTTTATGTTCAGCTAGTCTGACTGCGTCTGTTCTACTAGTTTGACCTATGTATTTGACCTGCAATCATTGCCGATGCTCTCGTTAATTTATTTGGTAAGGCATTCTTTTCTAAAAGATGTCTGACAATATTGGTAAATATCCACTTTATTTCCGATTAGCATACCTAATGTTGCTTAGATTCAATGAGATCATCATCGCTCTAAAGTAAATTTGTGAAAGGCTGAAAATATCCGTTGAGCTATGAGGAAGGGGGTGAATAAAATACAGATTAAGTATTGGTTTTGTAGGGATTTTGTTTGGTTGATTAGAGGATTTCCTCATGAGCTGACATCATTTAGAGAACCATTGGAAAACCTGCAGGGAGTACTGGACAGCTGATTCGTCCTATTTTGGAACTTTTCAGAGGTAAGCACCGCTGGGGTTCGAACTGATTTCAGTTCATGATGAAATCCTCCAGCCAAAAGACACTTCAGTGAAGAACATTTCCTTTAGCGATGAAATCATCTTTAGAGGCTATACAATCGTATTTATACTTGCTACCACAGTGCCCAAGTTTTACACATATATTAATATGACGTATTTATACTCACCAAAACCAAGTAGTAGTCTATTACTGGGCAATGCGGGTGTGACTGGGTGACATGATTAATACAATTAATCAGAAGTAATTTCTAAAGATAAAAAGTTGCGTACTAGCCAACGACACAATGGAAGTGAGGGTGTAAAATTTGATATGGTGAAAATCGTTATTCGGCGACAAGCTGGAGAGAGACTCAGACAAGTTCTCATTCAATATGCATATCCCTCAAAATTCACTGACGAAATCATGAGAGCAATGCAGATGGCCCAAAATATCCCGATGATACTGACGAAATTGTTATTTATGAATGTTGGATTTAAAAGGGGCACAGCAGTTTTTATTCTGAAGAATCTTTTGGCTTAGCTATAGATCGATTTCTACAGTCGGCAATTTGTTGATGGACGGGTAAAGGACAAGCCGTCACTTTAGGCCACATCAGTGTGTGTTTACAAACTCACCTGCTCCTATGGAGCTAGTTATATTCATCACAAAAAGTGAACACTCTCCAAACACATTGCAGAACATTATCCTGCATGGCTAACAAGAGGACAGTCTAAGTCCATTACTGGCTCATTTTTGAGCATCTGTTAAACTCACACCACGCAGCTTTATCAGAGTCGTCTCTCAAAATTACCCACATGGTGAGACCAAATGATATAAGTCGTGTTAGGTTTCGTCACTTGTGTGTGATGGAGGTGCTGACAATTCTTCAATATAAGGCTGATCTGTGTGCAGAAATGGTTTTTTCAATCACCTATCTTACCATGATCTTAAGCTCTTTTCTACTAGTTCACCTCTATTTTTAGAAATAATTCACTATTATCACTCTTTTATGTTCCTTTTGTACATTTTTTAAGGATTTTTCTCACCTTCTCATCAAATAACAATTTTCATCGTGTCAAATTTCAAACCCTTACTTCCATATTATGTCTTTGACTAATATGCAGTTTTTTTACTTTTAGAAACCACTTCTTAGTAATTCTATCAATTGTCTCTCCCCCACCCCATCATTACTCAAACTTCTATACATTTTCAGTGAATACAAGTACTACCATACAACCTATGAAGACAGTTTTCTTCGCTAAATAGTCTTCCTATTTTTGAAGAAACATCTTGAGCAGCCGCAGATATATTAATTTATATATTTCATAATATCTTATTACTGAAGTAGCAAATATTCAATGAACAGCATAACATATTTTAAAAGTGTACATCCAGGTTTTACTGAAGGAATATGCACAACAGCAAAAATAAATCAAACATGGTCACTGAAAAAAAATCCTAAAACATGAGTCGTCATTTTCGGATGAAAATTTACAAATAAGGCTTGAACTCTATTTCCTGATATTCTTAATTAGAGACAGTCGTCCTAAAATCAATTGATTCCTATAAATTCAACATCTGAATATCACCTTACTGTTAAATGATCATTGTCGTTAAAGTGGATTTTTTGTAGTCTATGAATTATGCACATTTGAATGTCATGCATGCATTGACTTTATTCAGAGAACTACTGAAAACTAGGAAGTACTGGATAGTTTTTTCTTCCTTGGCTGAGACACTTTAGCAGCATACACCCACTACTGCACTGTCAGGAGTCGAAGTGACGACTGTCAAGTTTCAAGGCAAGTTCACAGACCATTCAACCACTGCGATGCAATGCGATGTCCCAAGAGTTCTAACTCCTGTATAGCGAGACCACTAGTCAATGCCATCGGTGAGTATTTGTCATCACACCCAACTTGGTGACCCCATTGGTTATGACTTAGCACTAGGATTTCTGCATTTGTCACTAGAGAGCACTAGATAAATTTTAAAATGTTTGTGATCAGTAAAATCCCTGCAAACTGACACATGAAAATATTAAATAATGTCTGCATTATTCTACCAAAGAGCAGGAGTGTATTGCCATAGCCCATTGAATTTATTCCTCAAATTTTGGGTAGCTGGATCCTTCAATGCCTAAGGGGATCTTTGATTTGGTATCTATGGAGGACTTTAGACTAAAAAATACCCAGATCTTTAGAACTTCTCAATTTTTTAGCAAAAGTTTTTGTTTGATGCCCATGAAAAAATCACACTGGATTCGTTGGTATCATTATGAAACTTTAAGCAGGCGGTAGTCCCCCCTTGCTTGTTGACCAGTTTGCAAACTTGACCAGTAGAATTCAGTCACCATGGTTACAAAGTGCTGGAAACAAAGCATTGATTGTCCCTTAGTGACCAATCCATGCAATCAGATCAGTGTTATTTGTTATGAGACATTGTGTATACCAATCCTGTTTCCTTTCTAACATACATACAAGAATATTTCCATGCGAACCATCTAATCGACACATGAAACTGTGGGGTCTTCCTATTGACAATCTATCTGTTCTTGTACACGATAAACATATTTTCGATGTATAAACTAGTTGTCATGTCACAGAGAGACTAACTGTACCTAGTAGTGACTGTTTAACAGATTCATCAAACTGCAGGATATACAACGATAATACTGAGAGAAAACTGACTATATACATGTATCAGTTTACTACAGATGTGTGAACATATTTCTGTAGATATTATAAACTGTTATTATTACGGTGTTAACACGTTTTAATCCTTCTAGTTATCTGATTATTTCGTGACTTATCTTAAATATCACATTTATTTATTTATTTAATATTCTTTAGAAACTATAGAACTTTGTCTACATAAACTAATAGACATGAACATGATGATAAGAATAATTCCTTGTCACTAGATTTTGTTTTAAACAAAAATTTTCTGCTTGACATGATTTTACTTTCATCAAAAAAGAAGGTGTTGTTTACTCCAAACAGATTGTTTATATGATTGACTTCTGTAGGCTGTCACAAATGAAGGAGAAAGATAGAGGTCTGTTCAATTAGAAGTCACTCCAGCATTTTTTCTAAACGAGAGAGAGTAAATTATTGAAAGCAGTACGAAGGTTTCAAAGAGGCGTTCTCAAAATGCACGATAAATACTTGTTTCTCCTATAGTTTGATTTGTAAGGATTAGTTATGTTTTACGAGTTGATCACGGACTGATATCAGTTAGAATTCATGAGCCATTGAGTCGGGTCCCAGTGGCTGGATGGTATACGAGCTTGCCTTGTAACCGGAAGGTCCTGGGTTCGAATCCCAGTGGGTGCGTACTGCCGATGATTCCCAAACTAGGATGAAACAGCAGCTGTCCAGCACTCCCAGGTTTTCAATGGTTCTCTAACTGATATCAGTCCGTGATCAACTTGTTTCTCCGCCAATAACCAGTAAATTTAGACAGTATTTTTGTTACCTCTCCAAAGACCGCTCTAAAATAAGGCAGTGTCGTACCCTAATGTGTTGACCATCCGTGGTCGCATGTACATAAGGATGACCGATCGATTTCTTCAATTCACAGCTACAAGACACATCGCAAAGTAACTGTAAGAACAAATAGAATCTCTTGCCTTAACTGACCCTATAAATAGATGTCCAACATCATCGATCGCAAAGCAAATAGTACAAACGTGTCACAAAGTTGATTTCAATAATGCCCTTAAATTCATACATAAAACAGGTTTGCATCACATAAATGAATTTGTTGAAGACTTGACCGTAGAAAGACCTAAACCTGTTTCGTGTGTTGACGATTTATTTGTTACTACTCTGATGATACCTTGGTAATCCAATTTTAGAATCAAGGTTCATTTTCAGATTGTGGGATTTGTGGACACTTGGATTAATTTTCGTTGTTATATTTCTTCCCGAACAATCATCATTTAGAGAGACCACTAAAAGTGAGGGAGTACTGCATAGCTGTTTCGTCCTGTCCTAGGACTCTTCACAGTGCTCACTCAAACTGCCTCTAAGGATTGAGATCCGAGACCTTTAGGTTACGAAGTCAGGCTAGTGGAACATTCATTTACTTTGGCCGGAATTCAATGACCCGAGCTTGGTCTCAGTTTCCGATCATTTTATAGGTGTGCTCTGATGAAGAGTCCCCAAGTAGAATAAGACAGCTGTCAAGTGCTCCCTGATTTTCAATGATCTGTCTAAGTGATGTTGGTTGGTGTAGAAATCTGACAGTTAAAAGGTTCATTTTACCTCAAAATATCCTCACCCCTCTTTTTCCTTCTTCCTACTTTCTGATCTCATTTTCCTGCCTCTTATCTGTAATCGTGACTCGTAAATATTTTGACCTATGTATCGATAAAAACTGTGATCATGTTATATTGACTTCTATATAAATATGCATGACAAGTACATGTCTGTATGTTGGGCAAATACATTACACGTTTGAGATAAACCCGTCTCCTTATTGTCTTGTCGAAAATAAGGTACCCCTAATCTTATAAATCGGTGTATCCCTCTAATTGGCTTCATACTTTCACAGTATAATAAAAAGGACGCAATCACTTTATAATCTCGATATGCACACAGATCACTGAATAGACCTGGGTGTCACTTTTAATCTGTTACACACATCTATAGTAGTTTTATCCATGCTTGGAACCAAGTTATGTTGAAGACTACTAGTAGAGAAGTGGATATTAAATTACAAGATCCTTAATGGTTCTTGTGGATAAGTTTCAAATCAATAGTTCTCTGTCAAAGTGCCTACGGGACGCAAAAAGCAGCAAGGTTTCGCGTGAATCACTGCCAATAAATAGGTTAGTTCTTAGCAGTGTCGATATAAAAAGTACTTTGTCACATTGATTCTACAGGGAATAGTGTAACGTTTTAAACATCTACATGACTTTTATCTCCTTGATTACATTTACACATCACACCGTTTAAATCGCTCAGTATGTACATTTAAATGTTATCTTACTAAATGTAGCAACATGACCTCTTTGTAGGTAACTACTTGAAATTATTTCTTGGCTGAAACACCCTAGTACTGTAGGCCGTTCTATTACTGTTGCATTTTATGAAATACGTCTGTTAAGAGTTTGATGCATAACATTAATTTTAGTAAGGTGTCGAAGGTCTTTAAGTTAAATTACCACACTATATTAGTTGCGCATTCAGTAGTCGATAAATATTGATAAACTCATAAATTTCTAACTCTGAATTATTAACAGTTTGATAAGCGACTATTTCCGAGCATTTTCAAGGTATGGAAAGTTCTCATGTGATGTGAATCAAAAACATAGGTCACCAAGGATGTCTCTTTTCGTAACCTCCCTTCAAAGCTGTACAGTAATTTGGGAGCTTTTATGTCCAGTTTTAAGTGACAACGAATGTCGGAGGCTACTGTAAGAAAGTAGCAGAAATAAATCAAGGCGTGCAGGAATAACAGAGTGCGAAAATGGAGACAAATCTTACTCTGTGACGAATAGTCACCTAGAAATAGTAAGTAGGATACAAGGAAACAAAAAACTGAAAGTGAGTTACAAGAAAATAAGAAAATCATAACACTGAGTTTATTATGAAACAGATCAGAAAAATAAAATTGGCATTAAGATGATGATATTTCAAGAAATTGGATATTATCCTGTGGACATACCGTTCAAGTTTTTCCTTATGCAGTCATAGGCTTCCTGAGTAGGATTTAAGTGAAATCCTTCGGAATGTTTTAATCTTATTCTATTGATGATGGCTTTGTGCTGACGCTCTAGAATTGAGTTGTCGACTGTTCTCCAACCTCCTTTTGATAACGATGTTGCTTGTATTCATGAATGAGCCTAAATAATGTCCTGTTGGTACGGCCTGTGTACTTAACTCCATAGACATAAGTGGACTAGTATATGTGCACCAAAGTTGTCAATGTTAGGATCTTGTCTTTGACGTTTCGGTGAGAAAGACCATATTCGCGGAAAACCTGGCGCAGAGATGCATCAATGAACGTTCTTCCAAGTCTGTTCATTGAATACTTAAATATTTTACACCATAAGGCTTTTTATATCATAAATAGATTACAGCTGGATAATATACAAACAGAAGAATGTTCAGAGTTGTTTTGAACAGGACAGCTGACTCTTTGAAAAATGCACTTGCAGCTTCGCTTCAGTGAGCTCTGCACCATACCTCAGATACTAACTGAGTGCCCTCAGTGCAACGGGATGCTCACTCGATTTCAGTAAATTAAAAATCCCCATAATGTAATCAAAACAAGATGATTTTGAGAGAACAACTGTTTTCGATAAATTCTTCTTCAGGTTCTACAGTTATAAGTCTGTGAATATTCTAACACAAATAGCCATTAAATACATGCGAAAATTATATCGGAAACTGTATTGGGTTACATGTATAATATGGAGTGATAATTCGTTCTTTGAGAAATCCTTTAACTATTCTAATACCTCAAAGTTTCTCCGCTGAAATTTAACAATAATTTACTTTTGTATTTTCAAGGCAACTGATTAAAACTCATGGAAATATGATCATAAGAGATATGTATATTAATTTCACGGTTTCTAAATCATTATCCACAAATTCTGATAAGCACAGATTAGTTTTTATTCAGAATTTTCCATTATTATTTAAAATCTTTGTCATAACAAGGGCAAACTAGGATTATAAGGATTCTTTTCGATTCTTCTATCTGATTGATGCTGTCATAAAGCAATTTTACCAGTCCTTTTATTCAATGATTATGAGGTACTTGTAACAAAGTATTCAGGTAAGGTGATGGGTAGCAAAGCGCCTGTGTGTTAAGCACTTAGGAATATTTTATCAGTGTTTAAATTATGCGCTAAAAGCGTGGTTAACCAGTGGAAATTACTTGCATTATATACGTATGGGTGGTATTATGATATTTCAATCCAGCGGCATATTGATATACTAACAAGTGCAGCTTAGCTTTAACTTTCCATGCTATTTCAGATAACTTTAATGTCAAATATTAGACACTGGGCATAAATTTTAATTTGTATGGAATTTCGTGTTATGTATATGCAGCAATGGAGACTTAGGTGAGGTTCAGAATATTGTTGTAGTGTTTTGGATGGCGTATTTCTGAAACGTGACCACTGAGAGAATCTTTCATTCGTAATATTTATCAAATTAGTAAGCTTAGCAAACTACCTAGAAAACTGAAAGTATAGCTTATTTATTATACAAATGAAAAACGTTTAAGGTCACAATCGTGAAAAGGATTTTGATTAGACACTAGTTAGTAATTAGTTTAATGTGTCTAGTCTTTTGTTTGTTGTTGACTGAATTCTATCAGTCAAGTTTGCAATGTGGCCACCATTCTAGGTGACTTGCCATCATGGTGCACTTTGAACTATTGATATTAGATGGTTGGAAGCAGTTGTCAGGATGCCTTCAACCTAAGTTTTGTGCTATTTGGCACTAGTCACCGTGTTAGATAAATCGCTTCTCTAAACAGAGTTCAGGGTATTCTTTGAGTATAGGAAGAGCTTCTTCTGTGGACTGCTCTGTCCAGTAAGCGTCAAGGGAAGCAGAGATCTTTGATAACTTAGCGTTTCAGGAAATCCGACTCTCGTAATTAACCAGTTGTATCCTTAAAGAAAATTGATGGATTGTGATTAGCTGTGGAATCCAGCATGCGCATTTCGTCCCAATGTTTTAAATTTTTGACTACTATCCAAGCAAGGCTTGTCCGGCCTAGCATAATAAATGTGACATCTAAGAAGGCCGAATACATAAAAATTCTTCGATTTTCTCATGAAGTGTAGATACGTGGTGGGAGTGGTTCATGTCAGGTCTTAAACTGTTTGGTTCCAGATTATGAATTTGCTAAGTTACCAGATAATCATCAGTTTTTCGTACCCAGATATTAGCATTACCTATATCATTGTTTATTCTACTTGGTTATGGAGTCAAATGTAATTTCGAATTTGTTCTAAGCAGTCGATCAATACTTCTAATTTCATGTTTGATAATTATTCATTTAATATATATATTTATATAGAGTATCCGCCAGCCAGTGTCACAGGCGAGCTACTGTCTTTTTGCTTGACTTTGTGGACCCTGGTGGTTGCAACTTCTCACTAGAACCCCAAGTAACTTCCAGCATAGAGCCAGTCGCTACTGGGTCATGTCCCAAGGGCTGAATGGTCCATGAGCTCTCCTCATGACCGGTACGTCCTGGGTTCGAACCCCGAAGGATACATTCTCATGAAGAGTACCAGACTAGGACGAAACAGCTGTCCAGTACTCCCAGGTTTTCCAGTGTTTTTCTGACTGATGTCAACTCGTGATCGATCGTCTAACCCATCAAATCCCTGCAAACCAACACTTGATAATTATTTGTTTACTCATTTACTACAAAAAACTATAAAATTTTCAAGATATACTCCAATATCTGCGGTCTTAAAAAATAGCACACTTTTAGGCTTAAAGTGGCAGTTATTAGCGGTACTCAAAGATCGTTTAACATTCCTGCTTTGACATCGTGGACGTGATGGTCGAGTACTGTTATCATCATGCCATAAAGAGAACAGTGTGTGTATGTGTGTGGCTATTCAGAAGTCAGGTTTGTAAGGATTTTAATGGTTTCATAGTACATCTCTTCGGGAAATAATATCATTACGTGAATCATTCAACACTGAGGACAGGTTGGGGGCTAAGCAGCCGTTCCACTCTAGTTTGTTTATTCACTACCCCACTAGAGACTTAACACAGTCATGTAGTCTACGAAGTGACAGT
Organism: Trichobilharzia szidati; assembly: GCA_944472155.2. Taxonomy (NCBI): domain Eukaryota; kingdom Metazoa; phylum Platyhelminthes; class Trematoda; order Strigeidida; family Schistosomatidae; genus Trichobilharzia; species Trichobilharzia szidati. The sequence continues at coordinate 22,458,853 of OX235272.1, read as the reverse complement.
GTTTAACATTCGGTCAGTGAGCTGTAGTTCAGGACAAAGCAATTCACACAGTAGCAGAAATTAATTTAGCAAGTAGGAAAGTGGTCAGTATGCGTCTTGCGTATTGACTAAACGTCAGATATATGAAATAAGAATGAGTCCCTTCAGGTTCATCATTCATATCACATAAAATTAATAAAGATTTACTTTTTTATTTTTGATTACAGCTTGATTCCACACCATATATTTTGGTACAAGTATGGAATTTTCAGCATGTGATATCGGTAGCCCGAATTTTGCAGGCCGACCATAGATGTCAGGTGTGCATCAGCAGGGTATCGAACCCCAAACCATGTGCATGGTCGGCAAGAGTCATAACCGCTGTGCCACCGACGCACAAGATTGTATCATTATGAAATTGATGAAATAATCAAATTACTGAAACTCATTTTAAAAAAATAAATGCATCAATTAGTGGATTTCTGTCAGAAATCTAATCTGCAGTACAAATCTGAATAACCTACATCTATTTACAACTAAATTTTGATTCAAGAAATGCAATGAACTCATTGTAAATATGTTCCAGTAGCGATAACAGATAGGTAGAAATTAGCCTTAAAATCATGCACATTAAAGTTAGCAAAAACAGCCGACCTGGTAAAAATAAAATCCTTGATAATGTACCGACAATCGTTGAAGTGAGAATCGTATCCCTTGAAATAAATTCATTTGAAATATTATTATCACTGATGTATATCTGTGACAGAGTGAGAAATAAAAGGTTCCAATGTGACCGTTGATATAAGATTAGAACTTGGCCACCGTGGTAGAGTATATATGATTCCATTATGGAGGAAATTTTATTTTGGTAAAGTCTCACAGTGTTATACAGTAATATTTACTGATGACGACGTTACGAGCACAATTTATTGCCGCTCATAATTATATCAAGGTACTCACGTAACTTTCTGACTTCGTTTGTATACATTCACATGGCTAATCAATATTTTACTCATGTATATGAATGAAGTTAGAAAGTTGTGTGACTACCTTGATATGATTGTGAGCCATAAATTTGGCTGAAAACGTCATCAGTAAATATCCCTGTATAAAAATGTGTGACTTTATCAAAAAATAACTTTCTTCATAATGGAATCTAGTGTTTTGTTTCCTTCACGTTCCCAGTGGAACATAGGGCTTCAAGCTAGGGGCTTGAAGTTTCTGTAGCAGTGTTTATTTTACAGGATGGGGTTGCTAGCCTCATGCCCATTCTTTCCTCTTCACCAGCATTATTTCTGGCTTGGCGAGGTAAATGAGTGCGTCGGCCGGTGATCGAACCTCGGACCATGTGCATGGTCGGCGAGCGGCCTATTCGCTATGCCACCGACGCACATAATGGAATCTAGTGTGACCGTTTTAATTGTCAGTTACTGATATATGCTGAAAAGATTTTAAGTCAGCTTACTTTAGTTGTAAATACATCAGCAGATGCGTCGGCTGGCTGATAATCTAGAGGGTGGTTATTTTAGTTCTGCTGCAGCCAAGATTTTCCTTTCACCACTCATCATCACGTATTACGCCGAGATTACACACATTCTGATAAAGTTTTCGGTGTCGACGAAATAAGCAGGACTCTTTAAATTAAAAATAGAGCGAGGAGTAACCAGAAGTGAATACATATGGTGTATTCTCAGAAAAGGCCAAATACATGATTAGATCACAGTAACCGACAAACTGGTCGAAGAAGCAGCAAAGACAGGACTCCAGGTGAACATAGACAAGACGGAGGTTATGAAAATAACCAACCAACAATAACAACAGCATCAGCAACATCCAGCGCCAATCACCATCAACAGGAGGGATTTGAAAGAGGTGACTTCATTCACTCACTTATCTAGGGAGCATTGTCTCAACTACAGGCAGGTGGAACCGACGAGGATGTCAAATCGAGAATCGGGAAGGCGAGAAACACATTCATCAACCTGAAACCAATCTGGAAATATTCGTCACTCAACTCACCATCAACAACAAACTGATTCGGATTTTCAATACAAACGTCAAGTCTGTTAGTTCTTCTATACGGATGGATCAGAAACTTGGCGGGTGACGAAGAATATTTCCAACAGCCTGTTGCGGACCTTTATCAACAACAACTGTCTTCGTTCTATACTGAAGATCAGATGGCCGGAAAGAACAAGAACCAACAAGAAACTATGGGACAAACAAAACAAGAACCAATCGCCCAACAAATAAATATGCAGGAGAAAGTGTAGATGGATTGGACACTCGCTGAGGAGGCCACTGGGTGACATCGCGCGTCAGGCCAGTGATCGAGTGGAACCCGAAAGGGAAGTGGCGAGTGGGACGTCAGTGCAAGGGTGACATGGAGGAGATAGTGTGAAGAGGAGTTGAAACAGAATGGACTAACATGGATGCAGGTGAAAAGTACATCAGAAGACATTGGCAAGAGGAGACGTGCAGTTGAAGCCGTATGTTCCACTAGGAACCCAAGGTAACAATAATAATAATAATATAATAAACTCAGGAAACAAATGTCATGAACATCAATAGTTATCTGGTTAGTTAATCTATTTGACATCCAAAAACGATATGATGAAATGTTATTGCTAATTGTAGGGCGTGTAAAATGTCATGTTAACACATCAGAGTTTGAAGGATAACATTCAAAAATGAGTACATTTCAAAACAAACTAACAAATACCAATTATGTTTATAAGCAAGCTATGACTATGTCAAATAAAATATATAACATCATCTGATTACAAAAACTCTGATCACAATAAAGATATCATCATAGTAAAACAACTATAAATTCATATCACTTACATGACATATGAAATGGAAGGGAAAGCATAATGCAAAAAAGAAGGATGAAGACATGAAAACGATTTGACATTAAAAAACACAATCAGATGAAATGATCAGACAAGTAGTGAATGACTGACTGACTGACTGACTGTACAGGCAAATGAGGATATGTCTGCTATGATGCCTATCAATCTGTCGTTTGATTGAAAAGAAATCTCCGTCTCTCTCTTATAACTGCTGTCAACTATGACGATGATGAGTCAATGTGGAAATTATAATCAGTACTGGGGATCGTCTTCTTTTATTTCAATGAATAACTAACTCCTACTTGTCTATCAATGACATGACAAAGATTTATACAGTTAAACAATGTAGAGATTGATTTTAAAAATGAATTTCCTTTATTTGCTTTTGTTATATTGCAGCAACTTCGTATGAATGTCACAGTCTCAGAGATCGATGGAGGGAGTGCAGATTCTGGACAAGGTGCAAGTGAAGAAGAACCAGTTAATCAAGAATTATCAAAATGTAAGTTGTGTAACACAATTCTACTTGTTTAGGTGCCTGTGAAGTGTCTTAAATTTGGGCAGAAAACCAATTTGTCTTTCTAAAGTATTATGACTCAGGAACTGACTTGCAGCCAGGGAAAGTAGCCGTTGATTTGTAGTACTTAGAGGATATTGAGCTTTTGAATTAAAGTAGTGACAAAATCGAGAGTCTTCTGGATACTTTATCCTAAGATCTGAATATGGGTTAACATATGATTACTGCTTTCAGACGTAATATATCGCTGTAGAACTAATGTGAACGGAGTTATAGCTTAAAGGCAGGAAGTGCAAGTGTTGAACGTATCGACCATTTCACTTATTTTAGTGGAGTTCTCTTAATGGAAAGACTAGTGACGAGACCTCAGCACTGGTATTTAGGTTACACTTGAAATTTACCAACTTACGTCATCGAGAACCAAGTGTGTCTCTGAGGCGATATAACCATTTGAAAAGAACTAAAATCGTCTTCAGACAAAACAGACGTAATTTATCAAAATGTGTAATGTATTCGTGCAACACATTTCACACATTCTGACCCCACATATACTTGTCATATATATTTATATAAAAGGTATCAGAGAATGAAGGATCAAAATTTCATTAATACAGGTGAAAATGCTTAAGCGTTGCAATCACAGATGTGACGTAGGAAAATAAGATAAGGATAAAACAGGGGTGAAGTTAAATCAACCATACTTCTGAAACTGGATTAGCAGGGCAGGTTCAGAGTAATGACAAATAATTTTTGAGTATTGATTTTGTAGAGGGCTTTTTGATTGGTTGGGGATTTCATCATGAGCTGATATCAGTTGGAGAACTATTGGAAAACCTACTGGACAGCCGTTTCGTCCTAGTTTGGGACACTTCTTAGAGCGCGGCTACCGAGGTTCGAACCCAGGATCTTCTGTAAGTAACCAGTAGAGTGCAGCAGGTTGAAGGGGAGACAGTAATTCGTCGAAGAAGACATTGCCAAGTGATCGCGCTATGCTATGAATTGGTGGAAGTTAGAATTCATGTTTCAGTCATTGGATTGGGTGCCAGTGGCTAAATATATTACCAGCTAGCTCACCTTGTAACCAGAAGGTCCTGGGTTTCAACCGTGGTGGTGGATGCTTACTTCTGAGGAGTCACGAACTAGGATTAAACAGCTGTCCAGTACTGCCTGGTAGTTTCCCAATGGTTCTCTAACTGATATCAGCTCATGATGAAATCCCCCAACCCATAACATAACTTTTGAACATGGGAAGCAGGTTTGCACCTTTTTATGGACAAGGCTTCAATAAATTTAAGTACATTACCCTGTCTCTGTGATGTGCTTTACCAAAGATGAAGTCGGACATCTATTTTTTAGAATAATTGAATCAAGTGATTTCATTTGTCTTTGAGGGTATTTAGGGACATGTTCGGTAGCACTGACCCTCAGAAACCGATGGATACTGCATATGTATGTGTGAACACACATACATGTAAATTGATAAACATATTGGCATGTGACATTATCGTTCGATTGCTGTTAGAGTACACAGAGCAACAACACTTCTCTGTGAAAATAAGTTTAGTTGCATAGTAAGTCCTGTTGAGTGCCGCTTTGAGAGTCTTTGTGTAGTGATCACCCTTGAACGGTAAAGGTGAATATACTGGTTTTAGTAGATGATCAGTTCGGTAAAGTCACTTATTTGGCACTTCTGAGGATAGTTATTATCTTACAGTATTTTTTATACTAGAGTGGACAGGAACTATGATAATTTAGTTGCCGTCCCGTCCACGTTGGTCTTTCCTGTAGGCAGATCGTGCTACTGACCCACCATGTCGGTGAGTTATGAGTTTGTCTAAAAATAGCAGGCAGTCGTTGTTTTTTTCACATATGTCAACAATATGTTATTCTGTATTGTATTCACCCAGTTAGGAATTTATGTGCCGTCTATAGACTTGTTACAAGTAAACACGATGTCATCCATGTAACTCTGTAGTGATTCACCCAAATTCTTAAAAGCTGCGGATATGATACTGTTTACTCCAATCTTAGGCACTACTGTTGAAACTCCTCTTGTTTTATATTTCATGAGTAGGGCATGTAGGAATTTGACTGATTATAGAGTACACTTCCTCACAAAGAAACACCATTAAGTTAATTACTGCATGGCAGGAGCTCGGGATTAGAGTTTCATTCTGTTTTAGGGCTGTTCAGCAGTATGGACACATTTTCTAGACAATAATCGAACTCAGGACCTTCAGCTTCCGAATCTGATTCGTTGTTCCTCTGTATCTTTTAGAAATATAATTTGCACTTAAACTCTGAGTTATGCGTGAATTACTTTGTGTTATTTATCTTCTTAATTCTGCGATTTTATAGTAAGATCGAAATACGCTCGTCCATACAATTCCAAAGAACTTCTACTGAACAAAACTCAATGCAGTCCAATACCTTCATCAAACGACTGCTTAATCGACAGTCCATCAAGAAACAAAGCAAATTATTATCCAACAGCTGATACAAATCCCGGCACACAGACAATTCTACCATCAATGAATACATTTACAAATCAAAGACCATCACTGAGCAAACCATTCACTATAGCATTTCATAATGTCAGCTCAATAGATTCACAGCGTCAATCATCCTCACCGACAATCACTGACAGCTTTCAACCAAGATGGCGTAAACCACTGTTCAGCAATACAGATCTAGGTCATCAAAATCATCTATTTGATGAATTTCCACTGAGAAAGATCTCCGTCGACAATAAACACTCTTCAACACTACCGCTCGGCGTCAAAGTATCAATGATAAATCATCCTGCCAAGTATTCTGATGATATGGAGACAAATTTTAGACACGACGGTATGCTTACCAATTCACATGTTATTATGAAACAGTGAGAGGCACTTCTTTCTCTGCATCATTGTAATTTCTATATCCGAAGAACCACACCCTTTAGAACTTGCTGTCATATAGCAACAAAAAACAAACAATAATTATATATCCCTGTGGATTCCTATTATTACTATTATTATTATTATCTTAAATAGAATGTATATTAATTAGGTGGTTTTCTGTGTTCAGTATTGCCATGATTGCCATCATTAGAAAAAACAACAGTGCATAATTATACATTCCACTAATTGATGACAAATTCCCACTTTACTTCATTTTACAAAAAATAAAAGAAAAACATAATTTGACCAACAAAAATACTTTGCTTTTGACGGTTAATTTTTCTAAAGACCTTTTATTTCTACTCAACAAATTTTTTAAAATGAAAAAATATTGTGCAATACAATCAACATAGCTGATGAATAGTTGTCTTAACTCTGTATTCATTCCATAATTCAGCGTCTGAAATCATTTTTTGCTGATGTTGTTGTCGTTGAAAGAATTTCTCCTGCTTGTGTTTTCTTTTTTTGGATGCATTTATAAGGCACGAAGAAGAAGACTTCTGCTGTCTGTTTGTATACCTCTCTGAATTCTCTTTTCTTCTTCCTTTACTTTTTCTTCTGGTTTCTGCATTTACGACAAGATCGTCTCCCCCAATTTATTATACAACTGTGAACAAACAATTTTAGGCGCTATGACGAAAACTATTATTTATGGTGTGTATATTTTGAATCTTCTAGTCTATTCTTTCCCAATACGAAAACTATCTTCTCCTTTCATACATACATAAACTGAGCAATATTTAAAACAAAACGAAGTACTACGAAACAAATACGCCAATACTACTTATATCAGTATTGCGCTTAAATTTGATAAACGTTTAAAGTATGAAATTATGAACAATTTTCTTTTTGAGAAATATAAATTATATCATTCAAAACAATAATTTAATTTTAGATTTTCCCGTCAATTGATTGGACCGAAGTGCTTGGTCTCAGGTTGACATGTCGGCTTCTTGAGCAGATGCTTCGATGACGTCTGAGCATTTAACATCATCAATCACTGAGAAATGCAGGTACATCCAAATGACGAGTCCCAAATCGGACGAAATGCGCGTTGTCCTGGATTCCACTGCAAGTCACCATCCACCAATCAAAACAATAGTTATTTGAAAATCAAACAAAGAAATGCTTTTTTCTCTAGAAAAGTATAAGTAGGAACTTTGTAGGCATAGGAGATTTGAAGGTTGTTTTTTCTTTGGTGGGTTCGATTTTGTTCTGTTCCCTGCAGTTCTGTTTAGCTGACTCCACAATTACCCATAAACATTGGTCTTCTCTTTACACGATCACATCCACATCACCCTTTGACGCATGCCAAACTCTTTGTTTCATATTTGGGTCCGATTCGAGGGCTTGCTTGGCGCATGCTTTCATTCAGCTGTCTCCTTAACGTGTGTCCAACCCGTCTCCATACTTCTTGGGCAATAGATTCTTGGTTGGTTCGTTCCAAGGGTGCCTAGCTGCTTTATCTTTATGGGTAAGCATTTGATCTTCAGTATGGATCCATTGAAGGCAGCTATTGGTAAAACTTCTCAGCCTATCCGAAATTTCTTTTGTGACACACAAAGTCTTTGAATCATATAAAATAACTGACCAAACAGGTGTTGAGAATCTCCATCTTGTTGCTTATTCTGAGTTCGGTAGATTTCCATACGGATTTTAGAGTAATGCGATTTCATCTTGCTATGCCAACCCTGTCCTCATTGCTGACCGCTGTAGTTGAAATGGAGCTTCTTGGATAGGCAGAAGAAGTGATTTTAGATTTTTCTTGTTCATTGTCACTAGTGCTTAATTGTTTGGTTAGGTATTTTCATCAGCACCACTTTCTCTATGTTCACTTGATGTCCTGTCTTTGCTGCTTGCCTCTTCTGCCATCGTGTTGGTTTTCACCCGCAGATACTGGAGTTTTTGTGATATGAGACACGGATTCACTACCAAGTCCACGTCTTCTAGAGCCTTCCTATCGGTCCAGCGTATTTCCGTTTTCTCATTCCCCATAGTCTATCACATGACCCAAACCACTGTAGTCAGGAGTACTATCGATGATAGTAGACAATCTTGTTAAGCTCCTTTATTCATTCAAAAGATTAAGCTGAGTTCTTCGTTGCGGATCACTTGATATGTTGAATGAGTTTAGTAAAAATTTAGAGCACTGCACTCTGTGGTGCTGAAGCAATTTCCAAATCACTCTGCCGTCAACACTGTCGAAAACATCCTCAAAGTTGGTAATTTGAGGCACGGAGATGACTTTCATTCTATGCTCTGTTCGATCATCTGCTTATGGTTGATGTGAATAACTGTAAAATAAGAGGGAACACTGACGTAATCACAAATAAAGTAATTTTGAGTATATATTCATCTGTACTGAAATGATGTCCATCAAAGCAAGTTGTCATTTGTGTCAAACAGAACATTTGGAAATAAATTTACGTCCATCTTGTGAATAATACAGCATGCGGCTCATTTATTGCACTCCCCATTGTGATATTTAGCTTTGAAATTTGATAAGGTTAAAATTGCTACTGAGTCAGAATAAAGGTATTTGAGTGTCAATTTAACAAGTGTGAAGAGGGTGTGAAAATATACAAAAGAAGCATATGAGAGTGATAATAGTGAATTAATTATTAAAGCAAAGGCCAACTAAAAGTAAGATTAAAAATTACAAAAGAGAAAAGAAAAAAATCAAAATTTTTTAACAGGGAACGATTAGTGAGAAAGTTAAGATCAAGGTAGAATAAGAGACTGGACAAACTTCTTCTGTATACATAGTTCAGGGTTGTATTGATGAATTACCAGCCCCTCCGCCATACACAAAAGCCGAAACCTGACACCCTTTGTACCATTTGGCTTCACTTTGTAGATGATCTTGAAAGACGACTCCGGTGGAGCTACGTGGCCTGAGTTCACCAAATGCTCGAGAATTGAGCTAGTAATTGTCTTACACTGCCCTTTTGTTAACCATGCCGGATGATGTTCAGAGATGTGTTTGGAAAGTGTGCGCTTTGTGCGGCCAATATAACTAGCTCCACACGAGGAGGTGAATTTATAAACACACATTGAGGTGGCCCAAAGCGGCAGCTTATCCTTCACACATCCGTTGATCATTTGTTGGTTGTAGAAATTGATAAGTAGCTCAGCCATAAAGAAGGCTTTCCTCAGTGATCTGCATAAGCGATTCTTTAGGATCTCAGCTGCGGTATCACCTTTAAATTCAACACTCATAAATAGCAGTTTTTTTGGCACCGTCTGGATTCTTTCAGGTTTTTCCCTTAACTTCATGTTTTTCTCGATAAATCTTGGAGGATTTCCATTCTCTATGAGGACTTGTCTGAGTCGCTCCAGTTCCCCATCGATAGTATCACTTGAACATATCCTCCTTATTCTTGAGGTTAAGGAATGGATCACAGTTCTCTTTCTTCTCAGAGGGACCCAGCTATGGAAATTTGTGTACTGACCATTCCATGTTAGTTTCCCGTAGATCGATCTTTGAAGAGAACCATCAGATCTCCTCTTTAGAAAAACATCCAAAAAATGGAATTCCGAGTTAATCTCTGATTCTGACGTGAACTTGATGGCATGATGGCAGCTGCTGAACTCTCTAGTTATCAATTCAATGTCGGTATTGTCGTCATATATGATGAATGTATCATGCATGCATCTTTGGTACAGATGGAAACTGTCGATAGTAGGCAGTAAAATACTATTCTCCAAACTAGCCGAGAAGCAGTCTGAAAGTAAAGGACCCAATGGTGACCCCATTGCCACTCCATTTCTTTGTCTATAAATCGTGTTGTTGAACTTGAACTGGACATTTAGAGTGTTTCAAATCTGACAAGTCACATCCGCTCATGGGGACAAACCAGTCGAACCATTGTTGCTATTATAAGAATTCCATTATACCCGCTTTATCCACATTGCTATTAACTTAACTGCTGTATGTTTTAGTGACCCATAAATGCTGAATTGATGTATATTCCAGTCGGCGAGTGTCAGTTAGAGCTGGAGAGACTACACTATTCAGAATAGTAATTTTTATTATCTGTAGGTACTCAACAACATATTCAACAAGTTCAAAGTGGTCTTCCGTCTCAGTGTTCCCAGGATATTTGCTTCAGAAGCTACACATAAACTGACAAAAAAGTAGGGTTTCAAGAACAGAATTCGCATATGTCTACTGTACGTCATACTAATGAACGGATTACTTTGTACACGATGATTAGCTCCATGGCTGGTTTCATATTTAATCATTTATTGATCGTATCTAGGATGCCTTTAATTGTGCCAAGTTATTCAACAACCAAGTTCAAATTTCCTCAGACAGTGAACCAGATTTGTGTTTGAACAAAGTTGATCGAAAATGGTTATCCTAACAAATTTATCAAGAAACAAATGACAAAGAAAGCGGAAAGGGACTACTCACTGTCTGTAAACAAGAAGCCTTTATATATACGACTACAATTCATGGGCGAAATACCAAGCGAGTTAATTACGAAGAAATTAAGAAAATCAGTTCAGAGAACTTTTAATGCTGGCGATCTACACGTATTATTCTCTACACGATCGATGGTGCTACCTCGAGTGAAAGATGAAGTACCTAGACTAGCCACTTCAAATTGTATCTATCAATTCAACTGCGCTCTGCGTTGCCCTAGGAACTTGATTTTTCGTGCTCGAGAACATATCCCACTATGGCTAAGTAAAGGTGTAGTTAAAAGTATTAACAGCTCGATATTAGACCATCTGGTGCAAACCGGTCACAAAGCCGGCGTAGACGAATCCTTCTCCATAATATACCGGGTGCCTAACAAACTACCAAAATCGTCGAAGCACCGCTTACTCCAAACAGCAGAGGCTATTGCAATTCGTCTCAAACAACCAGTGCTCTGTGTTCAAAAGAAACAAGTCCAGCCCCTACTACTGCCCTGACCCTCAGTAGAAACTATAAACTCATGAATATGTACTATTACCTTTCATAATTCTTCTGACATTCAGCTTATTTTATGTTGATGCTGTTCAGCTGTAATCTATCAATATTATTGATTTGATGTTATTTAAACATTAATGTCGTTCATAAGACTAATTCATTCATTCATTCACTATAATGTATATGTAATTGTAGAGCCTGATGATGAATTTATCGAAAAGAGTACTCTTTGTTCCGTGTCCATTCTTTTGAAAATTTTAATGGGCATTTTTAATCAGTTGAAACGATTGTGATTATAATCATAGTTAAATATAAAGTGATAAAACAAGTAATGTCATATATATAGAATACAGGTGTGATGACAAGTTGACATCAATTAAAGAACTACCGGAAAACTTGAGAGTAATAAACAGCTGTTTCATCTTTGTTTGGGACTCTTCAGTGGCACGTACCCACTGGAATTCGGTAGTTTATGGAGTGAATAGATATTGGAAGGGAGTATATAATTATTGGATTAGTAAGCAAATACAAGATATTTCATGGCTTGATAAGGATTTAACACTGCAAAACTGTTTTTGATTTAGAATGACTGTAAAGGAGAAATTGTTTGGTAAATCGATCCTGAACCATCTAATCACAACACTTGTACTTCTTTGAATGTTTCAGCTAACTTCATGAGTATTATCTACTTTTGTCCTAGACTGTTTACTACTGTTCTGACGTTTGCATATCATCTTGTCTGTGTCCCTTTTAATTCTCTAGTTCTAATGCTTCTCTTAGTGGTTGTGTGATACATTGATAACGTCTTGTTTTACGATGTGTTTTCGTTTGACTGAATGAAGGCCCTTCTTACCTTGAACTGTCTGAGAAAATCGTCGGTGTGTAATTCACTGCGGACAGAGTTTTGATTCCATCTTTCTGGAAATACTATACTTGATTCTCAGGTACTTCTTATGGCTGAATTTTGGCTAACTCATTTTGTTCTACAGTGCTTCTTTTGTGTTAAGAAAGTTACCTTGCCTGTTTCACTACCTAACAGCAATGCTAAATAATTCTTGAGTTTTTGATGTCATTATTGTTGAATAGAACCACAAATAGATTTAATCAGAAATAATTGCCTTTTCACTGCCTTTGGGGTGTTCTGTGATTGTACATATCTCAAGGAAGTTTCATTTAGCTAGACAGTAGGACGCAGAAGTCGGTTCCATGGGTTCAGACCACGATGAGTCGATTGTGGTCATCACAGTGACAAGTGAAACAAGTTCGAAATAAGGATAATAATCGTAACAATAATAATCATAATTTTAGTAGTCAGGAAAAGGTATAGAGATCAACTAAGTAAAAAATATAAAATAGATAAATAACTGTTTATCTCTTTATGGCCAAGGTAGAAATAGTAGCTGTTTATATTTCACCGTCTTTAAAAGTTTAGAATTTAGAAAACGCTGCCAATTAGCACGAATTCGATAAATGACCTTGAAGTCATAGTCGGGTTTAGTAGGGTGACAGAGGTTGGACAAGTGTTTTAGAGGAGAGCTTCTCACGCCTTTGCTTTCTTCCTAGTAAAATTATACCCGTGTGGGATCATTTTCTGGTTATGGCTGATCTAACTCGCTCCACAAGAGCAGGCTAACTGTAGGGGAAAACGGAGGCGTTCAGACGAGAGGGCTCATCTATCACAGAGATATAGGAATAATAATAATTTTCTTTATTCCAAAACAGTACTTGTGATACAGAATGGAATTCTCAGCATTTTGACTACAGTATTGCATCCAGTTAGTACATTATCAATAAATAGAATTCTACATAGATTAAGGAAATCTCAGTTGATTATGACAACAATATATTGGCATGTTGGTAGCAAAGCCAAAGTTGAACAGTGTTTGAAGCTGTTAGAAAAGTAGGAACTATCATATTTACTGGCCTAAGCGAGAGGAAGAAACAAAGCAGCACGTAACGGAAAGAAAGAAAAAGAGAGAGAAAAAAGGAAAAGAAAGAAAGAAAATGTTGTACCTATAAATGATATGAGTTGGAAAGACGAGGTGCAGTTGTTTTACTGACTATTTAATAAGTTATAGGTATCACGCCTAATGCTCTCTTTATCGCACAGAACACGAGTTAAGTAGGGTATGGTTGAGTTTTTGTAGTTGCTTGCTGGTGCGAGCATATAGTTTTGTATATAGGCTTCTGATTTTGTCTGATGAGATGGAAGGGGAGAGTTGTGAGTGAAGAGGGTGATGTGATTTAGATAAAATGGATTTGGCCCATTTTTCACATGGGTCCATGTGCCTGTCAACCAGAATATTAACAAGCTGGAATATTTATGGCTGGTAAAGTTTGATTGAAGTTTAACTGCAAAGGACTCCTTGTTGACTGATTTAAAAAGGCGATTTCTGAGCATATCTGAAGAATGATCACCCTTATATTCCAGGTCCATGAAGACGGTTTTTATTGGAACTGAGTCAGTGATCTGTTTGGACTGCTTATCTTTCGTGTTCGGGTAACCGTTTTCTGCAAGTATGGCTATTAAGAGGAGAATTTCTGCGTCAGCATACTGAGAACCATAAAAATTTTCTTATCATAAAGCAGGGTGAATGAATGATTATGATACATTATCCTATTTTACTACCCTTTTCCATTAAAAATTGTGTATAAATGAGATTTTACTGCTAAAGTAAATAAATTCACCGAAAAGAGTCTCTTTACCGAACCACGTGTTTTTTATTTTTACTGACATAGTGTGTATTCTCTTGGATGAAAGTTTAGGTAGCGCAGTGATTTAGACAGGGAGTCCGTCAGCCAGGGATTAAACTCCAGGCCACTTATTTGGTTGGCCAGTGTTCAAATACTGAACCATGTGTTCCACCACATAGCTAGCCAAAACTTTCTTAGGTGATGTATTTTCTCAAAGTACCCCGATGACAGCAAAAGACAATTATATGCGAAAGAGTCTGTGGTACTCAACAATAATGTTACGCAGCTATACAGATCCACTACTCCTTCAGATACAAATTAAGTCCTGAATATCGAGAATGAGACTCCCAACAAGGGAGATGAAAGCTCTGTCAGCATCAGTCATGCATCGAACACTTCCTGTAGATAGTCGAAGGTCAAAATCCTTATGGACAAACTTGATTCCATTCAGAGAGAATCACAATCGTAGAACAGCACATTATCAGTACCATAACACAACTGCAAAGACGAGTCTTTAAATTAGGGACCATGCAAGGAGAAAGATAAACAATAAGGACTGAGTCAATAGATAATATACAAACGTCAGAGCAGAGACATCTAGCTTGGGGGAAAAGGGGAAAACAATTACAAAGTTAGTTAAAATACCCAAAGAAGTGTCAGTAATGCAAATAAGTTTTTCAGGAAGAAGTTTCTAAACAATTATTTCCTAACAATGATAGATATAAGTTTAGTATCTGATAGACATTTTAATGATGGTCTAAACATTTATTTCGAGTCAAAAATAAACTGACTGCAAGTGGTTAAACGAGCCTTTTCGTAGTATTAATATATGTGTAAAACTTGGGCACTGTGGTAGTAAGTAATTCCATATTAGTTTGTTTATGAGGTATATCACACAGTGAAACAGTATTATTTACTGGATAATACTGTTTCACTGTGTGAATTTTCGTAGTATTGTTGGTGTCTTTGTAACCAGTGCTATGTCAAAAGCTGTTTTGTTAATCAGTGAGATAGTAAGCGTCCTCAAATATCTCAGCGTTTACTGACTAATATCTACTCAACTCTTACCAGCACTAACACATTATTTTACATTTTGGTATCAGGGATACTTGAAAACGTCTTTGAGCTGCTCCTTGAGTGGTCACAGTCATTCAGTCTGTCTATAGCATCATCAATTAAAACTTTATAAAAGACCTCAGAAATGATTAGAAGAATATATCCACTGGTAAAGCCAAGGATTTCCTGTGAGTATCAAGAACACACACTAAGATGGTTGTCTAAAAGAATATTACAAAGTGCTGTTAAGTACTAACACGAAATTTTTGCTGAGTGTTTGTTAAAACTGCAGTCCGTCACTAGATCTGCTGAATTAGTAAACCTTTTAAGTGGAATTAACTCTGAATTCTCTATTTTCCTGGCAAATTACGCTAGTTTTCTTTAAGCAATTTGTACTCCTAAAGTCAACTGCAAAGTTTTGGACAGCCTTCGACTTTTATTCCACAAAATATTCAGTGGTTCATGTTTACTCTTGTCTGTCAAAAATATTTCTTTGCGGTAATAAATGAGACATGAGCAGCAACTGTGAAAAAAAGCAGAAGTATTTAATGAATTCATAAATTTCGGTGGAACTCGTCAACTTAATACTCTGCAAACATTATTGTTCATAAAAGATTAAATACATAAAACCAAATGAACAGTTAGACAACAAATAAGTACTAATTTCAACAAAGCAGTGGGTGCTAATCTATTAAGATCATTAAGAAGTGGACAATACTCATCAAATTACATATTCACATATAAAATACAGCATAATGTGGCTTGTGCGTCGGTGGCATAGCGGTTAGGATGCTCGCCGACCGTGCACACGGTCTGGGGTTCGATCCCCGGCCGACGCACTCCTTTACCTCGCTAAGCCAGTAATAAAGTTGGTAAAGAGGAAAGGTTGGGCATGAGGCTAGCAGCCCCATCCTGTAAAATAAACACTGCTACAGAAACTTCAAGCCACTAGCTTGAAGCCCTATGTTCCACTGGGAACGTGAAGGAATAAAAAAAATATTGTGGCTTGTGCTACTGATATGATTTATCAGTAGTATATGAAAAGATGTTCATTGGCATTAAAACATTGAATAGCGGTAGACACATTTGACGTCAGAGAAAGCAAATAATTCAGCACATGCAAGACGTGAAAGGAATACAAAAAATAATATGAAGGCCAGAAGTAGCACAACACGGAAGATCTGCGCAAATGGTGATTTGCAGACAAGGTGTTTATAATTTTGTTATATAGCGATACTAAATTTTCATTTACCTTTACAATACTTCTTAATGTCTTCAGAAGCAGTTGGGATCCTCAGAGCCCATTGGCGGTGAAAATGGTCGCCCTGACTCTTTTGTTGAGGAACATACTATAAAGACAGGACATAAAGTTGACGTTTTTACCTTTTTTAAATCTATCTATAAAACCTGTTTAGGGGGTGTTCTAAAGTTTATTGAAGCATCAGTGATTAGGAAGTTTAAACTACTTTTATGTGATCAAAAGCAGTTCATCATCACATTAAACCCTCTATAGTAAACTCTGATTTGATGCTAAGGCAGATCTACCATTGTACACGGTGTTATTTTGACATTCAGTATAGCTTTCTAAAATGACCTGTGTATATTGTCTCACCCCGTAACACTTTATATGTATATATATATTCCTAAAACAAGTCCGTGTTTGCGTGATCAAATTGTTCGAAATGTTTTGCGCAAATACATTAAACGATTCATCTAAAGCAAAGTCTTCGTATTATTGGAATTACCTATTTCAGTTCCGCTGAGATTTTACAAATATAATTTTTACATATGTTTATTTCTCACCAGGCGCCTAAATATTTTGGAACCATTCGATCACAGTTCATATGGATTCTTATTGTTTTGTCGAAATCCATGAAGGGAACTAAGCACTTCAGAAAATATAAAATAGGGTTATGGTGTTAAAAATAATACAGTTATAAACAATTAGATATAATAACCCTAAAATACAAGGAAACTTCATAAAAAATAAATAAATAAACAGAATATATGCAAACTATATTATAACATTTTATTATTCCCTTGGGTTCCAAGTGGAATTTACGGTTTCAACAAAACATCTCCACTTTGTCCTATTTTCTGCTGTCATCTTCATTTAGGTCCACGACAGCCCATAACCTCTCTCTGGCACGATATTCTCTGTCACCCTAGGACGACCCACTCGTCGTTTTCCATTCAACTTCCACTTGATAATCGGGCGCGCAGTGTCACTCAACGGTCTCCCTATCCATATCCATTTTCATCTATATATTTGTTAAATGATAGGTTGTTGGTTAGTCTGTCCCCACAGTTTCTTGTTAATAACTTTTTCTGGCCACTTGATCTCCAAAATAGCGCGTAGTGGGCAGGTGTTGATAAAGTCCTGTAATAGGCTGTTGGAAATGCTTTCCATGACAAGCACTGTAACTTTCTGACCGACAGATAAGAGGTGACTGACTTCACATTGATGTTGAAAATCCGAATCTTGTTCCTAATGCTGAGTTAGTGCAGAAGATTTCCAAACTGGTTTCAGGTTGATGAAGGCGTATCTTGCCTTTCCGATTCTGGTTGCCTTTGACATCTTCATCCGTTCCGACTGCCTGTAGTTGAAACGATGCCTCCTAGATAAGTGGAGGAAGTTATCTCTTACGATTCTCTCCCTTTTTTGTTGATGTTAGTTGGTTATTTTCATCACCTCCGTCTTCACTATGTTCACCTGGAGTACTGTCTTCGCCGCCTGCATTTTTAGCCAGTTTCCTGGTTTTCACCTGTAAGTCTTCAAGTTTGTGTGATATTAAACATAAATCATTCACGTACGTAATCCAGATCTTTTAGAGTCTTCTTATTGGTCCAGCGTGTGGTTTGTAGGTTAACCCATATACGGCCAGATAATAAGATTTTGCAAAAATCTAACAATTTGTCGGATAAAATAATGATTATAGTGCTATTAATAGCAATAATAATTGAAGAAGCATTGTAAAGAGAAGAGGGAAGGAAGGAAAAATTAAAAGGCAAAATAAAAGGATATTACTCAGGCAGGTTTACGTTAACAACTGTCTCCTTTTGTATGCAAAGATCAAACCTCTTTAATCTGATTGCGCACACTTTAGCGAAACCAAGAGCTTTTTTGAGCGCCTTGCTTGGTAATTTCTACAAAGCTTTTATTCAGAGTCAAAATATGATTACAGTTCAATAAATGCTGCGTGACTGAGCTCCATGGGATGGCATCATACGTAACAGAAAGCCATTTGGATTAGCGTTCAGCAGTGTTCCAATCTCTTGAATCGCCATGATTTTGAATTTTGAATCATTTTCCATTTCTCTGAACCACTGATTCTAGTCGTATGCTCCAATTTTACGAGTGAACTCTATACAACATTGTAATAAACCGAAGACAGCCAACTAATCATGGTTATATATTCTGTATTCATGTTGACTGCAAAATTCGCCTTCCATAGTCACGATTGACTTTGAAAGAAAAGTATTGATTTTATCAAGTTGATAAATGAATTAAGAGCACCCTTTAATTGAACGTAATTTCTCAAGGGACTGAAAAATGTTAACGGCAAAAAGTGGATTTGTCAACAGATTCTAATTTGAGATGATGCTATCGGGTGTGTAAATAGAGTAATTTGAGACTTATAAGGAAATGTAATATAATAGCTGTAAACAATTAAATTATACACCTTAATCAAATTGATCTAAAGTGATAAATAGTGGGTACGAAATTAAGGTCAAAATATTACAGATTGAACGAAGAGCTGTACCCTGCAACCATGACATTATGTTACTGTGTAAGCATTAAGGGAGCACATTCGTGAAACACTGGAGAGAATAAAAACTTATCCACCATAATTTATGGTCATGTTTATGTTCAGTAAATGAACTCTGAACCCTGTTATTTTGAAGTCTAAATGGTTATTTCCACTAACTGTCAAACTTGAGCTTCCTTGAATGTGAGTGCAGATTCCGTCATAAACCAACTTCATTCAGAGAACTACTTAAAACTATAAAGAAAGGGATTGGGTCTAGGACCTTTTGATTATGACGTCGGCTCACTCCATCCAGTCAGTGGGTGGAATCCGATGCACCATGAATTCTTTCTTCAGTTTGCGATATAATATTGCTGCTCAGGAACACCATCCATGAATGATAGCTGCACAGCCTTATCATTTAAAAAATTTGTAGTATTTTCGTGGTATAATTATATATATACATATATACATATGTGCGTCGGTGGCACAGTGGTTAGGACTCTCGCCGACCATGCACATGGTCCGAGGTTCGCTTCCTTGCCGACGCACACCCGATATCTATGGTCGGCCTGCAAAATTTGGGCTACCGATATCCATGCTGAAAATTCCATACTTGTACTGAAAATACGGTGTGGCATCAAGCTGTAATCAAAATAAAAAATAAATAATATAATACGCAAGCAAGCTCGCAGAGAACTAGTATCAGAATGTAGAACAAATGTCCATCAGATCAGATATTATAGATAATTTTAATTCGTCAAATGTCATTTATGTAGAAAAATTTGACCTTAATACTCTAAATATAATGTGTTCAACCGACAAGAAATGCATCAACCAAGGATAACATTAAAGGTGAATTCATACTAACAAAAGTGAGGCTGCTGTTCTCCTTAAGACTGTGTTTTATTGGTCAGTGACAAATTGTTGTTGTTGAAAGATATATAGAAGGTGCTAAATTTATGAACGAATATCCAATACATTGCCTTCAAAAGGTTACTGAGGTACACTCCTCAATCCTTCATTTTTAGGTCAAAGATCCTACAGGAAGAGTCTACTTTCATTATGTTGTTATTCGTTCCTTCGACTTCCAAATGGAACATAGAGATTCATCAGCACATATCCATTCCACCCGTTTCTCTATCAGTGCTTTCAAGTAGCTTAACGATTGCCCATAAGCTCCATTTCACCCACACCGCTTCTCATTCAGATCCCACCCAAGGGTCTCCCTTGAGTGTGATTTCACTCAAAGGTCTTCTTAGATTATGTCCAATCCATCTTCATTTCCTCCTGCATATTTGCCGGAGATTAGGTGCTTGACTGGATCACTCTTTGTCAGAGTTTCTTCTTACTTATATTTTTTCTGACCAACAGATCGTCAGTATCAAGCGAAGTAAGTAACTGGTGAATGTCTATAACCTATTAAAATGCCTTTAGTGACGCGTAGAGCACGTCTTTGAACCGTACACAAGCACTGGCCTGAGATTGATATTGGAAATTCGAACCTTTTCCGGTAAGATCACTGCTTTGGATCTTTATATCCCTAAGACTAATGAAATCTCAAAGCACACAGAAGTCTTTGATTGGACACTAGTAACTAGTGTGACGTGTCTAGTCCTTTCTTTGATGCAGACTGAATTCTGTCAGTCGGGTTTGCAATGTGGCCTCCATTCTACGTAGCTCTCCACCAAAGTCCACTTTGAATTGTTGATGTTTGATGGTTGGAGGCAATCAGCCGGAAGCCTTGGACCTAGGTTTCGTTCTACCTAGCACTCGTCAGCAAGGCCTAAGGAATTTATACCTTTCCTGATATTCAAACCCACGTCCCCCAGTGCTGCAGCCAGAGACTTTACCACTGAGCTATTCGGCCTCACGACTGAACTCCTTTAGGACTGTAATGGATACTTAGATTGGACACCAGTTATGAATTATTTTAATGTATCTTGACTGATATAATTTGGTCTGCACCAAAGAAAGGACTGGACACATCACACTGGTTACTAGCATCCAATCAAAGTATCCGATACAGTCCTACAGGGAGTCAATCATGAGCCCGAATAGCTCAGTGGTAAGGTCTATGACCGCAGTACTGGGTGACTCGGGTTTGAATCTCACAGGAGACGTAAGTTGCTTTGAGGTTGCAGATACGCCTTGTTGACTGGTGAGTGCCAACTAGCACGAAACTTAGGTTGAAGGCTTCCTGCCGATTACCTTCAACAATCTAATATCAACAAAGAAACTTATTATATTTAAATTCAATGAAAAAGGATTGAATTTCGTAATATTTTGCTTTTTATTAAGGCAGGGATTTCAAAATCATGCAGTAAATAAAGACGTAAATTTTGGAGACACGGATATTTTCCATTCTGTCTCTTTCATTTGATTATTTCAGATTTGAATTGTGCAATCATCATTGAAATCTTTTTTATTTTTAGAATCCTAACTTTTTGTTCCTGCGTCTTTTTGTTTATTCTTCTTCTATTTTTTCTTTCGTTTCCATTGATATCGCTTTAGGCATTAAGTTTGAACATGAATACAATGACAGTTGAAATGACAGGGGATTCGGTTTTCCTTTACGCAAACAATAGAAGAGAGAAAATAATGAAACACGGTAAATTCCATTCTCTTGCCTTATTTGATTTGTTTTGCTTTGTTGATCTAGTCGCCTTTATTATAAGACGGAGAACAAATAAAAACAATAAGTCTGCTTAAACCACAAGCTTGATAGTATGATCCACATAATATAAGAATAAATTCAGAATAATGATATAATTTGTAAAATAATGGAGGGTTTGAAATCGTCTGAATCTTCCAGTGGCGAGATATAATTTATATTGGTTTTATTTGGTGGATGGTGCTTTTCTTCCTGTTCGGGACTGGTTGGCTATATGCAGCAGCAGCAGTTTCCATCGGGTGAGGATGTTCCCGTTGAGACTCCAACCTATTGCTTAATATTTCAAAAGTCGAATCATTATCCACTAGACTGCATGGACCGTGAGAGTCACTTATTGTGTAACGGGTGCCAGTTATTACTTGTTTTTCTGTCGATTTTCATTTTAAAAGAAAAGACGTTCAGTGAAGAATTATTCCTTCCGACGAAATTATTCTCTAGCTGTACAAGATTAAATAAGCAAGTTGAGTGACGCAATCTAATTGACGGGGTTGAACAGAGCGCAGCTAAAATTAAAAGTGAACCAGAGTCAAGTTAACATCATTGGTAGTAAGGGGAAGAGATTTAATAAGGAATGCGGGGGGGGAGAGAAAATATTATTCAATTAAGAGACAAACAAGCAAGAAAAAGACGAAACAGAATTACGTATTTGGTGTTAAGATAGATCAGGTCCACTGTAGATTTGATGACTGAGCAAACTTGTTTTGTATGCAGAGTTTAAGTTTTACTATGTGAATTGCTATTGCTTCTGCGGTTTGAAGAAGTTTGATTCTTACTCTTTTAGCAAGATTCCCACGTATTCTGTAGATGACTTTGAAGTTCCTTTGTGGGTTCGCTTGGTGCTCCAATTCCATTAGGTATTCTAGATTAGAGCTTCGGGAGAGGGGGTACCTTTTTTCTCCTTTTTGAAACCATGAGGATAAGCGTTCGACGATACAATTGGATATCAAACGCTGCGTACAGCCGACACACCTTGCTCCACACGAGCAGGTGAATTGGTGGATGCACAATCGTGAGGCCAACAGTGGTAGCTTATTCTTCGTTTCCATGAGAACCAGTGGTTTCATAGAGAAGGTTAGTTGGAGTTCAGCCCCGAAGAAGGTTTTCTTTAGTAAGCCAGAAAGGCGGTTTCTCAGTATTCCAATTGATGAATCTACATTGGATTGCAGGTTCAGGTAAAGAAGTTTATTGGGAGCAGAGAGTGTGGGCGGTTTTGGTGGTTTAGGTTTCATAGATTTTCTTTTTCCAGTTGATTATTTGGACCGAAATTTTCGGCGTTTGTTGGTATATCGTCTCCTATTACGGAAGCTTCGAAGATGTCTATGGATTAACCTGCGGTAATTTGGTGGATGGTGGCTATCACCGGAACCTAGGATGCACATTTCTTCCTATCTGGGGCTTGTGAGTTGGATGTACACCATCAATCTCTCTAAGATAAGCCGAACATTTCAGTCCAGTCAGTCAGTAGGACAATCAGAACTGATTTAGAAACAAATGACATGACTTGTTTCCTTTGGTTATATACGTTAAATACTTTTGGGAATGGTTTCCACAACATTTCTATATATATATCATTTAGATATAAATTTAACTTCAGATATAACCACGGATTGATGTCACTTAGAGAGCCACTGAAAACCAGGGAGTACTGGAAATTTCTTTTCCTCCAAGTCTGATTAGCTAGCGACTGGTTACAGAATGAAGGTGCGTGGGGATTTCTAGTGAGAAGTTGTGACCAATGGGGTCCACCCGGTCGGGAGTGAGGATAAATACCCTTCTATGACACTGTCCTCTGGTGACGCTAAAATGGCGAGCTGGCAGAAGTTGGAGTTCATAGGCTGTTGGATTGTTTCACAGTGTCTGAATGGTCCACGAACTTGCCTTGTGGCCAGAAGATCCTGAATTTGAGCCCCATCGGGTGCGTACTATAAGTGGGGTAGCAAACTAGGACGAAACGGCTGTCCAGTACTCCCTGGTTTCCATTGGTTCTTTGACAGATATAAATCCGCGATCAAACAAATCAAATCCTTACGAACTGTCTATTGAAAAATAAATTTTATTCCCCTGCTTTCCATTTGTCTTTGCTCATAGCGCTACTTAATACATAAAAGTGGTAGCCATTCTAACAGAAGTCTGTTTTCAGATTAAGTTTTGCTTTGTTGATCTAGTCGCCTTTATTATAAGACGGGGAACAAATAAAAACAATAAGTCTGCTTAAACCACAAGCTTGATAGTATGATCCAAACAAAATAAGAATAAATTGAGAATAATTATATTTATAAATTAATGGAGGGTTTTAAGTCGTATGAATCTTCCATTGTTGGGATATAATTTAAATTGGTTTTATTCGGTGGATGGTGATTAGCCGTGGAATCCAGAACGTGTATTCCGTCCTCTTTGGGACTGGTTAGCTTTATGTACCAGCAGTTTCCACTGGGTGGCGATGTTCCCATTGAGGCTGGAACTTTCTATCCATTGCTTTAAACACCTAAGCATTATTCACTAAACTACATGCGCCACGAAAGCGACTTGCCTTGGAACGGGCATCAGTTATTACATGTTTTTCTGTTAATTTTCATTTCCCAGTTGATTATTTGAACCGAAATGTTTGGCGTTTGTTGATATGTTGACTCCTTGTACGGAAGCTTTGACAATGTCTATGGATTAACCTGGGGTAATCTGATGGATAGTGGCTATCAGTGGAATCTAGGATGCACATTTCTTCATATCTGGGGCTTTTTATTTGGATGTAAATCACCATTCTTTCTAACAAAGGCCGAACATTTCCGTCTAGTCAGTCAATAAGACAATCAGAACTGATTTAGAAACAAATGGTATAATTCACTTCATTCGGTTATATTAGTTAAAAATTTTCGGGAATGGCTTCCATCACATTTCCACATATATATATATATATATATATGTAATTTAAATATTAATTTAACTTCAAATAAAACCACAAATTGATGTCAGTTAGGGAGCCATTGAAAGCCAGGGAGTACCGGACATCTGTTTTGTCCTGGTCTGATTAGCTAGTGATTGACTACAGGATGAAGATAAATGGAGTTCTAGTTGAAAGTCGTGACTAGTAAGATTCAATCGGTCGGAAGTGAGGAAAGATAGTCTCCTAGGATATCGTCTGGTGGTCACGCTGAAATGGCGAATTGGCAGAAGTTGGAATTCATAGGCCATTGGATCGGTTCCCTGAGGTTGAATGGTCCATGACCTTGCCTTGTGGCCAGAAAGTCCTGGATTTGAGCCCTATCGGGTGCGCATTATAGATGGGTCGTAAACTAGGGCGAAATGGCTGTCCAGTACTCTCTGGTTTCCAGTGATTCTTTAACTAATATCAGTGCGTTATCAAGCGTGAAACAAATCAAATGCCTGCAAACTGTCCATTGAAAAATAAATTTTATTCCCCTACTTTCCATTTGTCTCTGCTTATAGAGCTACCTAAAAAAATAAAACTGGTAGGCATTCTAACAGAAATTTGTTTTCAGATTTAGTTTTGCAAGGAATCGATATGCTCTAGAAAATAAAACATGAGAATGGCATGCTTCGTAATGCACACGTTAACACTAATTTCAGATGTAGAAATCTGATAATTGGACTCTCCTATTCTTCTGAGGCATCAAAGAATACAAAAACTGTTTTCTGTCTGCGCCAGTGGTTCAGTGTTAGAATGCTTTCCAGCCAAAAGGAACATCTGCACTCGATTTGCAGCCGATGCACTCCCAAGCCCCTCCTAGTTCACTAACCGGTTTTAAGTACATGAAAAAGGGGAGGTCCAGCATGAGACTAGCGATCCCACTTCGTAGAAACGCATCGCTGCCAGTGAGACTAAGAAATACTGAGGCCTTATATTACAATGGCAAAGTAATCAGTGGAAAAATTGATTTATCCTCCTAAATGCGGCTCAATTCGCTGCATCAGTAAAGACTTCAAGATATATTGGCTA
Organism: Trichobilharzia szidati; assembly: GCA_944472155.2. Lineage (NCBI taxonomy): Eukaryota > Metazoa > Platyhelminthes > Trematoda > Strigeidida > Schistosomatidae > Trichobilharzia > Trichobilharzia szidati. The sequence goes on along the minus strand of OX235272.1, from coordinate 22,433,511 downwards.
GTAACCTCTGTGTTTTTGGCCTGAATGGAGATTTAGAATGATTATTGAAATGGTTCAACAATAGCTTTCAGCAGTATATGCTGTTCTTCAAAAATCTCAAAAACGAATCCACCTTTATATATTTGAACAGAGGCACAACAAATATTGGTGCAGAGTAATGTGGATCCATTTTACTTTTGTCAGTTTTCATCAGTTGCGTACAACATGTCATGTTTAATAAAGCCAGTTATAATACAATTTTAACATACATTTTGTTTGTCGTCATGAATCAGTCCTCCAGTAAAGATTGTTGTAAGAAATTCATTGTGAAACAAAGTAATGAGGATGATAAGGTTATCCTACAATAATAAAATATTTATATTTCATAGGAGTGAAGTTTCCCGCAAAGTATAAACAATTTTGTTGCAAAGGTGATGATAAGTCAGTGTTAATTTTTGTAATCAGAGATAATAAACCAAAGTCATTAGAAGTGCTTAGGCTGGAAAATGACAACTTTGGTGTGTACGAAGTCCCATGAAGAGATGAAGATCAGAGGATCAGAAATTAAGTCTAACATGCATGTCAGCAGACAAATGGCCCGGGGGACGTGATGAAACAAAACGATGAAATCAGAAGACAAAGTCTTAATAGGGAGAGAGTTACAAAAATGATTTAAGTTCCACGTAGGATTCCCTTTGAATACAGAGATCAGGTTTCAGAAGTCTCCAACGATGCTTACTTGGTGTTGAATTATGATGGTAAAAATCGTAGTATAACTAGTTTTATTAAATAGTATGGATTGTACACAGTTGAGAACTGACGAAATAAAGCGGATCAACATTATTCAGTACCAATCTTTGTTCTATCTCTGTTAAAATATTGTTCTAATTAAAAATGAGGCATAAATTTCAAACTGTAGTGAGCGCAAGATTTAGACACTGAAAGAATTCGGATTTTAAATCTACATTTGACAATCCAAACAGTTCGAGTTACCACATTTCTTATTGTTTTAGACATTTTATTCTTTAGTTCCATCGAGCATGTTTGTCAAATATCCAGATCGCTGAGATCCTGGACGTATAGCCGGTTTCAAAAGATTAGGCTTAGTACTCAGGACACTATGCACGGTAACTGACGCGGAACAACAGAAAACGGTTGAGAAACACAATTATTTATTCTTCAAGCGATAAACAAACATATTAGCAATGGTTAATCAGTGCTAAAGTGTGTAAATATATGTTAATATAATATACAGGAATACTTCTGATCGTGTTTCTCCCATCTTCTGCCAACCAGTACATGATTTAGCAATGACAGCCTTCTTGTCAACCGCCAATGGACACCATTTTGAAGTAAAAAACTAAAGAATAATCACGAGCATTGACATTGGTATTCATACGAATATTCTATTCATCACTATCACTCCAATAGAAAGATTAACAGTATCATAGAGACGATCCATTAATACTTTAAGAGGGAACATAATGTAATTCTTTTGATAATGGGAATTGATGGAATCGGAGACACATGCTTTCTAACACTTCAGTGAGTAACAGTACACTTAGTGAGATTCATGTTCAAGAGAGTAGTGCTATGACATTTGAAATGATGGATGATAGATTGGAGTCTCAGTGGAAAGTCGTGAATAAGACACCACTCTCCTTGAAACAAATATAAGTGAACGAATCTTAAATATTCACTAGGTGTCAACGCAATATGTAGAGTATATAATTCCTTATACGTGAGAAGGTAACTACTAACTACTGCAACCCTGTGCTGTTTTGGTCCTTTAAAACTTTTCAAGTATTGGTTTTGTACGCATTCTGTTTGATCGGTTGGAGGATTTCATCATGAGCTGATATCATTTAGAGAACCATTGGAAATCCTTCAACCAATCAAACAAAATCCGTACAAAACCAATACTTGAGAACTAATCTGATGTTCACTAGCGACTGACCCTATTCAGGCAGTTAACCTGGGGTTCTAGTGGGAAGCCGTGACCAATAGGGCATAGCAATTTGAAGTTGAGGCAGTAACTCATTGAAGAAGACATTGCAAAGTGGTCGCGCTATGTCATAAGTAGGTAGAGGTTAGAATTCATGGTCTGGTCATTGGATTGGGTGCCAGTGGCTTAATGGTCTACGAGCTCACTAGCCTTGTAACCAAAACGCCCTGGGTTCGAACCCTGGCGGTGGCTGCGTACTGATGAAGAGTCCAAAACTAGGGCGAGACAGCTGTCCAGCACTCCCTGGTGGTTTTCCAATGGTTCTCTAACTGATATCAGCTCATGATGAAATCCTCCAACCTTTTAAAATTGCTTGTTATTTCAACTGACACTTTTAGTCACGTATGATCGCACATTATTTATATTTCCTACCACAAATCAACAATTTATCAGTAAAACTTAACACATTTAAATCTGATAATTTTTCTGCATACCTTTTAATGAGTAATTAAATATTTACAGGATATTGCTATCGCAGTTTCTGCCTACCATGACTGATAAACATTAATAAACTTCTGACCATTTGAATATAAGTTAAAGTTTGCACAATAACTAAAAATGTTTTCCAATTCTTCCTAATGTAAACTTAAGCTAGGTGATTAAAGGGAGTAAAAAAAGATAAGAGAAATATTACTAAGAAAACATGAATGGGAGTTAGGTGTAAATAGGCACGTGTGCAAGTGCAAACGTACACACACACACGCACACACTGGTCTAACGCATGAAATGACGATTATTCACATACGTATAAGTCGCGAACCGCAAACACTGTACAAATAGTTACTTACCGAGAGATAATAAAAAATTTAGAAGCAGTTTACTGTGATAACGGAAACTAATGTAAATAAACAGGAAATGTTATCAGTGTTTTTTTCAGGAAATTCTTATTCCCGTGTTTCATTCATATTATTCTAAAGTAAATAAACTCCGTAACGTGATCTTATAAGATTTTAATGTGGTCATAATATATATTCTTACTAATTCTAAAATGTACTTTGAATTAATACATTTCAACAAGAGAATCTTAATAAGCATAATGACTAATCCGTATAACTGTAAAAGCGAAATGTTTTATTCGCCGGCCTGCTTAAAATTTGGGCTACCAGAAACTTTCGTCACTGTATTTCATATATTTACGCTCATTCGGTTTGTTTTAAATCGACTAAGATATGACCTCTAATGATATTTATCACTTTAGTCTGTATTTAAATTGTCTACTAGTTCCTGATTTTCAGGTTCCTACTAAACTTAAAGAAAAGCCTGATTGTGGGTGGCGGTGTGTTCCAATGCATGGGATAACTGTTCTTCAGTCATGTCGTGCGGTCTCAAAATGTGCTTCTAGACATCTTACATTTAGTTTTCAACTAGTTATCGTGGATTTTCAAGTATTGGTGGATTCGTTGAAGGGGACAAAGCAGATGTATCATAATTGAATGGCTTGTGCTTCAGCTCAGAGGTCATTGTGTCACAGGAAGGATATCCTGTCAATTTATATTTTACTTGAAGCTATTATACGAACGTAAGATATCATGCAATAAACTCCCCTGGAATTTTCCGTACATTTTATAAATAATTTCCAGAATAAAGATATTATTATTATTTTATATCTTTATGAATTATATATTATTTTATGGTGTGATTATATTCGATATCTTTCTGTTGGCAGACTGTAGTTGACCTATGATTGATGTCTGAAGGCAAATAAACATTTCCGACCTAGCTGGCGACCTTTGGCTAAGTAGTCCGATGATCCACCGGTTGAGCTGTACCAACCATCGACTAATAGCCTTTTCCCCTTCTTTCAGTTGACAACTTGATTAAAACTGACTCCACTAGTTACTGAAGTGGAAATAATGCTGGTAAAGAGGAAAGGTTGGGCATGAGGCTAGCTACCCCATCCCGTAAAAATAAACACTGCTACAGAAACTTCAAGCCACTAGCTTGAAGCCCTATGTTCCACTGAGGAACGTGAAGGAAAAAAAAATATAAATAAGGTTCCAACTTCGGTAATTTATACTTCATAAAAAATCACGAGAATTTATTTGAGATTCATTTAAATTCAACGGCATTTTGAACAGTGCACTCCATCTGATCTGTCTTCGAAAAAGTGAGCGCGCATTGTATATAAGTAATAATAATCACTTTATATCAAGTTATAATTTCTCATGCAGAATGGAATTTAAAGCGTTGTGTGTATTATTATTGTTTCCTAAGATTTCGAGTGGATTACAAGGCATTTTTACTTTGTTTTATTTGGTGCTGTCCTCTTCAACTGGACCCATGATTGCCCATAACCTCTCATCTCCTGCTCGTACGGTATCCTCTATGTCACCCTAGGATGACCCACTTGTCGTTCCCCTTTCACCTTTCACTCGAGGACCTGGAGTGCATTGTCACGCAACAGTCTCTCTGGTGTGTTTCCTATCCACTTTCATCTTCTGACCCATATAGAAGAAGTGACTGACTTCATATTGGTATTGAAAATCCTAATCTTGTTCTTCAGTTGTATATAATGCAACAATTTATCTCCATTTACAAATAAATGAATCCACAAAGTAGTAGAAATAATAGAACCACAAAAACTGAAAATTAATGGAGGAATTAAATGTTTTAGTAATTCCGGTAATAACCTGCTATTTATTTACTGATTAAAAGGCTTAGAATCGGTTTCCTGACATCTGTCTCTTCAGATAAAAGCCGTGTTAGATATGGTACTGTTGAATTTTATATTTTGTTACATAAGTTGCTATGAAATTTCTTCTGGCTCTGCCCAAACAGACACAAAGAGAAAATTGCAAATGAAGAAGGTGTTCAACAAGATCACATTAATAACTGCTTGCAAAATTAAAATTCCTATTGACAACGATGTCAGTTAGTTGGGCCAACGGCAAATTACTTACTTACAGCCTTCCGTGTTTTACGTAATATGACACGGTGCTTTTTGAGAAGCGTTGGGAAGAATAATGGAAAACAATAAAGAAGAATGGGCAGAATACATGGATTAACAAATTATAAGAGAAGAGGTTCAATTACGTCACAAAGTCTCAGCTTCCTCTTGTGATAAGTCAACCGGAAGATTTTCTTAGAAAATAGCAAGGTATTTTTCATGTGCAATCACAAATTTATGTTGTATTTATTTTCGCATATAAGATATTGTCCCTAAAGATTATTTGAATTCGTATTTAGAACTGTGATTTCGATGAATATCAAGAAGTAATTGACTGCTTTTTGACATGAACCTTCAGAGATCAATAACTTAACAGCTGTGAAAAATCAGTAAAAATTGTGAAGGGCGTTTTGAATGTAATTTCTATGTTAATTTAGGTTTCCGAAAAATGAGTAAAACGTGATTCCGGAAGATTTACAATCTGGAAAGAATACAGATGTCAAAACCAAGATTAGACTGAGTGGTTTGAGATTATCAGGTATTAGGTACTTGATGTTAATTAATGTGCCATCGCCAGGCATCTTCTTGACATGGGTCATGAGATGGACGTCGTAAAATCGTTCAAAATTATCATTTGGCAAAAGAACTTAATTCTCCTGAAGTTTGCTGAAGCCATTTCCATCAAGCGCCTAAAACCTGATTTGTGCGTTCAGAAGGAAACAGTTATCAGTCTTTCTTTGCTCATCATGGTAACTGCATATTTTCATCTCTCTTTCATCTGGATAAATAATGCCGAAAGTTCCCATTGTTTATGATTATTATTGTTCGGAATAGGGTTTAATATTACATATATATATATATATTACTGTTTGCCTATACTGACTGATTGATTTTTGTTTAAAATGAAGTCTGTACAAGTATATGAAAATTGTTTCTATATATATATATACATATACAGAAACAATTTTTCTTCGCTCAATACTCAAGATCAGATGGCCGGCCAGAAGAGATCAACAACAGAGATCTCTGGCAATGAGCGAACCAACTCAGCAGGAACCGACTGTGAAACAAATAGGCAGAAAGAAATGGAGATGGATTGGCTGGCCATACTCTGAGGAAACAGTGCATCAAGTGACATCACTAGACAAGCCATTGCTCGAGTGGAACCCGACTGAATGGGAATCGGCGAGTTGGTCGTCAGTGCGAGGGTGGGTGACTTGGAGGAGGTCATGTGAAGAAAAGATGAAAGCATATGGGCGGACATGGAGCCGGGTGAAGACTTTGGCAGAGAACGGAACTCAATGGAGACGCACGACTGAAGCCCTATGTTCCTCTAGGAATTAAAGAAAACAATAATATAATAATATATATATATAATGACTTTAGCCTGTAAGCAACTGATGAGGAGCCAACGAAATAAGTGATGGCACCACTTTATTCTGTAAAAACTGTAGTTCTTGCTTTATTCAAATTCATTAAAGAGAATAAATGTATGAGAAATTTATTACTCAGAAATTTCGCGGCATCTATTCCCTTTTATGAATTCGAATAAACAAGGACAATAGTTTTGCAGAGCGAAATCGCACCATAATTTATTTCGTTGGCTTCTCATCATCTGCTTACAGCCTAAAGATAATATTAAGTTTATGTACAGAAACAATTTTTCCAAACTTGAAATTTTCACATTATGCCATCTGATAGAGAGTTCAAGTTTAAACAAAACACCACAGTATGCATACAATGGCAAAGGAGTTAAGTAATAAAGACAGCAAGTGAGTAAGATGATGAGTAACTAATATATTGAGTAATAACATACTGAGTTCAACTCAAATCAGAGAAGCAAGAGACAAGTAAAGTCACACTATATCAAATCAAAGAGAGAATAGGGATTAGCAATTAAAAGTGTTCTCTGAGCTGGTTGGTTTAGTTGCGAAGCTTTCGTCTTCCTTCTGGACAACATCTTCAGCGCCATATTTAGCACAAAGTGAAATGATTTAAATTTCTTAATGGGTGATATAATTGCGTCTTTCTCCCGGTAACCATCTTTACATATGTATTGACCATTTCCTATTGACTTGGATTTTAAACTTTCTGGTCACCTGATTTACTTTTTATTAATTGGTATATTTCATCTATATAAACGTGTTTGTTAATTGCATTTTCGCTTGAGTACCAGGCTTCTAGGAATTCTCTGGCACTTTTCGTGTTTCCTCTGTTTAAGATTTTGACGTGATCCCAATCAAATCGATGACCATAATTGTCTGTATGCATTGATACTACAGAATACATATCATGTCTTCTCACGGCTGATTTATGTTCTTGGATTCTGATTCGAAGGGGACGCCCACTTTGGCTGATGTAATGTTTGTTGCAGTCCATACAATTTATTTTGTAAATGGTATTAGTTTTATCCCCTTTTTCTGTTGGATCTTTTGGTGACCAAAAAGTTTAAAATCCAAGTCAATAGAAAATGGTCAGTACATATGTAAAGATAGTAACCAGGAGACGCAATTACATCACGCATGAAGAAATTTAAATCATTTCACTTTATGCTAAATATGGCGCTGAAGATGTTGTCCAGAAGGACGACGAGAGCTTCGCAACTAAACCAACCAGCTCAGAGAACACTTTTAATTGCAAATCATCCACCTGAGCTACAAATCTTCTTTATTATTTTAGAGAATAAGGATATCCAATTACCAGGAAAAAGAAAGACTGATAACTGCTTCTTTCTGAACACATAAATTGGATTTCAGGGGTCTGATAAAAACTGCTTCCTCAAACTTGAGGAGGATTGAGCAATTTTTTCTACTGATAATTTTAAAGGATTTTGCGATGTCTACCTCATTACCCATATCAAGGAGATGCCTGCTAATGGCAATATTGTAAGTATTTGTTCCCTTGAGACACAAGCTTTTTGGTACGTGTTCACAGAATTTAAGACATGCCCTTTTTTCTCTTCTCCCAGTGTTACTGCCATGTAAATTTCTATACACAATTGGATTTAATATAGGAAGGGGTATTTATGAACTTTTGGTTGCACCAAAGAGCACGTTTTTCGATAAACGGTAACCAACTTAGCTGAAGGATAGGCTCTGGCTAGTGAGGTATTCAATCTTCTATTGACTATTTCCACAATATTATCGCCTTCAAAATCCAGCTGAATGAAGATAGCTTCACCTCCCACTGTCATTTGTTTGATATCTGAGCCTTCACCTGTCCTGTACTTGTTAATGAATTTCTGGAGGCAGACGTTGTTTTTCAACATCTTTTCGAGAATCAAATAATGTTCCCTAGAATTTGTCTGTACAGCACTTTCTAGTGACTATATAATAGAGTTTTGACTGTAAGCAGATGATGAGGAAGCAGAGAAGTAAACAATAGTAGTGTCTTATTCTGAACAAACTATTGTTCTTTATTTATTCAAATTAATTTCGAAGTGGATGAAAAACCAAACTACTTTTCTCTTTACTGACATTTTGCCATTTAATACCAAAAGATTCATCGAAGTATTAATATACTGCAATTTACAAAACTTCAAGTTATAATTGACTCTGTACATCACAGTGCTTCTGTATGATGTGTCTTCGCGTTGCCAGGTAGAGGTGGATTATAAAAACACGTTAAAATTGTTGGAACTGATAAGTGTGGGAACTATAAAACCAGCATGTGTTTACGCAGTGAAAAATGCTTATGAAATTTGGGTTGACTGTGTTAGTCCATAGGGGGTTGTTGCATCCAGGTCAAATTCTATCTTGATACTTTGTTCTTATTCATATTATCTGTATTCCCTTGTTTATGTGAAGTACTTTCGGTATGTCGAGTACTTAGGGATTTTTTGAATTCTTCTGGATGACTTCAATATAATCAAAGACGGTCTTGTAGTTTGCCTATATAGCGTGTTGATATTTTCTAAATTCATTGCGTTTCTTGGTGACAATATAGAGACACCTCTGTATTTGTTACTTTCCACTTTGATTTCCAGAGAACTTTGTTCGATGTACATTGTATCATCCCAGTGGCCAAATGGTCAGTAGGCTCGTCTTGTAGCTTATGAATCCTGGATTTCATCCCCATTGTGGCGGTGTATGTTTACTACCGATTTACCTCATACAAAGACGAAACAACTGTGCAGCAATTCATGGTTTTGATGCAGGTGTATCGACAGTAGAATTCATGCCATCCATGCAGGAGACTTGGGTTTGATTCTTAGCCTACTCACCACTAAACCCCACTTAGCCTATAGTAAACCCGTAAGAGAGGGAAAGATGAACATGAGGTAAGCAACCCCACTCCATAGAAACAATGCAATCGATAATGAAGCCCCAAAGTTTTGGTGTCATATGTCCCGCTCCGAAAGCAAGAAGTGAAAAACTATTGTGTCACAGTTTTAGCATTTTATTTGCATTCAAAATTAGACTGTGAACCCCTCCCCCCGCAGAAATTCGGCCTTTCACATTAACTACATTGTTTTAATCAATACAAAAATTATTATAAAGTATTTTTTTATTTTTCAACATTTTTCTCTTCAGAATTGTTTGCGTAGTTACTGCAATAATTTCGCATGCTTGAAAGTAACCTTTTAGAACTAAGGTTATTTGAAAAATACAGGTTTGGTGTACAAGTGGTTCTTCTTTTGGATGTGAAAGTTAAATTTCCGATTTGAATAAGGCAAGAAAAATAGGTGAGCTCATCTTCTATTATTTCGAGGATTCTTCTCAACTCTCTACAACTTGAACAATACAATACAAAACGATAAATTACAAAAAAGATTTGAACATAATTTTCTTCGCGATGACATGGAGTTATTGGTGGGGACTTAGAGTAGTATTAGTCAGGAGTGATGTAAACTGCTGAATAGTTAAGAGTGAAAAGGATTCACGATTTGTAGGAAAACTAAGCAACTATTCTAGGAAACAAAGGGATAGAGTTTTACAGATTTATGTGGGTAGAAAAAAAGTTTAACTAGAAAGAGTTCGACCACAGAATAACCAAAAAGGGATGATTGAGGTGAGTCAGGTTTAGACGAAAAATAAAGTTTTCTAAACAGAACAGAAGATGACGTAGTAAAATATGTATCCTTTGTTATCACTGAGGCATTGCGAGATTCACCACTGTCTCTTTCTGCATACATGGATTTGGTTTTAATCATTTGATGGCGACTGCCTTAGCAAAACGTAATAGGCTAGGTTTATTTTGCCTTCTGACTATTTTGAACACCTTCTGATTGTCCAAAACTTGACCATTGTGCAGCTGGCGGCTGGCAGTTGTACTGTTTAATGCCTGTGAGCCCTTTAGTCTCAGGTTCTTTAGTATGTGTTCAGAAATGAGGACAAAATTCTGTTGAACTCTCTCCTTTTGTTTCCAAGCATAGCCGCCTAATTTTCTTACAAACGGTCAGTCATTTTCACTCTAAAATTATTTAACAACCTGCATCACTGTAGACTCATATTACTACTAGTTCCTACCAATTACTCTATGACATCGTGGAAAATGTCATGTTGAAATCTTTAATGTAATTTCTGTGTTATATAAAAGATGAGCTCATATTATATCCTGGTAAATTTGTTACCCTTGTCTTATTCAAATTTATTAATGCAAAGAATTGTATGAAATAGTTAAATTTTCATTTGAAAGATTAATTTATTGGGTCACTGACACCGTTTTCCTTTTTTTTAAATTGTCAAATTACAAAAATTAAATTTCATTCCACTTTGATTGTCATACAAAAATGATAGTTCATTATTTATGAAATGGCTGAACACTATTCAGTAAAAATGTCACAGTTGTATGATTGAAATATGAATATTAACCCATTCAGCATATGAAATAATTAAATAGGAAATTGGAGCAGAAGAATAATTTCATTTCTCAATCCTTCTTCATATTTGTATACGCATAATTTTTAATTACCTTTCAAGCATATATATATATATATTTGGAAAACAGCCTCGGTGAACTGAAATTTTCGAGTTCACGAAACTAATTATCATTATCATTGTTTCCTTTAATTCCTAGAGGAACATAGGGCTTCAGCCAACCGTCTCCATTGCGTTCCGTTCTCTGCTAGAGTCTTCACCTGGCTCCAAGTCTGCCCACACGTTTTCATCTCCTCTTCACATGACCTCCTCCAAGTCACGCACCCTCACAATGACGACCAACTCGCCGCTTCCCTTTCGGGTTCCACTCGAGCAATGGCTTGTCTAGTGATGTCGCTCACTTGATGCTTTGTTTCCTCAGAGTATGGCCAGCCAATCCATCTCCATTTCTTCCTGCCTATTTGTTTCACAATCAGTTCCTGCTCAGTTGGTTTGCTCATTGCCAGAGATCCCTCTCTGTTGCTGATCTTTTCTGGCTGGCCATCTGATCTTGAGTGGTATTAAGCGAAGAAAACTGTTAATGAAGGTAAAGAAATGGAATTATTCTGACTACGGAAAAGGTTAAACTGAAAAAAATGGTGTTATTTATGAATCCTGGATTCCATTGCTAGCCATCACGGATCAAGCGTACATACCATGAACCAAAATGTCAGGAGAAATCTAGCATCTCGTCGCAATGCACTCTATGAACTGGCAATGCAAACTAATTCAAATGGATGGAAACTAGTACTGTTTGAGCAAGACGAGGCTATAAAGGCTCACTGGCATTATGTATAACACTTAGGCATTTGCACTGACGGGTCTCAGTTTCGAATCTCAGTGGAAACACCATCACTCACTGGAGAATCAGGCGCATCCGCGTGGTGAGTTCCAAGTAGAATGAAAGCGGTATCATGAATTACACCTTTGATCACAATCAATAAAGCAACTATATGATACGAATTTAAAACAAGCAATAAAGGTTAATAAAGCAGGATTTAATGAAGTATATATCCGTGTATGTAGAGTATTCAGCTGATGAGTTTTACCGAAATTTGATGAATTCATTAAATCCTGCTTTAATAACCTTTATTGCTTGTTTTAAATTATATGATAGTAAATGTGATTTTTAGTATCATATTTTGTGTATTTGGCAAGATTTCTACTGTTCTCCCCCTGTTTTCATATTATGTTTCTAGTAAATAATGTGGTTGGGCATTAATGAAGTTTTTTAGTTATTTCATCTTTTATGAAAATCTCTTGCACTTTACTTGTTCGGACTCCTGCTTAAATTACTGAGCGCTAAGTAAATTTTCTGTTCATCTACATTTTAACAACCAAAGCCGACTTATGGCTCGACAGTAGGAAATCAATCCCTGAACTCTACTGCATAGCTGAGCGAAACTTCTATGAGCCATGCACAGTTACAAGAAGTCCCTAAAGACAGCACACAGACGGTTATTTGCCGTAAAATTTGTGGATCTATTCAACATAGTTAACACCATGAACTCAAATTTGCCTCAACAGTGGCGTTAGGCAACTATACAGACCAGATAAATTTCTAGTGCAAAACACGTGTGCTGTAGAACAAAATTAGTTAACCAAAACCAAACTACAAGAAGTAGCTGAGAATCAAGTAGGATGCTATCAACAAGGTGGGATCAAAACTCTGTCCACAATGAATTACACACCAACGATTCTCTCAGACTGCTGAGGCTCAAAATGACCATCATCCACCCGAATAAAGTCACATCGTAAAACAACACATTCTCAATGTATCACACAAAATGAATATACAGTCAAATCTTATGAAATGTGACTTAACATGCGTACCCAAGAAGATACTGTACATGAGCTTAGAATTCATAGGTGACTTAGCTTCCGATATCATTAAAAAAAGGATCTCACAGTCCCTGAAAAGAACATTCCTGTTGACCATTACTGTTGAACAGGCTGAAGGGCTGACCAACTGTATGTGCATTTATCAATTCACCCCCACATGTGGAGCTAGGTATGTTGGTCGTTCGACTTGAGTTTTGTCCAAGAGGGTACAAGAACACTGTCCTTCATGGTTACGAAGAGGCGGAAGTGGAGCAGTAAGAAGCGCGATCATTGAACATCTAGCCAATAATAATCACCTTATCTCTACGGCCTCTGCCTTTAAATTTATTTATAATACAAAAGGTAGTTCGCCCAAATCACTACGTACGAAGCTCTAGCCATCGAAACAGAAAAGCCAGATCTCTGTATACAGATAAAGTTCGTTCAACCCCTCCAACTTCCATGGTCTTAATCCCTCTATGCTAAAGTTTGATAATCCCCATTCACATTTTGGCCCTACCAATTGCTTTCGTTTTGCAAGTATTGGTTTTGTAGGGATTTGGTTTGATTGCATGGAGGGTTTCATCATGAGCTGACATCAGTTAGAGAACCACTGGAAAACCAGCTGGGAGTAGCGAAATGGTCGCGCTATGTCGTGAATTGGCAGAAGTTAGAATTCAAGGACCATTGGATCGGGTCCCAGTGGCTCAATGGTCTACGAGCTCGCCTCGTAACCAGAAGGTCCTGGGTTCGAATCCCGTTGGGCGCGTACTGATGAAGAGTCCCAAACTAGGACGAAACAGCTGTCCAGTACTCCCAGCTGGTTTTCCAGTGGTTCTCTAACTGATGTCAGCTCATGATGAAACCCTCCATGCTTTCGTTTTGTTTATACATTTTGTATACTGTCCCTTCATTACGTCATTTGTTACTATTACTATTCTCACTTTGAATTGTCCCCGGTATTATTTCACTCGTCCCAATTGTCATTCTAAATAAATTTTGTTTTGCAACATTAAATTCTGCTGTCAGATTTCACATGGTGTTAAGTAACGTCTTTGTTTTTATTCTATTTGACTAATTATCCTATAATTTCTCACCTATTCCGAGTTCTATGCACCCTATTGAACCTGAAGAGGAGACAACGAGTTAGGTGTGGATCTGTGGGTGACATAAAGGAGATCGTGTAAGGAAGAGATCAAAGCTTGTGTACAATCCTAAAGACGGTTAGAGATGACTACAGAGAAAAACATGAAACGAAGGTGCTCTGTGGAAACCAAATAGAATAATAACAATAGTGTAAGACATTTCATTTCACACTAACAAGAGCTTACTTGTGGAACAACAGTCAACTTTATTCGTTCTGTAAACTGAAATTTATTCTAGTTACATTATATATCGCCCATTTCACGCTGGTTTCTTTAAAATTAAACAAAAGAAACAACAAAAAACAAAGAGGACTGAGATATTTTCTTTACTACTGACATCACCTTTAACATTCCATCTTCGCTTAAGTAGATTGTTATGAGACATCATTGTTTTTGTACATTGTTAAACTGATGATTTGTGAAAAGTACAATAGCTTATCTTGTTAACAAGCTTTCTTGCATGACAAAAGAATCAAACAGCTTTCATAACAGACGTTAATTCCCAAAAGAAAAGGTGACCAGGGGGAAGTAAACATTCACCTCTATTGTCTACTAAGGTAATAATGAGATTAAACAATACATAAGTACAAAGTTATTATGGAACTTTGTGTTAACTCTTGGTTGTTTTTGTTCCATCCATACACTTAATCTACACCCAATTATTATGGTCTATAGTGTTTCTTCACTCATTTAGAAAAGAAATAGTTGAATATGTATGAATTCAAACAAATTTACATAAATTTACATCACATATATAAACTATGACAAGTTACAAGCTACAGTTGTCAAATATTCATAGGCAATTGTTGTGAATTTTTCAAAGCCGATTTTTTCAAGTATTCGTCTGTTGGTTAAATTATAACATGGATACATGTACTGTGTAAATATTGGAGAAAAAAGCTGCATTTTTTATGCTGGTACTGTTGAATAAGCAACTGTCTCCTCTCCTGCTATCTCCCTCCCTTGCTTTCTGTTAATAAAAATGACAATCTTAGCAATAAGTACATAGTCATTATTTGTCTAAGAAATGTTTCTATAAGACAAAAAAAAACAACAAAGCACTTTGTCTAGTAACCGAATCTAGAAGTTTATATGTTCTTTTTGTGAGCAAAACTGCAAATTTGATTAATATTAAGTCATGCGGAAATCTGACAGAATTGAAGCAGTAAAGCTACTTCAGGGATTAACTGCGTAAACGTTATACACCTAGAAACATGAATTTTGGATTTCTGTATATTTGAAGCAGGGAAAGAGGCCAATCACTCCTATTTCATTTAAATCAACATTATTTACTTTGGAAGTGTGAGAATTAACCAATAATTTGTTTCATTCATTTTGTTTATTATTATTATTATTGTCTCTTTTAGTTTCTAGAGGAGCGTAGGGCTTCAGCTGCACGTTCCCATTAAGTTTGCTTCTCTGCCAGCGTTTTCACCTGGCTCCACGTCTGCGCACATTCTTTCATCTCTTCTTCAAATGACCTCCTCCATGTCACACTCACATTGAGGACCTATTCGACGCTTCCCAATGGGGTTCCCCTTGACCAATGGCTTGACGTGTGATGTCATTTGATGGTTTGTTTTCTCAGAGTATAGCTAATCCACCTCCGTTTCTTCCCGCATGTTTTTTGCTCAATCGGTTCCTGGTTGGTTGGTTCTTTCATTGCCAGAGATATCTGTTGCTGATTATTTCTGTCTATCTAATCTTCATTACTGAGCGAAGACAGCTGTCGATGAAGGTCTCTAGTTTGTTCGAAGTGCCCTTCGTGACATGGAGCCAAGTCTCTGATCCGTATATTGAGTAGCACTGACTTCACATTGGAGTTGAAAATTCGGATCTTATTTTTCATGCTGAGTAGGTCTGTTAATCTCCACAAAGACTTGAGAGAAATGAAAGACTGTCTTTCTTCTTCCCGGATCCTTGCTCCTTTGCTATCCTCCTCAGTTCTGCCTGTAGTTGAAGCAGTTTTCCTCTTTCAGTTTTAAGCTCTTTTTTATTTTTTCCGCTGATTTACTGAACAGGAATGTCCACCTTCTGTTTATGTATATGGAATTGATAACGTTTGCGGATTAACACTGGTGTTATTTGGTGGATGGTGACTAGCAGTAGAATTAAGGGTGCGCATTTCATACTATTTGCGAATGGTTGGCTGGATGTACTTGCAAGACGTAAGTTGTCTAGTGGAAAAGGCTTTGGAATTTGAAACGATGGGTACTAGTGTAACAACAGAAGACAAGGGCCAGGCAACAGATCATTTATCAAGGAAAATCAACACATATTTATAGATTTTAATGTACATTATTGTAGATTATTGTTAGTAGAAAATACAGTCATTTGATTGGTTGTTTCTCGCAGAAAGTTAACCTTGCATCTCTTTGTGGCTGTGTCAGATCATCCATATGCTAACTGTATCTGCCTGCCCAAAGCCTTTGTTCTCGCTTTCTCACCACCAATATTGGGGACATACACATTGACGTCAATTACTGTCTATCAACTTTGGCTAGCAGCCAGCTCTCACCACACTAGATTCGAGTCTTGGTGAGGATTACAAGTACATCCATCTGACTAGCATTCAGTATCACTTACATGCATGGGTGCAAGAATACATCTAATGTGATAGTGACAAGCCACTTGACTCGTTGTTCTAGTACTACACTTTCTGGATGAAACGTATATGTTTTCAGTTATATTTTGTTTTGAGACCAGTATGTCGACAATGTTTCCAAAAAAATGAACTGCTGTCCTTCATTTGTGGCCCAGTATTTTAGCAGTAGCATGTTTCACTGTAGCACTGAATGACGCCAACTGGAGTCTCTGATGAACACAATTACCTCAAAAGCTACAAATACACTTTGTTGATGGGTGTCAGTAAGAATGCAAACTACATTCAAGGCTCCCAGCCAGTCACCATTTCCTTAAAATAACAACTGTTTATAATTGGTGAGTAGTGGAATTTAAAGATGTTGTAAAGTTATCGGCGTCTTGTTATCGTTCATAACCATGAATTTCCTTGTCTTCTGAGTACAAGTTTGAAAGTGGTTTCATTAATGCATTAAAGTAATGAATTCGACGACTAACATAAATGCTTTACAAATATAATTTTTTACAAATAAAACTCTTACCCTATAATCACTGAAAAAATTCTTTATTTTTTCCGGGAAAGTAAATATGAGTCACCTTGATTTTGTGAAAATGTGGGAATTATATATACCGAGCTTTTCATTTCGTAGGTGACTTCCACCTGGGGAAGACATGACACTGCAGCTATATAACACCGATATTCCTATCCACATTTGAAATGACTAATAAACTTTAGTCAGATTTACAGACGGATTAATATAGTTGAGATAACAGATTATTTTTAAGGGTTGGTTTGCAGGGATTTGATTGCCTACAGGTTTGGTGACGAGCTGATATCAGTTAGAGAACCATTAGAAAACCAGGGATTACTGGACAGCCGTTCTGTCCTTGTTTGGGATTCTTCATCAGCACGCACCTACCAGGGCTGGAATTAAGTAACTTTCGGCTACAAGGTGGGCTCGTAGACCGTTCAGCCACTGCAACACAATCCAATTTTCCATGAATGAGAACTCCCGCCAATTAGCAATATATACAATGCGCCCGCCAGCCAATGTTATTGGTGAGTAACTGTCCTCTTAACAGCTTACCTGAACCCCAGTATGCGCGTACCGATGAAGAGTCCGAAACGAAGACGAAACATCTGTCAGATGCTCCTTGGTTTTCCAGTACTTCTCTAACTGTTATTGGATTGGTTCACTTAATTTCTTCACTTCAACAGAGCTTGAATAACGAACTGGACAGGATAATAAAATATCATTATTTCACTTCTTTGGGTCATGTCAACTGCATACAACGCGAAAACAGTTTCAATCCTAATGTAAAAAGTATTCAAATACACCAGTTAACCAGTAAGAAAACGGCAACCATTAATATGACGCAAGTGAATGCAAGGAGAGTTGAAATGAAAGAAATACAGTTATTATCTAACTTCTTAGTGTATAAACAAAAGTTAAAAGAATATTCTGCAGTCAGTAAGCGAAGTTGGATACTAATAATAAGCCCATTCTACTTAAGTGTTATGCACTTTGATCATCAAAAACACAAGGAGTGGACAGAGACTATTTAGGTCAAGGATTTGGATGAATACAAAAAATGAATTCAGTTGTATGAAATGACACTGTCAAATCTAAGTTGAAATAAGAAAATTGAATTACAGTTTATTCTTGTATGCTTAAGTCGGGTTTAACCTTTTTATCTCTGCTGGTTTAATGATATACTGTGGTCGCATTTTATCGCGTAAATTGACAGCTGTGATATACTTACCACTGTGGGTAAAATTTATTTTGATAAAGTCACACAGTATTATACAGTGATACATTCACGGATGACCACGTTTCGAGCACAATTTGTTACTGCTCATAATCATATCAATGTATTCATACAACTTTCTAACTTCGTTTATGTACTTCCACTATTTCTCATCTCTTGTTTCGATTGGTAGTAGTATTTTTCATATTTCCGGTATGAACGATGAGTCATTCCAACTGCACGTGTTGGATGCAGGCTGGATGAACAAGGGATTCAGTAATCAACTTCTCTCTCCACCTACCTATACTATTTCTTAGAATTTCAACCCTCTCTTACCCTATTGTGTGGTTTTGTGTTAATGCGTGAAGTGCTATTGCTGAGTTTTTTCTAAATTACTCATCTTCGCGGGGCCAATCATTATTACCTTAGCTAAATTCTTGAGTTCTGATAATCTCACTACTCTTGATCGACTAGTTTGTCCTATGTAGTTGACTTCACAGTCATTGCAAGGTATTTTGTAAATTATATTATTTTGTCTGATTGGGTCAACTGGGTCCTTTAACCTACAGATCTTGTCCAACCTGAGTGAGTTTGTAGGTTTAAATGCCATTCTAATTCTTGCTTTATTAGGAATCCTACGCAGGGTCTTAGATGTCCCCTCCTTTTATGGTATAACAGTAGATGCCTTATATTCTCTCTTATTTATGTTATCATTGCTAGTTTCACAATTATACTTATTTTGCTTTTGACCTTTTTTGATATTCCTAATGAGTTTTATAGGATAGTTAGTTACCTGACACCAACGGTTCTTCTGTCTGTTTCACTTCATCGTGTAGGTCTTGTACTACTAAGTGCTACTGCTCGGTTTGTTAGACGCTTAACTAAGATAACAGATGAGATGAATTAAAGTCTAAATATCTATTAACAGAACGCTTCGGCTTTTTATAAACGCTGGTGTGCAGTCTACTTTCTTCTATTCGTTTTATTTTACAATCTAACATAGCTAGTTTTCCTTGTTCATTTACCGATTCAAATGTGAATTTTATTCCCTATACTAGTGAGTTTATGTGTGTGAACAAACTAGAGATATGTTGTGTTTTTAACACTGTGAAAGTGTCATCCACATATCTCCACCATATGGAAATATGGGAAATACTGCTACCAATCAAGTCAAGCGGTGAAAAATAATGGAATTATATAAACGAAGTTGGAAATTTGTGTGGGTAACTTGATATGATTATGACAGGCAATGAATTGTGCTCGAAACTTGGTCATCAGTAAATATTACTGTATAACACTGTGAGACTTCCTCAAAATAAATTTTACCCATTGTGGAATTATACTCTACCAAAGTGACCAACTTCTATTCTTATATGCGTGATAACCTTACGCTGAGTAATATACATTTACTTCACAAAGCATATACACCAAACAAGCAGAAGGAAGGATTTATGACTGCATATCTAAACATACTGCAAAGCACTTGTGATCGAAAGTCACAAACACTAGGAGAAAATAATGGCCAGTGGACCGACGTTATGAAATCATCACTGTTTGAAATCACCTACGTATCTTTGAAGCTGTAGCTACTAAACGATTAAAACTCAACGTGTACATTCAGAAAAACGAACAAACAAAGATTAAGCTTTGTCACTTTAAAAATTGGGAATAAGTTCATCAAGTCGGAAAGGAATTTAAAACAATTACTGCTTAAACTACAAGCATCAACAAGCATCAGAAGAAAAATGCACGAATATGTCCGTTTATTTTCATGAAGGTTTACATATATACGTCTGTACTTGTAAAAATTACTGTTCTGCATACAGTGAGGAAACCGTCAATTGATATCACGCTCAACGTAGGCCATAATTCGAGTGGAATCCATATGAGAAGCGATGAGTAGGTTGTCAATGCGAGGGTGACATGAAGGAGATCGTGTGAGTTGGAGGAGATGAGAGATTAGGGTCAGTCATGGACCCAGCTGAAGAGAACAGCAGAAAACAGAACCAAGTGGGATGTTTTGTTGAAGCCCTATATTCCACTCGGAAACCAAGGGTATAATATATATACACACATACATATATATATAAAGAGAATCTCAAACAAACTACAGACCTTCATTAACAGTTCTCTTCGCTCAATAACAACTCAAGATCAGATGGCCGGCCAGAAAAAATCAGCAACAGAGATCTCTGGCAATGAGTGAACCAACTCAGCAGGAACCGATTGTGAAACAAATAGGCAGGAAGAAATGGAGATGGATTGGCTGGTCATACTCTGAGGAAACCATCAAGTGACATCACTAGAAAAGCCATCGCTCGAGTGGAACCCTAAAGGGAAGCGGCGAGTTGGTCGTCAGTGCGAGGGTGGGTGACTTGGAAGAGGTGATGTGAAGAGGAGATGAAAGCGTGTGGACAGACTTGGAGCCAGGTGAAGGAGGACTCTAGCAGAGAACCGAACGCAATGGAGACGGTTGGCTGAATCCCTATGTTCCTCTAGGAATTAAAGGAAACAATAATAACAATGATTAATGTATTTACATGATATTTTTATTTTGAAATGGAAATGAGCATTCGTCAACTCAAATTTTTGAGTGTCAGAGATGTACAATGCTCTTAAGCCCTTTTTACAATCATTTTTTCCAACAACAACTATAAATCATTTAGAAAACAAAACAAAAACATTATGGTCGTCGTTGATCTCCAATGTTCATATTTTTTTAATTTTTGGGAATGAAATTGAGTGTATGGAAGCAAATCTCGTCAAAATTAACAAAATGCTGATATATAGATATATACAAATAAGCCTGAACCAGATATTGGACCCATTCATAAAAATTTTTTTGACATGCGTATTTTTCATTTGTTCACTTGATGCGTATAAAACACAAAGGGAAACACAAACCACTGAAATGCATGAGAGAGAGAGAGGGAAATATTCTCTTTTATTGCATCCTAAATTTATGCCTATTTAACAAACAAACAAACTAACTATGTTTGCATTCTATTACATATCTTTGTTAATGACATCTTTCCTCTCTCTTGGATTGTTTATAAACCCCTTTCAGTCAGTTTGATTTGTTCCTCGCATTTCACAAGGTGAAGTCACATAGTTTGTGATTTACTTGTGATATGCGATAGTTATTGGTTTCTAGTCTTCTTTGCCTCCTCAGAGAATCACCGACTTCTACTGGAATTATTTTCCGTTTCTTTTAAACAATGAATTCTACTTATCTGTTCCACTAATCTTTTTGTGTTTAAAAAACCCGAAATGTTGTGATACTCATCACCATTTTCCTGAGAATACCTTTACGATTTATGTGTATATCTATGCATCCATTTTGGATCAAATTCAAATATTTACTGGGTGCATAATGCGGAGTAAAATTTTAAAGTGGCATGTTTTGTAAATTAGGTGTTCGTATGTCACAATCTTATGACTTATGTTTGATGTCACACAAAATCGAAGACTTACAAGCGAAAACCAACAAACTGGTCGAAGAAGCAGCTGGAGAAGACAAGACTCCAGGTGAACATAGACAGGACGGAGGTTATGAAAATAACCAACCAACAACAACAACAGCAGCAGCAACATCCAGCGCCAATCACCATCAACGGGAGGGATTTGAAAGAGGTTACTTCATTCACTCACTTTTCTAGGGAGGAAGCATTGTCTCAACTACAGGCAGATGGCACGGACGAGGATGTCAAATCGAGAATCGGGAAGGCGAGAAACACATTCATCAACCTGAAACCAATCTGGAAATCTTCGTCACTCAACCCAGCCAGCAACAACAACAAAATTCGGATTTTCAATACAAACGTCAAGTCAGTCAGTTCTTCTATACGGATGGATCAGAAATTTGGCCAGTGTGTCGCAAGGAATATTTCCAACAGCCTGTTGCACACCTTTATCAACAACTGTCTTCGCTGGCTCTATACTGAAGATCAGATGGCCGGAAAGAACAAGAACCAACAAGAAACTATGGGAACGAACAAAACAAGAACCAATCGCTCAACAAATATGCAGGAGAAAGTGGAGATGGATTGGACACTCGCTGAGGAGGCCATTCGCTGGGTGACATCGCACGTCAGGCCAATGCTAGAGTGGAACCCGAAAGGGAAGCGGCGAGTGTGACGTGCAATGGTGACATGGAGGAGATCGTGTGAAGGGGAGTTGAAACAGTATGAACTAACATGGATGCAGGTGAAAAGTACAGTAGAAGACAGAAGCAAGTGGAGACGTGTAGTTGAAGCCCTATGTTCAACTAGGAACCCAAGGGAACAATAAATAAATAAGTATACACATTTGCAGTAAAAACTGCTCGAAATCTTCCGTCCACGTGGGCTAACACTTTAGAAGTTTTACTGTTGTTAACATGCAGTTGTTGCTTGACATTCAACTATAAAGTCATAATAGGAATATATGGAAAAGAAATTTATTTTTTCACTAATGTGTTTTAATCAAACTTTCTTTAAGTGTTTTTAACTGAAACTTATATCCAGTTACTGACCTTAGTTTACTCATCATTATAATAAAACAGGTTTGCCACAGTAATTATTTTTCAATGGTGAATTTTCCAGTGGACTGGGCTAGACAACCTCTTTAGCGTCTACTTGAAAATGAAGTTTAATTAAATTGCCTAGTCATCTCGACCACTAT
The DNA here is from genome assembly GCA_944472155.2 of Trichobilharzia szidati. Lineage (NCBI taxonomy): Eukaryota > Metazoa > Platyhelminthes > Trematoda > Strigeidida > Schistosomatidae > Trichobilharzia > Trichobilharzia szidati. The sequence continues at coordinate 22,410,825 of OX235272.1, read as the reverse complement.
TAGAACCTTTCACATGATTAATAAGATGACAAATTATCAGACTTATCTTGGATAGATAGAGATATGGAATATATTTTACTACAATGTTCCCTTGTTAATTTATCGTGAGTCTCGTTTTCATTTTCTATGTTTTGTTGAAAAGATATAGAATCAACTCGATGATGAGTTGTGAATAATCCTCAACTCTGCCTGACACAATTTAATTTATATTGACATATGTCATCGGGGTTGTATTTTGACACAATGAAAAGAATGATGAATTATGTTTTCTTTTTTTGAACGCAAACAGTATGAGACGTTACAATTTCATTATTTTACTCGATGGGAAAATAAAATAAATTCACAGGTTTCACAAAGAAACATTAGGACTTACGCACGCGCGCACACATGTACAGATAGTAACGAACATCATATTTCACTTGTTTTATTTCCGTTATCTTTTTTCAAAAAAAATTTATATAAAACATATTTTACTACTTATGAACATTAAAATTAAAAGTGATTGTAATCTGTGGAAATTATTGACGAAGTAAAATTTGAAAGTGTGACTAGACTGAGAGAAAAAAAATACCGGAAATGAAAATAACTTGTTTCTTTCAATGCATACTTTCAATCGCTTCAAATTCTCGCGAATTCTAACAAAAAATATATTCAAATCTCTCTCCTTAGACCAGTCCAGTTAATTTCAATCTCAGTACGATTACTTTTGCAATGAGAGACTCAATTTGATTCAATCTATTACTGACTACCTGTTAGGAAACGAATGTCCACTTTTATGAGATTCACAAATGGTTTGTAGAAAGGATCGACTTATGACATTCCACAAGCTGTTATTTCTTCCCCAGATGACCTACTTCCTGTCACTCTGTGACACCTGATTCGTCGCTCCCCATCTGAGTCCCACCTGATGTCATAACATGTGATTTTATTTGAATGTATACTCAGTGTACGTTCAAACCATCTCTGTTTTCACATATTTTTTGAGTTTTAGCTAGTTGGCTGGTTTAATATCTGCCAAAGTCACTTGCCCGCTTATGCCTTTTCATCGGTCATCTGATCCTCAGTATTGGGGGAAGGTATCTGTTAATGAAAGTCTTCAGCCGATTGTAAATGCTTTTAGTGATGGGCGCCATATCAATGTACCGACTGACTTGATATCAGAGTTCAGAATTCAGATTTTGTTTCATGTACAGAGTTCATTAGATTTCCAGACCTTTTTTTGGAGTACTCTAGAGTTTGTTTGTAGCGGTTGGGTTTGTTTCGAGGTTGGTCACAGATTTATATCAGTTAGAGAACCACTGGAACACCTGAGAGTACTGGAAAGCTGTTTCATCCTAGTTTAGGACTCGTAGGCGGTGTAAACCCACCTTCAGGGTTTAAAACCTGAAGCATCCGGTTGCATGACAAGCTTGTATACCATTCGGCTACTGGAAACTGCCTCAGTGGCCAGCCCATGAATTCTAACTCCTACAAATTCGTGATTTCAGCGCCACAATCAGATATTGTGATCAGCGAGTACTTGTCCTCACCACCTACCGGGTGAACCTTTCTGGTCACGACTTCTCACTAGAACTCCAAGCAACATCGTTCTGCAGCCAATCTTCAGCTGGCATCAGATTTCAGATTCAAGTAATCGGAACAGAAAAATTCCAGTTTCTTAATTGACGTCGATTGCTGTTTTTTGTTACTGGCTCAGCATCTTCATCACTTCTTTTTGTAAGGAGTCTTATCTTGATTGTCACTTCTACCAACTTATTGGTTTCCGATTGCGAATCTTCAGGTTTGTCTGACATCTGACGAATCACCTGTTGGTGTCTGCTTATACAGTATAATTTTTCTAGTGGATAGGCATGTTCATACGAAGCCTTAGACTGTAGAATAAAACTGGTGTTATTGGCAACCTATTGTAAACCTCGGTATAATGAATGGAGAAGCTACTTCTTTGCAACACATTTGAGACAAATTTAGGGTAAAATTAATCTCACAAAACTCTACCCCATTGTGTGTGAAAAAACACTTTTGTGGAAATAATAGTTACTTGAAACAAGCATAGACTGGAAGTAGCTTTTATCATCCTCGTTTTTTTTGAAATGTTATGTATTTGAGTGTTGTCCTTTCTTTCCATGTCTGCTATTCTGATAATTTTGTTCAACTTAAGAATTCTCGTCTTATTATCTACACTTATTCATTTATTTGTTAGTAACAGTCTCACTTGGTAGTTAAGCTATAGAAAAGAGAGAGAGAAATGAATTGTCAAGGGATTTAACGAGAAAAAAAGTCACATTATTATGAAAATAGAAAAGAATGAAGAAGTGGAAAGGCTTGTGGCTTTCATTTTTATCAGGCAAGTTACTTGATTTCAGTTGTGAGTTTTATTCTGCATGATTGGTTTACAAAAAAGTAATGTTTTGTATGCAGTGAGATATTTTTAGAAATCTAAATTAAACATTTTTAAGTTACTCAATCAGCTATACAAGTGTATAGCTTGTACATACTTCTTGGATAGAAGTGAACAAATTAAGTGATAGCTTAAACACCAGGTATCATTACAATATGCATTTATGGTTCGAGTGTGAGCATTTGTGAAGAGTGGCTGTATTGGAATACAAGTTTCATCATCGTCAATCACCAGTTGTTGTCTAAATGAAATGAAATAACTTATCCGATAAATAAGCACTACTCATGAAAGATTTTGCCCGTAAACTAAGTATTAATCCCGGAATCTTTGCAGTCCATTTATTTCATATTAGCAGAGAAATCGGGTTTCAGTCGAATCACAGTGAATTGTCAGCTTTTAATTAACTCAGAAGCATCTAAAGGACATGATGTACAAGAAGTAGCTGAACGAAGACTTGATAAAGCTAATACGAGAACTTATTATGCTGCGAGTCATGTGTTCCTTAGAATCACCGAACGGACATTTCAGCACTCTGCGAAAAACTGCTGGCTAATCATCGACACTTCTAACTGCGCCTATTGGCTTGAATGTTTCGTTGTGGAAGTAAATACACAGGTCGTAGAGAAAGACGATTTTCTGCTCGCAAGGCGATGAAGCATTCGACCAAATGGTTAAAAAAAGTTGGAACCAAGGTAACAGAAAGTCCAACAACAAAGCGTCTTATAGACTTGCCGCTTCATACAGAAATAGCAACAAAGTGTTTATGTTAGGGGAAACTACAAGACAGACGGACTTTGGTTATTATAAGTGGATATAGTACAGTAGTCTACGGTATAAGTATAAAACTTGAGCAATGTGGTAGAGTATAACTCCATAATGGATAAGATTTTATTTTGATAAATCACACAGTTTTGTACAGTTATATTAACTGATGACGTTTCGAGCACAAACTATTGCCACTCATAATCATATCAAGTTACTCACACAACTTCTTCCCTTCATTTATATACATGTGTGGAATCGATTAGATATTGGAATAAAATTCAATATGAGATAATGTACATTCAGAAATAATAGTACGAGTGTTATTAATCCATTACAATTAGATGGGAAATAAGACGAGTGTTTCTATAGTCATAATAAGTAACTTGTTAGGATGTTGTGATTTGTTTGAATTGAAATAGAATTTTAAGATTATTTATTATCCTCTTCTGATTTGACTGGTGGTAATAATATCTTCCATATTTCTGGTATTTGCATTGAGTCATTTCTGTTGCATGTGTTGGGTGTAGATTCAATGAACCAGGATTCAGTAATCAATCTCTCTCTCCACCTACATAGATTACTTCTTAGGATTTTAACCCTCTCCCACCCTATTGTGTGGTTGTGTGTTATTGCATGTAGTGCAATTGCTGAGCTTTTTTCTAAATTACTTATCTTTTCAGGGTCAACCATTCTTCCCTTAGCTGAATTCTAATGTTCGATAATTTGATTACCCCCGATCTACTAGTTTGACCTATATGGTTGACCTCACAGTCATTGCAAGGTATTTCGTATAAATTATATTATTTTGTTTAATTGGGTCCACCGGGTCTTTTAGCCTACAGAGCTTGTCTCTGAGTGAGTTTGTAGGTTTGAATGCCACCCTAATTCCTGCTTTATTGAGAATCCTACGTAAGGTCTCAGATATCCCCTCCTTATATAGTATAACAGTAGAAGACTTATATTCTATCTTATTTATGTTATTACTACTAGTTTCACAATTATTTTTATTTTGTTTTTGGCCTTTACTGATCTTCTTAATAAAGAAGAGTATAATAAATAATCTTAAAATTCTATTTCAATTCAAACAAATCACAACATCCTAACAAGTTACTTATTATGACTATAGAAACACTCGTCTTATTTCCCATCTAATTGTAATGGATTAATAACACTCGTACTATTATTTCTGAATGTACATTATCTCATATTGAATTTAATTCCAATATCTAATCGATTCCACACATGTATATAAATGAAGGGAAGAAGTTGTGTGAGTAACTTGATATGATTATGAGTGGCAATAGTTTGTGCTCGAAACGTCATCAGTTAATATAACTGTACAAGACTGTGTGATTTATCAAAATAAAATCTTATCCATTATGGAGTAGTCTACGGTCATGAAAATGTAAAATAATGATGAAGCATGTTTAAGGGATAAATTCCTTTAGAAATGTGAGAATTCAATTAATATGAAGAGCTTATTTTGGCAAAAATAGACACTAGATACTGAAAAATTCAAAATGAGATAAGAAGCAGTCGTTTTTTGAACTCCAGCCATACCTGCATAAAATAAGGAGGTGAATGACAGGAAGAGTATAATGTTATGAAAGAGTACAATACCACTCACCAACTAGTTAGAGGTTTAGCGACGGAGGAATTTCAACAATAACATTCCAAAATAGATACATACGTATGTAATATGACTGGCAACATTATTAGAATTTCTAGGAAAACATTCTATCGACTTAATTTGTTCTACTTAGGTATGAATTCCTTGCTCTAACTTCAGCTTCATTTCATTGCGAAATGCGCTTATACGTTATAGAGAGACTACTAGGTGGGTGATGATTAGCTAATGGTAGTCATGCTTTCATCAATTTGGTAGGTAAAAAATTTAGGTGCATGCCTGAATTACAAAAAAGCAGTCCCGCATACCAGTTGGCTTAGTGGGCAGCAAAGCAGTCCTAAGAATGTCATCCTGAATTTCCACACTCTACTTAGTTTTATTTTCAGTTTAACATTATACCTGCAAATTAAAAATTTTCAGGTGACGAATAGCTGAAAATTCTCAATAATTTCAATTCATTTAAAGGGTTTTATTTGTAAAGGATTAGTGAGAATACTTCTTGAGTGTTTTTGTAAATATTTTCTTGTACAAGCCACGTGTAAGTGCTGTTCATTTGGTCAACATGGAATACCACTTAAACTATTTACTGAAACATTATCAGCAATCGTTTACTGCTATTCAATAAAACTCCCAACAAAAACAAGTTTTAAAAAATGGCGTTCAAGATGAAGAATATAAAGACAATAATGAACCTTCAAACATGTAAGGGAATTCAGTTAAACATAGTGTGAATAAAACTTTATTTATGAGTAAATATACTGTTATTAGTTTTATTTTCTTCAATTGTTTAACCACCTCAAAGTAGAAAACTAAGCAATGGATTGTTTCCGTGAAATGCTTAAATTTTTAGAAGTTTCAGTGAGAAGTCGTGATCAGTGAGGTCCATCCAGTTGGCAGTAAGGATGGAGTTCATACTAATGGCATTAGTTGGTGATCACGCTAAATCACGAATTGGTAGAAGTTAGAATTTACGGGCTGGCCACTGAATCAGGTCACAGTGGCTGGATGGTATACGAGACTGCTTTGTAACCAGAAGGTTCTGGGTTCGAAACTTGGAGTCGGATGTGTACTGTTGATGATTCCAATTCTCCCTGGTTTTCAGTGGTTCTCTAACTGATATCAATTCGTGGTCAAATTGGAAAATAAAATGAAATCCTAACAAATCAACTTTTGGAAATACTTAAGTACTTAGTTTATCGTCGGCCTGCTTAAAACCCGGGCTACCAGAAAGCCTCTACCATTATATTGCATCTTGTTTCTTGTGTCCATGCTCTTTCAATGAATAAAAATATTACCTCTTATAGTACTGTTTACTCTGGAGAGTATTAAAATGTTTAAAACCTGTCGGTTCACAAGTTTCCACTAAATTTGAGAAAAAGCATAAGAGCAGGAGGCAACGTATCCCAATACATGAGATGACTGCTGCAGATATTTTTAGTATAAACAGCCACCCCATGGGAAATAAAACCTACTACCTGAAGTCTTTATTCACTGAATTATGTCTTCGGATGGCGAAATGCACTTTTGTACTTTGTTTAGTCAGCTTTTAACCGAATGTTGTGGATGTCTCAAACGAGACAAAGAAGAAATATCACAGAGGATTGGACTGTGCTTCAGGTTGGACAACGTTGTGTCACGCGATCTACTATCAATTTCTACTTAGCTGGAAGTTGCCAGATAAAGAGAAAATATTACACAATAAACTATGATGAGAATCTGTACACTTTATAAACACGATCTAGAATAAAGCTATCATTTTTAGTGTGCTGTTTTCTTCTTATTCATTTTGAGAAACGTTTATGTAATAAACGATTCATCTAGGTATGATTATTCAATTTCATTATAAACTTTGTCAAGAACCAACATCATTTAGAGAATCACTGGAGAACGAGGAGCTCTTGACAGCAATTTCTTCATAGTTTGGAACTCTTCATCAGTATTCACCCCCGATACCATTAAGTGCTGGTCGCAGGACTTTTGGATCCCGAGTCCGGATGGTTAACCATTCAGCCACGACCTGTGAATTCCAACTTCTTTCACTTCCTAATATAACTCTTCCCTCGATATGCATACAATTTACAGTGACATGGTTCTACCGAGAAGTCGTAGCCAATAAGGTCAACCACTTTAAACTATTGCTGGAGCCCACCGATAGCATCGTTTGGTGGGGGCACCATATCATGAATTGAGTGAAGTTAGAATTCACAAGTTATCGGATCCCAACTGATTGACTGGAGGTCCTGCATCCGGTAGTGAAGTTGTGGCTCCACAGTGCTGAACAGTTTAAAAAATTCGGACTAGATAGCTGTCCGACAATCCTTATTACTCAATGGTTCTATGACTGGTGTTGATTCCTTACAAAATCTGCTTTGAAACTATTTTAAATACCTATAAAACTCATTATGTGAATTTACCAATTTACTTAAAAAGGTAATTCAGTGGAGCTATACCACGAGCCTACCATGCTCGTGGTCCGGGGTTCGAGTCCCGGCCGGCGCACACCTTCACCTCCCTTACCTGGACAAAGAAGGAAGGTTCGGCGTGGAGCTGGCAACCTCACCCCGTAAAAACACCACTGCTACCGAAACTTCAAAGCTAAATCTTGAAACCCTATCTCCCCCTGGTAACGTAAAGGAAAATAAAATAATGAAATATAAGTTATGACCAATCTAGACAGGTTCTTCCGAATTGCTTTCATTCTCTGAGTAAAATATAAGTGGATATATTTTTCTGAGTGTGCATAACAATCTATTATAAATTCTCTAGATTTTTGTCTAAAGTTTGAGCAAAATAGAAATAAAATTACATACCTTTAGGATTAGCATACAAGCCTTTTTATGCCACTACCAAAAAACTTGAGTAGATACCGACAAAAATAAGTTATGAAATAATGTAATCAGCTGAGTAGTAGTCACATGCTTTAGCCACAAAATTTCTTGATTTTAAGATTATTTTTTTTAAAGTAGTGAGAGAATAGTGTAGGACAAACCTGATCAATTTTTCAAGTACTTGTTTGTAGAGAATATATGTTTGGTCGATTGGAGGATTTCATCATGAGCTGACATCAGTTAGAGAAACACTGAAAAATCAAGAAGTACTAGACAGCTGTTTTGTCCTAGTTTGAGACCCTTCATCATTACACTTGGGGTTCTAGTGGAAAGCTGTGACCAGTAGAGTATAGCAGGTCAAAAGTGAGGACAGTTACTCATCGAAGAAGACATTGTGAAGTGGTTGCGCCATGTCGTGAATTGGCAGAAGTTAATATTCATGGGCCATTGGATGGGGTCCTAGTGACTTAATGGTGTACGAGCTAGCTCGCCTTGTAACCAGAAGGTCCTGGATTTTAACCCTTGCGGTAGGTGCCTTCTGATGAAGAGTACCTAACTAGTGTGATGAAACAGCTGTCCAGTACTTTCAAGTTTTCCACTGGCTCTCTAACCGATGTCAGCTCCAACCAATAAATCTGATTAATAACCCTACTAGGTTTTCATAAAAGAAATGCTACACTGGATAAAATCTAACAGGTTATATTAGAAATGATTACTACAGTATGAGGTTCATCCTTAGCTAATTTAATCGAACAGAGAAAGTCTAGTGCCAACGACATCTACACTTAATTTAACCTTTTCTTGAACAAACATATATCTAAGTTGAGGGAAATCTTGATGTTAAAGTAAGCTACACTTTAAAAATTGTATAGAATTTATTAAATTTTATCTGACTTATTTGGGATATCCACTTATTTTTGGAATTATATGTGGTAAGTGCGAAACCAAACATGAAAAAACCCTTTTTAACAAGCCACACTTAGAGAAGAATTAGTTGCACAGTGACGTTAATAGCTATTAGACTTCGCCAACTCTGGTGGGAGTGACTTTACAACGTGTTAGACAGGAGGCTCTTCATTAGCGAAACAACTCACCATAGTAATGAAAAGGCTATGTGAAAGTATAGCGAAAATGAGAAGGAAATGTGTTAATTTGGTTTCTTATTTCCTTGGTACAAAGAGTATTCATAACTGCATTAATATGAAAGGTTTTTGGCAAGATTCTCATTTAGTTACTGTTAAATGGGCATTCTTCGACAGTTCATCTCAATGACAGAGTTTCACTGAGAGATGGTATAGATGGATATAGGTATTGTTGGAAGAGGAACTAGACTTTGCTGGAAAACGCCTTGCAGGGAATGGAGTCATAAGAAACTCATCCTCAAGCATGAGTAAGAGAAATGTTTGGGAACTTATTAACCAACATTTGGAAAAGAAAAAGTATTCATTCATTTCCCATTTCAGGGAGAAACAGTATTCCTGAAGATCGACAAAAGAGTAAAAGGAACAATGAAATGATGTTTACTTTCAGCCAAGTTTATATCGGTATACAGCACCAAATGTTCAATAAACCAATCCAAACTGGATCAGCACCCACCCGATTATAATTGTTATCCCTAACTATTCTAATAAAGTTACGCAAACTGATAAAGAGAGTGAATTGGAAGAACAGAAATAGTACATTCCATTGGCTTTTCAGAGCAAATTCCTGTATTTTCATGTTCAAATGAAAACAAATGTTCACAAAGTGCAATTAATAAAAGCCTTAGAGACCTGGAACTTTCGTTGTTATCTCTAAGTTCTTCAAAAAATTAAATTTACAAATGATGCCGAATTTACTAAAGCCAGAAGTGTGTTCATTTTCTGCCCTTCATCGTGCTAACTACATTTTGATAGTGATTACGGTATTATTATTGTTTCCTTTAATTGCTACAGGAACATAGGGCTTCAGCCGTGCGTCTCCATTGCGTTCGGTTCTCCGCTAGAGTCTTCACTTCGCTCCAAGTCTGCCCACACGTTTTCATCTCCTCTTCACATGACCTTCTCCAAGTCACCCCCCCTCACACTGACGACCAACTCGCCGCTTCCCTTTCAGTCGGGTTCCACTCGAGCAATGGCTTGTCTAGTGATGTCACTTGATGGTTTGTCTCCTCAGAGTATGGCCAGCCAATCCGTCTCCATTTCTTCCTGCCTATTTGTTTCACAATCGGTTTTCTGCTGAGTTGGTTCGCTCATTACCAGAAATCTCTGTTGCTTACGGTAGTTGCGCACTTATTCATACAATCAATTGGAGCTCACTCAGGTGACCTCATGAACCACAATTTTCTTGAGTTGTTTGTTATGTCACTTTATAAACTAGCGGTGTCTGTTACTTCTTCCTACCATTTTCGCCTTCTGCTTCGTAATACATGTCAAGTGACGACGAATTGAGTCGCAAACCCTGATATTTATTTATCGGATTCCCCAATTCATAACATTTTCTGCACTCCCATTCAAACACCCACTATTTTACCTTCATTCTATCAAAACTGTAATAATTTCACTTAGTATATAGTTGATGAAAACCTATGAAGTAGAAACCCTATTATTTTATATCATAAATTTAGTCTGTTTTTCTCCTGTGAAATTTAAAGTTTTATGTTTAAAAAGTGCATGGAAAACTAACGGTGAGCTAGTCGAATAACCTCTACGTATTTCAGAAGAATAAAATTTTATTTCAGTGTTGCCGGAAATATTTTTTCCTTTCACTGTAATTAAAATATTTCATTGTCGTGTAAATTAATTTTCATTCACACCAATTTTATTACTTGCAAGCGTATTCTGCTTCAAATTACTTTTTCGTTATACGGTAATCGGATATTTTCAGATTAAATGTGTTCCCTTGAGAAAATTGAAACACCTATTTCCTTTGGTAAATTTAGATAACGCTACAACCAGTGTTATAGGCGAGTAACTGATCACTTTGCTGTCTTGGTGTACCCCATTGGTTACGACTTCGCACTAGAAATCTGGGCAACTTCCTGTAAATAGCCAGTTGCTAATGAGTATCAGATTAAATATCAAGGATTGGTCTGTAGGGATTTGATTTGTCTTGTGTTCATTCACGAGCTGATATCAGCTAGAAAACCACTGGAAAACCAAGGGGCACTGAACAGCCGTTTCGTCAATTTTTGGGACTCTTCATCAGTACGTAACCAGTGGAGTCCATCAAGTCAGTTCAGAGATCAGTTACTCGCCTAAAGAACTGTTTGGTAGTTGCGTTACATACATCGCGAATAGGCGAAAGTTGGAAATCATGGGCAGTTTGACTGGGTCCCGGTGGTTGAGTGCCCTGCGAGCTGGTCTTATGACTGGAAGGTACTAAGTTCGAACCCCGGTTAATGAGTGCTGCCAAAGAGTCTTAAACTAAGACGAAACGGCCTTACGGTACGTGTTCCATTGGTTCCTAACTGGTATCAACTTATGGCCAAACCTGTACTCAGTCAAGTCCAACACCTGAGAATTTAAATAAGGCGTTAAGGAGAGAAATACTCCTGGATGATACCATTTAGTGGTTTTTTTAGACAAGAAATTTTGTCCTGATATGAGCGGGAGATATCAGAATTCGAATTTATTAACCACCTGGGTTTTCCTGAATATTTCAGTGCCTAGTCAGGATGACAGAACAATTATGCAATCAGTATTTCTCAAACATCAATGGAAAGGACAATGTATTCATTTCAGAAGTTTTTAAATCCACTACTAGTGTTCCCTAGTGAAATGCCTGTTTTCAAGGGCCGGTAAAATTTGCACAAGCGATACATTAATGAATGTGCTACAATGCATACATTAAGTTTTATTGGCTAATGGATATCCTAAAAACATTGTATGTCACAATGAAGACAGACTGCCCCTTTGAGGAGACAATTTCCGAATGAAGCTGTCTTTGTTAAATTACCATTCAAGGGTGATTGAAACATGCAACTGACAGCCCTAAGGCTACAGCCAGCTATCAGGCTCACATTTTACACCGTATCTCTTCCTCGTACATCTCTAACATTTTCATTTAGCTCAACTAGAATTAAAGGCCGAAACTCTGGAATGTAACTCGCACTGTATCTATAAGTTCACTCTCTGTTGTGATGACACATTTATAGGCGTGACGAATTTTTTTCCTTCACTTTCCCCAGTGGAACATAGGGCTTCAAGCTAGTGGCTTGAAGTTTCTGTAGCAGTGTTTATTTTACAGGATGGGGTTGCTAGCCTCATGCCCAACCTTTCCTCTTTACCAGCATTATTTGTGGCTTAGCGAGGTAAAGGAGTGCGTGACGAATAGAATATTCCAATGTCCTAGGAAAGAAAAGGTTCCTAAATGGTTAATAAGTCACATGTAAAATCGAAACGTGGTGTTTCTGAATGGAATTCCATTATCATCCATCGCAAAGTATTTGTTAATATCACATTAGAAGGTCAATTTTAATTACCGATCCTCGGTTATTTCACATAACTCTAATTCAAGGATACTAAAGGTGATGGAAGCACTTTGGATTAATTCCATGTCCGTCCGGTGTTTACATCACCTCCATCTTGCTAGCAAGCACTTCTAGTTGATATTCATTTACTTTATTTTATTATAGCTTGATTCCACACGGTGTTTTGGCATGAGTATGGGATTTTCAGCATATGATATCGGTAGCCCAAATTTAGCAGGCCAACCATAGATATCAGGTGTATGTCGGCCGGAGACCGAACTTCGGACCATGTGCATGGTTGGCGAGCGTCCTAACTGCTGTACCACTGATGTGGTATGCAATTCCTCATCTATATCGTCAGCACTATATAGCTTTATGCAAATATACAGGAAAAAGTACTCTAAGCATTTAGAACGAAAAATATTCAGTGGTTCTCCAAACCAAGATCACATTTTTGTCTTTCACTTCAAGTAGTAATAGATGCGTGTAGACTGTACTGAGCTCAGCAAAAATAGAATTCTTAACGAAGTGAATAATTTTAAGATTACTGGAGGTATATTTATGCCCACATACTTCTTGAATTATCAGCTGTACCTACAAGTCAGTCTCTACCTCAAATTTATAGACTTTGAGAAAGCCTTCGACAGCGTTGACCGTGAAGTAATTTGGAAACTACTCGAGTACTACGGAGTACCTCAAATATTCATCAACCTTATTCAACAACTGTACGACAACGGCACATGTCAAGTGATCCACAACGGAAAACTCAGCGAAGCGTTCGGAGTAAACACAGGAGTCAGACAAGGGTGCTTATTATCACCAATGATATTCCTAATTGTGGTGGACTGGATTATGCGTCAGACAGTGGGAAATGAGAAGACAGGGATATCCTGGAACGACGTGAAGAACCGAGAAGACCTGGATTTCGCGCTTGGATGATTTATGTTTGATGTCACACAAAATCGAAGAGTTGCAAGCGAAAATCGACAAACTGGTCGAAGAACCAGCTGGAGAAGGCCGGACTCCAGGTGAACATAGACAAGACGGAGGTTATGAAAATAACCAACCAGCAGCAACAACAGCAGCAACAACATCCAGCGCCAATCACCATCAACGGGAGGGATTTAAAAGAGGTCACTTCTTTCACTCACTAATCTAGGGAGCATTGTCTCAGCTACAGGCAGGTGGAACGGACGAGGATGTCAAATCGAGAATCGGGAAGGCGAGAAACACATTCATCAACCTGAAACCAATCTGGAAATCTTCGTCACTCAACTCAGCATCAACAACAAAATTCGGATTTTCAATATAAACGTAAAGTCAGTCAGTTCTTATAAACGGATCAGAAACTTGGCGGGTCACCAAGAATATTTGCAACAGCCTGTTGCAGACGCTTATCAACAACTATCTTCGTTCTATACTGAAGATCAGATGGCCGGAAAGAATCACCAACAAGAAACTATGGGAGGAAACAAAACAAGAACCAATCGTTCAACAAATATGCAGGAGGAAGTATAGATGGATTGGACACTCGCTGAGGAGGCCGTTGGGTGACATCACGCGTCAGGCCAGTGCTCGAGTGGAACCCGAAAGGGAAGCGACGAGTGGGACGTCAGTGCGAGGGTGACATGGAGGAGATCGTGTGAGGAGGAGATGAAACAGTATGGAATAACATGGACGCAAGTGAAAAGTACAGCAGAAGACAGAAGCAAGTGGAGACGTGCAGTTGAAGCCCTATGTTCCACTAGGAACCCAAGGGAACTATAATAATAATGCACAGGACGTCTCTGTTGTCATCAAGAAAGAAATTATGTTTATGGCACATTTGTAAATTCATTCTCCAGGATGTATATTATTATTTCCTTAGGTTCCGATTTGAATATAGGGCTTCAGCAGCACATCTCCACTTTGTTCTCTTCTCTACAGTCCCATTTAGCTAACTGTTTGACTGTTCGTGAGTTCTCATATCCTCTTCATCTCAGATCAATGCTCTACTCGTCGTTTACCATTCAGGTTCCATTCGAGTAACAGCTTGGCGAGTGAAGTCATTCAGTGTGTGCCGACCTGTCTTCATTTCCTCTGGCATATTTGTTGGGCAATGGGTTCTTGGTTGGTTTCTTTCGCAGAGTTTCCTCTCGCTAATCCTTTCTGACTGGCCATCTGATATTCAGTGTCAAGTCAGCGAAGACAGCTGACTCTCAGAAACATTTCTAGTGAAACTGGTACCAAGTCATTGAGCCATAAAGATTCAGTGACTTGACAATGGTGTTTTAAAATCCAAATCTTGTTCTCTGAGTTGAGTATAAGAGACTCCTACACTGATTTCAGAGTACTGAAGGTGTGTCATGCTTTTCCAATCATGTCTGGCTTTGAAATCTTCAGCCTTGCCGCCTATAGTTTATGCGATGCTGCTTAGGGAATTGAAGGAAGTGACTTCCTTTGAATTCCTCCTGAGACTTTTCCTCATTATGCATATTGGTGAAGTATAAATTCAGAGTGCATTGAGCACAAAGTGACGATGTCGTGATGCATTTAAATCCCCTCTAGAATCAATAAATCCTGCACTTAAAACTTCAAATATATTCTGTAGGATCATGTTTTCATTATGGGATTCAAAATTCCTTAGATCAAATACATCATGCATTCCTACCACAAATTCAGTACTAAGGGTAATTGTAGGAGAAATTGGCAATAAGGATTTCTGAGCTATATTCTACAAACATAACCATATATATAAACGATTTGGGTTAATTTGAAGAACGTTAGAATTTCACACCGAAGTCACAATTGGTAATTCTATAGAACAGACTTATTGTCTGTTCTATTATTATTATTGTTCCCTTGGGTTCCTAGTGGAACAAAGGGCTTCAAATACACGTCTCCACTTGCTTCTGTCTTCTGCTGTACTTTTCACCTGCATCCATGTTAGTCCATACTGTTTCAGTTCCTCTTCACACGATCTCCTCCATGTCACCCTCGCACTGACGTCCCACTCGCCGCTTCCCTTTCGGGTTCCACTCGAGCATTGGCCTGACGCGTGATGTCACCCAACGGCCTCCTCAGCGAGTGTCCAATCCATCTCCACTTTCTCCTGCATATTTGTTGGGCGATTGGTTCTTGTTTTGTTTCTTCCCATAGTTTCTTGTTGGTGATTCTTTCCGGCCATCTGATCTTCAGTATAGAACGAAGACAGTTGTTGATAAACGTCTGCAACAGGCTGTTGCAAATATTCTTTGTGACCCGCCAAGTTTCTGATCCGTATAGAAGAACTGACTGACTTGACGTTTGTATTGAAAATCCGAATTTTGTTGTTGATGCTGAGTTGAGTGACGAAGATTTCCAGATTGGTTTCAGGTTGATGAATGTGTTTCTCGCCTTCCCGATTCTCGATTTGACATCCTCGTCCGTTCCACCTGCCTGTAGCTGAGACAATGCTCCCTAGATTAGTGAGTGAATGAAGTGACCTCTTTCAAATCCCTCCCGTTGATGGTGATTGGCGCTGGATGTTGTTGCTGCTGTTGTTGCTGCTGGTTGGTTATTTTCATAACCTCCGTCTTGTCTATGTTCACCTGGAGTCCTGCCTTCTCCAGCTGCTTCTTCGACCAGTTTGTCGGTTTTCGCTTGCAACTCTTCGATTTTGTGTGACATCAAACATAAATCATCCACGCGCGAAATCCAGGTCTTCTCGGTTCTTCACGTCGTTCCAGGATATCCCTGTCTTCTCATTTCCCACTGTCTGACGCATAATCCAGTCCTGTGTGACATGATATATAAGTACACGAAGCCAATGGTGTTCTAATTCATCTAATAATAACCCTTTTCCTCTTCAATCAGTTCTTCAAAACATTTCTTAAGAAGATTACACAGAAAGTAATATAAGTTAGCGGTATAATTAAGGGGAAATACAGAATTTTCAGAAACTTCAGCACTGCTGCCATTGCAAGATATAACATATATGTATAGCAGGCAGTAAATTATTTTACTTGTAGACAAAGTTGATAGCCAATTCTTATCCCTTCTCTAATACTACAAAAGTGTGTTTATTATCATACTTCAAATTATCCAAGTGGTATATCAAATATCCCTGACTGTGAATATTAAAGTATACATATCAAAAGAAGGAAACTCCCCTCCCTCGCCAAATGAAAAGATGTCAAGATTTATTTGAAAAAAAATAACAAAATTTGCAGATCAACCGAAGTGTAAAATTGATAGACGTAAATAGTTTATATGCGAATAAATAACAATTTAAAAATAATTAGGTAATAACGTGAACTTTAAATTTTTTTTAAGTACATAAGAATTCTTGTAAAATTTCTACTTAATTGGATTGAATTTCATCTAGGGTTATTCATATTGTACCTACAGTGCTGATTTATTTTGAAGCTGTTTTATATACTGATGAAGAATTCGTATTTGTCTAACAATATAAGGAATATCATACAATGATTCCCTTTTATAAAATTGAACAAAGAAAGGAGAAACATTTGCGCAGAATAATCTGGATCCATTTTATTTCGTTGGTTCTCATCAGCTGCGTACAACCTGAATTTTTTAAATTTCAAATAGAAAGTGTACAATCTTAACAGACCTTTGTCCATTAGCAAGCATATTGTCAGAGCGTCATAGTAAAATAAGGCATTGAGATTTACAGGGTGTCTAAAGTGTCACGACGTGTATATATCTTGGTAGAGAGAAGTTTCCTGAAAAAAAATTAGTTAACAGTTGTGTTGTTAATGTGGTAACAAAAGACAACTAGCAGTAGTTACGTAATTAGATAAGAGAAGATCAAAATTTTGAAATTTCGGTGCACATGAGGTCAGATGAGAAGGTGATGATGTAATACAGTGAGCAGAACT
The DNA here is from genome assembly GCA_944472155.2 of Trichobilharzia szidati. Lineage (NCBI taxonomy): Eukaryota > Metazoa > Platyhelminthes > Trematoda > Strigeidida > Schistosomatidae > Trichobilharzia > Trichobilharzia szidati. Next base: position 22,393,898 of record OX235272.1, on the reverse strand, counting down.
CAGAAGATCAACAAAAATTATCTCTTAAGAGAGTCAAGCGAAACATAAAGGTGAGGGTGGAGTGAAAAGATAAGTAAACGAAATTAACAAAATTATAAAACAAAGAGTTACTAAGACGTGAGTTACCAGGGTAATTGAAGTCCAACAACGGATTCTTTTTGGACACTTAAGTCAGGCTTCAATCGTTTTATTGCTTTAGCTTCAGCAAGCCTGAGACGACTTGAGGTACTTTGTCTGTTAATTATTTTGACAAAGTACCTCTTATTATAACGAATAAGAAGATGGAAGCGGCTTTAAAACCCTCTCAGTCAGAAATACTTCACTGACATCCCATGAAGCGCAGTTTCTTTCAAAAAACTATTCTATCATAATGTGGAAGATGAACTGTTGGACTGAGCTGCATCAAAATGTATACACCGTGTCACTTGCTTTTACGGAGACAAATACACTGACCATACCATTTTATTTTACTATCGTGGACCATGCTAGTAATAAAGCGATCGTAGAGAAACTACTGAATGATACGATCTCGCTGTGTCTATCTTCTTAATGCCTTATTCATGCCGTACTATTAGTCAGCTTGTAAAGTGCACTTTTGAACACGACTCAAATTGGCTAACAAAAGGAGAGCAGAAGTGTGTATAGTTCAACCAAGACAGTCAGATCTATTTGAGAAATCCTTCACAGTGTTATACAGAGTCTAACCAAACCTCTCAAAGAGAGTGAGGTCAAGACATCTAGGTACAGCTGAAGCACTAGCCACTCAAAAATCTAGGTCAACGTCATATATCCTAAGGAAGAATGTTCAACGTTTGTTGTCACCTTGGCTATCATAACTAGTCTATTTTCTCAAGCTAATCATTATCATTCAGTTGTGTTTATTATGCGAAATTTTTGGTTATTTTCTTATTTTAACCCAGTGTTACGTAATAAAACCTCAAAAATATATTCAAATGTTGGTTTGCTTTAGTAAATCTTGATACATACTCCACTTGATTCCCTCCTTGTGAATAATCTTCATGCCTAAGTGCTCATCAACTTAGCTGCTGAATCTACCTAAAGTGTTTTTGCAATTTTGCGCACACAAGAACTTGAATTAAGGAGATATAATGCATATGTGACATTCAACTATTTTCAGATTCAGAATATGAATATGAATCGATTTGTTACAGGACTTCATCATGAGCTGACATTAGTTAGAGAACCATTGGAAAACCTTTAACTAATGTCAGCTCATGATGAAGTCCTGTAACCAAGCAAATCCCCACAAACCAACACTTGAATATCAATGAGATGTTCACTAGCGACTTGCCCTATTCAGGCAGGTAGTTACCTGGGGTTCTAGTGAGAAGTCGTGACCAGTAGGATGCAGCAGGTTGGGCGTGAGGACAAATACTCGCCGAAGACATTGGCTAGGGGTTGCGCTATGTCGTGAATTGGCAGAAGTTAGAATTCATGAGCCATTGAATCGGGTCCCAGTGGCTTAATGGTATACGAGCAAGCTCGCCTTGCAACCAGAAGGTCCTGGGATCGATTCCCGGTGGATGCGTACTGATGAAGAGTCCCAAACCAGAACGAAACAGCTGTCCAGTATGCCCTGAAAGTTTTACAATGGTTCTCTAACCAATGTCAGCTCATGATGAAGTCCTGTAACCAAGCAAATCCCTACAAACCAATACTTCAATGAATTGGTTTGTCTTCTAACTTCTGACAATCACATGGGAAGCCTTAGTTGCTAAACCTATTATAATTAATGGAAAACTAAGGCAGACATTATTACTCCATCCTATCAGTTTGCATGTTTAAGCATTGTTAACAAAGGCAAAAAAAGTATATCCATCTTCCAATGGTTGAAAGGTGTTCTAAATATTTACCAACTAGCAGGAAGAGCTGATAAGTCACTTCCGACACTACTTTTATTCCCATGAGTACCACGTGAAACATGGGGTTTAATCCACTCCACTTCATTTCGTTCTGTGAAGTCATTTTTTAGGCCCCTTCACAACTGCCCAAAAGGTTTTATTTCCACTAAAACATTTGTTTGTCAGCTAACTGTTCATAATACCAAAGTTTCTTTTTCAGGTAATAGAGTATATAAAGTAATCAATAATCTAGTATGTTTACTAAACATACCCCTCCCTTAATGAAAATCACTGATTTCAATCAAAGGTAAGGTTCAATAAATGGGAATAATAATGAAGCCTATAGAACATCTTCCCTATTGACTGCGAGAATAAATGAATTTGCCTGATTCAGCTAACCCCCTCGAAAAATGGTGTTCAACATCATAAAATTAATTTTGGTAGTGCTTTTTAACCCCCCTTATTAAAAAAAGGTTGGATCATATGCTTAAATTCGTTGAAACCTAAGCCATAAAAGGACTTAAAGCTGTTTTATGCGTTTAAAAATTATATGTTGCTACTATGAACGTGCCTTGGAATTTGAATTGTAGAGCCAGGGTTTAGTTTACTTAAAAATATTTTCACTCAACGTTTTTCTTACCTCATTTTCCTGCTATTTATCTATGGTCGTGGTTAGTAAACACCTTGACCTATTCTGATAAAATTTCGACCTTTTATTCTCTGTGCGTCAGTGGCACAGTGGTTAGGACTCTCGCCGACCGTGCACATGGTCCGGGGTTCGATCTTATGCCGACGCACACCTGATATCTATGATTGGCCTGCAAAATTTGGGCTACCGATATCACATGTTGAAAATTCCATACCTGTAACAAAAAATGGGGTGTGGAATCAAGCTGTAATAAAAAGAACAAATAAATAAATAAATATTTATATATGTATGACAAGTACTTGTGTGATCACAATGTCGGAAATTTGTTGAGCCAAAACATGACTCCTTTAAGAATAATTAAATCTTACCGTCATGTCAAAATTCGTTAAATGAGACTAATTGCTTTAAACTGTTTAACTCAGTGACTTTGGACATCTCCCTTACAAGTGTAATAAATTGTGACCTTTTCTATTATTTACAGCATACAGTATAATACTGTTCTTTATTGGATAATACTGTTCTGTTACCTTGCTTTGTTATTAACAACATAATTTTAGGCTCTTTTATTTCTCTCTTATTTTGCATTCTATTTGGTAACTCCTTCTCAAACATACTTGGCTACCTAAATTATTAAAATTGGCTTCCTTTTTGTACTTTACTCTATTCCTTCTATTGTGTATCCACTGGTTCCGACCATATTAGCACGATGAGTATTACAAAATTTTCCTCTCATTAACCATCATGTAATTATTAGTTTTGTGGTTGTTTTTTCTTATTTTCTATACTTTTCGGCAATATTAAACTGACAAATCATTGGTTGTGAACGCCATTGTCACCACCTTAAAAATATTTTGTATCATTCAGGATTACTCACACTACCACTACAAACACTGTATTAGACCTGACAATAAAAAACAAAACAACAACCCTGAAATGTAATTTTATGATTGTTTAGAGTTGTTTCAACCAAATTAACTGACCATCTTGGCGATAAACATTCTTAAATATCATTTCATAACTTCTTGTATGACTATAGCTTTACTGTCACCATGCATAATCACATCATAGCTTCCACTACCCAATACTGAGTTATTATTATATGCTGTTTATTTTCCTTTCTACTTCATGGCACTTTTTCGCATTTATAATTATTTTGTGTTTATCCTGTTTTTTTTTGCTTTTTTTGCTGTTGGTGTCTTTAGATTTATTTATTTATTATTTTTTTGTTTGTTTAATGCTCCTTTTAAATGTTTGTAAAATTAGATGGAAATATTGTAGATATGTGCTGAAAATTCCACACTGTACCACTAGTACTGTTTCTGGAATAAAACAAATTATTATTATATATTACAGCATTATGTTCAATATGTTCAACTCCCAACTAGTCGTTTCAAACTGGGATTCTACACGAGGTTAGGCTTGGACTGTGGTGTCACTCGACAATTTCCCTCGTGTATATCTGTTAGGTTATAAGTTGCTTATTGGCTCCTTACCATAGTTCCTCTTTGCTTATACTTTCTGGTCGGCCATCTGATATTCAATATCTAACCAGGATAGAGAGCTGTTGACGAAAGTCTGTAGTGACCTGCTAGAAATGCTTCAAGTGACACGTCAGGTCTCTGAAGCATATAAAAGCACTGATATGGTACCGACGTTTTTCAACACATTTTGATTTAAACACTCCCTTTATTAGGCAGTTAAAAGCCGTACTACATGGTGGCCTCCTGATGTTAATTGTTTTAACTATACGTGATAAATATTATTCAATCTTTGTGAATATACTGGTGCACATTTTGAACTGGTAGGCATCTGACATCCAGTCATTCGGGAAGACATAGACGATAGCAATCCAAGTGGGAAACTATTCACATCATTTCCATCTTTTTCTGCTACTGTTGACTAAGACTCCAAAAAGGGATCCCTTGAAATCAGTCAAGTATTCTTCACTAAAATAATGTTTTTGCTCAGGGTTTATTATCAAATATTAAAAGCATTCAACCCCTTCTAATTAATTAAGGTGAACTGAAAAACTGACCGAAATATTTTGAACAATTAGATGATAAATTTATTTGTCAAGTAGGATGATACCATATGCAGTGAAAGTATGGAAGCCATAAATAAGCAGGCTATGCAGAAGGAACAATAGAAGAATTATTCTGTGACCCCGATTTGTGATAGCTACACTAGTAGATTAAGATTAACAAGGAATATTGTACAAGTGTGATTACATTTTAGATACATTTTGAGTTTCAAACGCATTTTTATTTCGGCTTGCATGTTGATTTATTTATTTAAGTACAGCTTGTTCAAAAACTACATTCTATGCTGCTAAGATAAATTACCGCTGTTTCCTTAAGTAAGAAAATCCAAGTGATTCATCCTTCCGTACGATCAGCAGTATCATTCAAACTCAATTCAGAGCATCCAAAGTTAGTATTTACTCATGAACATAATACCAACAGCGGAAGCAGAACTACCACTGGATACCAACCCTCCGACGAAAGCAAAAATCCTGAAGGCCGTAAAAATGCCAAAAACAATAAAAGCAGCAGGACCAGACGGAATCCCAGCAGAAGCATTGAAAATGGACACCACTACTAAAGAAGGTGTATAGAAAGAGTGCAAGGTACCCGCGGATTGGAAGAAAGACTACTGATTCAAACTGCTAAAGAAAGGAGACCTAAGTCAATGCAAGAACTGGCGCGGAATTATGCTCCTGTTCATCCTAAGCAAAATACTAAGCTGCATCATCCTGGAGAGAATCAAACACGCCCTGAATGGAAAACGTCGACCGGAACAGCCTAGATTTAGGAGAAACAAGTCATGCAGTGATCAAATCGCAACACTATGGATCATCATTGAAGAGAGCTTGCGGTGGTAGTCAGGTCTCTACCTCACTCAACTCCACTGACTGTGAAAAGGCTTTCGATAGCGCAGCGTCTATCAAGAGGTGGTTTGGAAACTACTTCGCTACTACCAAGGGTTGCCGCCAACAATTATGCATCTCATCCAATAGTTGCGCGACAATGCTGCATTCCAAGTAATCCACAACGGGAAACTCACGGAATCCTTCGAATTGAGGACAGGAGTAAGACAAGCTGGCTGCTTACTATCACCAATGATTTTCCTGATTGCAGTAGACTGGATAATGCGACAAACAGCGGGCAATGAGGGAACAGGCATAAAATGGATTCACACAAAACACTTGGAGGATCTGGACTTCGCCGATGATATATGTCTGATTTTACACAAACTGGAGGATATGCAAGTGAAAAGCAACAAGTTGGCAGATAAAGCATCAAAGATATGACTTTCTTCAGACGAGTATACAGAAAACAGAGGTGATGGAGATTCCTGGCCAATAGCAACAACAGACAACAATCAGTATAAATGGAAGAAATCTGGAAGAAGCAACCTCCTTTACCTACCGACCTGGAAAGCATCGTTTCAACTACAGGCGGACGGAACTGACGAGGATATCAAAGCGAGGATCGGGAAAGCAGGCAAGCCTTCATTTCTCTCAAGTGTGTGTGGAGATCAACAGCCCTACTCAGCATGAAAAATGAGATCCGCATTTTCAACTCCAATGTGAAGTCAGTGCTATTATACGGATCAGAGACTTGGGACCGTGTCACGTAGGTCACTTTGAACAAACTACAAACCTTCATCAACAGCTGTTTTCTATCAATACCACTCAAGATCAGATGGCCGGTCAGAATGGATCAGCATTATGGATCTCTGGCAATAAGCGAACCAACCAGGAACCAATTGTGCAACAAATATGCAAGAAGAAATGGAGGTGGATTGGCCATACTCTGAGAAAACCATCAAGTGACATCACACGCTAGGCCATCGCTCGAATGGAACCCGGATGGGAAGCTGCAAGTTGGTGGTCAGTAAGAGGTTGGGGTGATATGGAGGATTTCATGCGAAGAGCAGATTAAAGCATGTGGACAGACGTGGAGTCAGGTGAAAACGTTGGCAGAGAATTGAACGCAATGGAAGCGTGCGGCTGAAGTCTCATTTTCTTCTAGAAACTAAAGGAAACAAAAATAATACTCATAAACAACTATATATACATACATTAATTTGTTAGTAGTGTAACATTTTGTAAATAGGAAAAATGAAACCTTTTCATCCCTATTCTAGTCTTATTATTTATGAAGAAGTATATTCCCCTCAGAATACCAGTAGATATCATGCAATCCAATTTACTGAACAGATGGTATTCCAGGTGTACACGAAAAATATTATCTAATGCAATTAACAAATTAATTATTCTTGTCAGTTTTTAGTCCATACATTCAAAGAAATACACAGAATTAATTGCTAACTCGAAAAAGTTCACCGCGTCAAGCAAAGCTAAAACAAATTTCCGCGTTGCTATTAAAACATACTTACCATTCATCATTTAATTCCTCAAAACTTCTTCGTTGTTCATTTGTAGATACATCTTCAAAGAAAGTTTCGAAAAGGAGAAACAAATCAGAATCGATTTCATGATCTGGATTGGACACTTGTATTATTATTATTTTTCTTTGTGTTCCTAGTGGAACATAGGGCTTCAACTACACGTCTCCACTTGCTTCTGTCTTCTGCTGTATTTTTCACCTGCATCCATGTCAGTCCATACTGTTTCAGTTCCTCTTCACACGATCTCCTCCATGTCACCCTTGCACTGACGTCCCACTCGCCGCTTCCCTTTCGGGTTTCATTCAAAGCTATGGATTGACGCGCGATTTCACCCAGCGAGTGGCCTCCTCAGCGAGTGTCCGCTCTATCTCCACTTTCTCCTGCATAATTGTTGGGCGATTGCTTCATGTTTTGTTTGTTCCCATAGTTTCTTGTTGGTTCTTGTTCTTTCCGGCCATCTGATCTTCAGTATAGAGCGGAGGCAGCTGTTGGTAAAGGTCTGCAACAGGCTGTTGGAAATATTCTTTGTGACCCGCCGCTAAGTTTCTGATCCATCCGTATAGAAGAACTGACTGACTTGACGTTTGTATTGAAAATCCGAATTTTGTTGTTGATGCTGAGTTGAGTCACGAAGATTTCCAGATTGGTTTCAGGTTGATGAATGTGTTTCTCGCCTTCCCGATTCTTGATTTGACATCTTTGTCCGTTCCTGCTGTAGTTGAGACGATGCTCCCTAGATAAGTGAGTGAATGAATTAACCTCTTTCAAATCCCTCCCGTTGATGGTAATTGGCGGTGGATGTTGTTGCTGCTGGTTGGTTATTTTCATAACCTCCGTCTCGTTCATGTTCACCTGGAGTCCTGTCTTCTTCAGCTGCTTCTTCGACCAGTTTGTCTGTTTTCGCTTGTAAGTCTTCGATTTTTTGTGACATCAAACATAAATCATCCACGCGCGAAATCCAGGTCTTCTAGGTTCTTCACATCGGTCCAGGATATCCCTGTCTTCTGGTTTCCCACTGTCTGACGCATAATCCAGTCCAGTCCATCACAATTAGGAATATCATTGGTGATAATAAGCAACCTTTTCTGACTCCTGTGTTTACTGCAAACGCCTCTCTGAGTGTTCCGTTGTGGATCACGGATGGAACATTTGAATGACTACAAAATATTTGAATGTGCAGTTGTTAAATTAGCTTAGGATATCTTGGGAGCGATTCAAAGGTGAAATGACAATAATAATAATAGCTTTATTCCAAACAGTACTTTTGGTACAAATATGGAATTTTCAGAATGTAATACAATACAATTGCATCTAATTTTCTTATTACAGGAGCAATAACTTAAACAGGGCATTTACATTATTAATATTGTCCCATAAGAAATGAATATAAAATTAAATCAAGTGAAAATATTAACAACAGTGTAACAATGAGAACAGAAAACAATGGCGTTTACTTAGAGTTCCTCAGTAAGTTGGTTATTTCTTGTCTTACAATTTTCTCATCATATAAAATGTGTGCTTAATAAGGTAATGTAGTGTTTTTTTACTGAATCGTTCGAGTGAACAGTCATCTATGGTTGCTTCCAGTTCTACCCGATGAGACGCTAGGAGAGAGTTGCGTATGGAGAGGATGTTCAGAGCCTTACAAGAAAATGTGTGCAAATTTCTTGCAAGAATCCAAGTATCTACCTACAATAGTATTAATGAGTTGTTTCGGCAACACCCCAGTCGCTATGCTGACGGCTTTTAGTGCCTTACGCAGTATAACAAAATCTTTCTTAAGTAGGCCGGGAAAGATTAAGGCAGAACAGTAAAGAAGTATAGACAGAATACAAGAATTAACAAGCGGTAACGGTAGGGACGGAATGATACTAGATCAGCTTAACTTCCTTTATAGAACCTCAAAAGAAATGTCTTTCTGGAAACTAACATGATGTGGGGAGGCCAGGAAAGATCAGACGAAATATACGGTCCAAGGTATTTAACATTCGATTTGGTTTCAACGTCAGCGCCACCTATGATAGTGGAACCGTGCGAACTAACCAGTTCACATAAGTCATGCTTGCATCCAAAGGTGAAATTAACAACCTGAAATTTGGAGGGATTAAGCTTAAGACCATTTGACGAGGACCACTGACTAATTTTTGATAAAAAGTTATTCATTTCGGAACAATCTGACTGAGAAGTAACGGGCATAGAAACAGTCGGATCATCGGCATACTTAACAAAATTGGCTTCTTCAGAATGAAAGTCTAAGAAGAAAGAAAACAGAAAAAGAAGAAAGAACGGCCCCCTGAGGAACACCGGCTAGAATAACTGAAGCACTAGAGGACTTCCCATTGTAAACAGTGCAGTGCCTCCTATCAGAAAAAGAGGAATGCTACTACTTGGTAATCCAGCACTATGTTTGTGACGCAGCAAGCTTGTTTACCAAAAGAGGATTAGGTACAGAGTCGCAGGCAGATGTGTAATCTTGGAAAGCACACCGAATACATTTGGCGTCTCGATCTAAGCTAGAGAAAATATTACGGTATAAAATGACAGAGGTATCTGAAGTACACCAACTACGTTTATAAGCGAATTGATTAGGGTAGTCAGAAGCCTTCAACGAAGGTTCAAGGTTAAGTAAAAAGCAGTTAACTGGTGGTCATGTGAATGGAAACATACACTCATTCGTTAACTCCAAAACACGTACATTGCTACTCCTAATACTTTTAATATGTGCTTTATTATAGAATTATCAATAACAAATTTCTTTATGATTACCTCCTAGCAATCGTGGAGGAGTTGTTAAATATCAAACAGCCATTTCTCACCCTTTCAAAAGATTCTTCATTTTGTTGTCAATTATTAAAGGTACGGGTTGGATCAACATCAGTGAAAAGAGCGAACCAGTTTAAAATTAAGAGCGTTATATGATCGACAAATGAATGATGTAAGGTATCCCGAAAATATAATACTTTACATTCAGGTCACTAATTTGGTAATTATTGAAATTAGTAACTGGGTTTAAGAATCCGCATGAACAGGTGTATAACGTACACTTCTAATTGACGTAAACGGTTGGTTATCATTAAAAGCAAAAATAAATTGCTGCTAATGTAAGTATAGAATTTGGACATTATATTAGAAAATAACTCCATATTAGACAAACTTATTTTATATATATATTTTTTTGACTTTGATTTACAGCTTGATGCCACACAGTATTTTCAGTACAAGTATGGAATTTTCAGCATGGATATCGGTAGCCCAAATTTTGCAGGCCGACCATAGATATCGGGTGTGCATCGGCAGGGATCGAACCCCGGACCATGTGCATGGTCGGTTTTGACAACTGGATAACAATTCTAGTACAATTTATTACTCATAGTGATATCAGTGTATTCACACGGTTTTATATTTGCAATGCATTCACTCGCAAGTAATCACACAATAAGGTGGGACAGGGTGAAGGTATTAGAAAGTAATATAGTTAGGAGTGGAGAGAGAGGTTTATCATCGAATCTTTTTTTCATCAAATACACACTAAACAGAGGTAGTAGAAACGACGCAACTTCTATAATGGAGATATGAAAAATTACAATGATCAGCAAGGGTAAGAGAAGAAATATATAAAGCGATGTAAGAATAAAACTTGTGTTCCGACAATCTGACTACTCCGATCTACTAGTTTGACCTATGTAGTTGACCTCACAGTCATTGCAGGGTATTTTGTAAATTATATTATTTTGTCTAATTGGGTCAGAGCTTGTCCCTGAGTGAGTTTGTAGGTTTAAATGCCACTCTAATTCCTGCTTTATTTAGAATCCTACGTAGGGTCTCAGATGTCAAACTAGTAGGTCAAGGGTAGTCAGATTGTCAGAACATAAGAATTTAGCTAAGGTAAGAATGGTTGACCCAGAGAAGATAAGTAATTTAGAAAAAAGCTCGGCAATCGCAATGCAACCACACAATAGGGTGGGAGAGGGCTAAAATTCTAAAAAGTAATCTAGGTAGGTGGAGAGAGAGGTTGATTACTGAATCTTTGTTCATCGAATCTACACCCAACACCTGCAATAGGAATGATTCATCACTCATACCCGAAATATGGAAAATAATACTACCAATCAAATCAAGTGAAAAACAACGGAACTATATAAATGAATTTAGGAAGTCGTGTGATACCTTGAAATGATTATGAGCAATAAATTGTGCTCGAATCGTCATCAGCAAACATTACTGTATAACACTGTGAGACTTTATCAAAACAAAATTTACCCATAATGGAATATATAAAGAGAATTATGGAGCCGTTTGAATATACTGATATGATTATGAGCAGCACTTTGTGCTCGAAACGTCATCCATTTATCAATACTGTATTACTGTATGTTATTCAGAATAAGCTTATGTATCCCTTAACGAATATGCAGAAGAAAATAGAGGTGGATCTGACACATGCTAAAGAGACTATCGGGTGACATCGGACGCCAGACCATCTCTTGAGAGGAACCCAAATGAAAAACGACTAGTTGAGCGTCCTATGGTGACATTAAAAAGATTGTATGAGGAGGAGACGAAAGCTTATGGCCGACCCCAGGGCTAGCTGGAGAGGACTGTAGAAAACTGAACAAAGTGGAGACTTGCTGTTAAAGCCCTTTGTTCCACTCTTAACCCAAGGGTCTGACTATAAAATATCTAGTAAATTATCACTAACTAGATTGAGTTGTGGTGAACAATTCCAAGCCGTTTTAATCACCGATGACTGGATTCACAGTTATTTTATCTATCTAATTTAGCTGTCTAACCTCGCCTAGTTAAGTAGCTTGCTAGTTTTCTAACCGGCCCCAAGACCGGGTAAAGAAGAAGGGTTGGGCGTAGGGCTAGCAACCCCACACCACCACAGAGAAGACGGAGGTGATGAAGATAACTAACTAACAACAACAAAAACCAGCACCAATCACCATCAACAGGAGAGATTTAACAGAGGTTACCTCCTTCACTTATCTGGCCAGGAAGCATCGTTTCAAATACAGGTGGAACGGACGAAGATGTCAAAGTCAGAGTCGGAAAGGCAAGAAACGCCTTCATCAACCTGAAACCAGTTTGAAAATCTTCCGCAGTCAGCATAAGGAACAAGATTCGCATTTTCAACACCAATGTCAAGTCGGTTCTTCTATACGGGTCAGAAACGTGTCCAGTGTGTCACGAAAAGGATTTCCAACAGGTTGTAGACTTTCATCAACAGCTGCCTTCGCTCCATATTGAAGATCAAATGGCCAGAAAGAATAAGCAACAACAACAAACCAACCAAGAGCCGATTGCTCAACAAATATGTATGAGAAATTGGGGATGGATCGGCCATAAATTGAGGAGGCCACCGAATGACATCGCACACCAGGCCCTTGAGTGGAATCCAAATGGGAAGCGACGAGTGGGTCGTCGGTGTGAGGGTGACATGGAAGAGATCGTGTGAAGAAGAGATGAGAGAGTTTGGTCAATCGTGGACCCAGCTGAAGAGGATGTCAGAAAATAGAACAAAGTAGAGATGTGGTGTTGAAGTGAGCCCTATGTTCCACTCATAACGCAAGGGAATAATAAATAATATAATAGTAAATTTAGCTGTCTGAACCTCATCAGTTTGCACTACTCAAATTCTGAAGAGCTGCTTGACGCCGAACTCAAAGGATAAAATAGCTGTGATTGAGATGTAATCTCATTTGCATGAATTCCTTCTTTTGTAATTATTCTGAGTTGCCGAAAAAATGATTAGATGTAGAATACCTGATTCAATTAGGAGACTTCTGTGATAAATAGTCATCTGCTGTTTAGATGACAAACAGAAAACAGCGTATTCATCAGTTAACAAAGATTAGTTAATTTTCAAATTTAAAAACTAGTATTTTAATCCTTTCCACGAATGTTTTATATAAGACTTTATTATGAAACGAGGTAATGAATGTTTCATGAGACACAAACAGCATTTGGAATTTAGGTGATGAAACAGGTATTAATATACATTAACACAGAATTTTATTTTCTCGGAAAGCGCCCAAGTTTGACACTAAAATGAGTTATATATTGTCATACATCCTAATATATTGCGTCAATAAGTGAGTGTTTAAACTCGAGTGCATTTGGTAAATGGGTAATTTAATTCAATACTGAAGGAATTATAATTATTATATTCAAATAAACTGACGTCAAGATTTGACAGGATAGTTCTAAAATATTTGGGCGCCGAGTGAGAAGTAGACAATTGTAAACAATTATATTTGTAAAATCTCAGCGAGATTGAAATCGGTAATTCCAGCGTTTCGTTCGGCAATCTCGTCCAGACTTCTTCAGGGAAATTAATCGAAATTAACATAACAGAGGTTTGTATATAAAAAGGAACATCACTTGTTTTTGAAAACTTTGTCTAATCATGAGTCATTCAACAAGTATAATAAATAGAATTTTATGAGCTGTGATCACAATTTGACCTCGGACTTACAAATATTGGTCTACCTTTGTTAAATACTTTAGACAGAGTGTGTATGTGTGTGGGTAAACAGTTGTAAAACATTTCTTAACGTCTCCATAAGAAGATATGGACAGTCTGGAATTTTGACCAAGTATTAATAATTAGTGATACATATCCATTTTTATTTATTAATAAGGATTTCCTATGCATCAGCTAACATCAAACCTTCATGTCCGTTCAAACTGTTAGCATCTAGGATTTTATGATTAGACGTATTTTCAAAATTATGGTGTTTAGGATTAGCGTTTAGTAGAAGCACCCTGTCGGACTTATTGCATTGTCTTCTTTCTGAATATTGAGCTGCTTTATTCGACCTACTGGAGTTGTCAGGTGAGTCGACAGCTACGTATTTAGGATATGCATTCTGTTTCAGACAACGGAGAGTGAAAACACGATGACTGTGCCAATTACATAGTTTCCTTGTTAATTTAATTCGATTGCAAAATAATTCAAATGAACTGTCGTCAAGATTTGACAGAATAGTTCTAAAATATTTGGGCACCGAGTGAGAATTAGACATTTGTAAAAAATTATATTTGTAAAATCTCAAAGAGATTGAAATGAGTAATTCCAACGTTTTTAAAAACAAGGGATGTTCCTTTTATATATAAACCTCTGTTATGTTATTCAAATGAACTGTCGTAAAGATTTGACCGAATAGTTCTAATAGTTCAAATCTTTACGACAGTTCATTTGATTTATTTTGCTATCGAATTAAATTAACAAAGAAACTGTGTAATTGGCACAATCATCGTGTTTTCAGTCTCCGTTGTCTGCAACTGAATGCACATCCTAAATCCGGAGCTGTCGAGTCACCTGACAACTCCAGTAGGTCGAATAAAGCAGCTCAATATTCAGAAAGAAGACAATGCAATAAGTTCGACAGGGTGCTTCTACTAAACGCTAATCCTAAACACCATAATTTTGAAAATACGTCTAATCATAAAATTCTAGATACTAGCAGTTTGAACGGACATGAAGGTTTGATGTTAGCTGATGCATAGGAAATCCTTATTAATAAATAAAAATGGATATGTATCACTAATTATTAATACTTGGTCAAATTCCTGACTGTCTATATCTTCCTATGGAGACGTTAAGAAATGTTTTACAACTGTTTACACACACACACACGCATGCACACTCTATTTAAAGTATTTAACAAAGGTAGACCAATATTTGTAAGTCCGAGGTCAAATTGTGATCACAGCTCATACAATTTTGTTTATTATACTTGTTAATACTTGTGTTTATGAATCATGATTGGACAAAGTTTTTAAGAAGATGTGCCTTTTATGTATAAAAACCTCTGTTATGTTAATTCCGATTAATTTCCCTGAAGAAGTTCGGACCAGATTGCCGAACGAAACGTTGGAATTACTCATTTCAATCTCGCTGAGATTTTACAAATATAATTTTTTTCAAATTATTATATTCCCTTGAATCCAAAATGGAAAATAAGGCTTCTGCATCACATATTCATTTCATAATTTTCCCTGCAGTCTATTTCAGAAGGGCTGAATGATTTCCTAACACTCTTCTAAGCCTATTTCTAACTCATCTCTGTTTTATTTCTCGTATTTTTCGAGCAATAGGTTCTTGGTTTATTCGTTGCCATAGTTTCTTGTTGCATTTCCTTTCCGACCATTCTGTCCTCATTATGGACGGAAAGGAAGCCATTGAGGAATGTCTACAATTTACTTGAAATGCTCCCTGTGACTAGCCAAATGTCTGGATCATTCAGAGGCACCGACGTGAAATTAGTGTTGAAGACCTTAATCTTGTTCTATAAATTAAGTGTAGTAGGTTTCTACACTGATTCCAAAATATTAAAGGCTTGTGTTGCTTTTATGTCTCAATTCTGGTTAACTTTGACATTCTTATCCGTACAGCCTGTAGTTGAAACGATGCTCCTTAGGTGAGGTATGTAAAAGAAGTGACTCACTTTAGATTTCTCCCATTGTTGGTGGTTGATGCCTGTTATTGTTGATGGTCGCTGGCTATCGTCATCACCTCCGTCTTCTGTAAGTTCACTTGGAGTGCTGTCTTCTCTGCTTTTTCTGTCAATCTGTTGTTTTTCGCCTGCAGGTCTCCAAACCTCTGAGAAATTAAACATAAATCACCTGCAAATTCCAGGTCTTCTAGTGCCTTCTTCTTCTTCGGTTCAACCTTCCTTCTTTTTCTGGGCTTCAGACCGGCTAATGAACAAGGTGGGATTACATTAAAGGGTGCCTATTTTTAATTAATTAACAAAAAATAAGTTATAAAATTTCACTGATATGAGGGAAATAAATCTTCTTAAAAAGCATTAGGTTTTATCTTAAAAATGTATTTGGATTACTTCTTTATGTTTTCCAAAAACTAAATTTATTTCCGTTATACAGTCTTATCACTGACCTAGTTAACTTAAATTGAATTTACTTAAAAGTCTTGTTTACCAGATAGATTTATAACACAAGATCTAATCGCCTCTTAAATTTGATTCTTCCAGTCTTTATAAAAAATAAGAAAAAGCACAATGAAGTTTCAAGTGGCAGTGTGTCTCATGAGTTTATTTCCGTTTTATCATTGTTGTTTTTTGAGGCATTATCGTATGGCTTTTAATGCCACCTATTTACTTATTTCCCATGACCTTAACCACGGCCATTTTAAGTGCATCTTATATTTGAGTGTTGGTATAGTAAACGATGAAAGCGATTGAAGAGCCAAAAGCATCATGTATATTTAGTCCATTGCCTCACAAATTTACTAGTTAGCGTGAATAAAATCAAAAATTGACGTCAATGATGTTTCATTTATGTTGCCCCTAAAAATTTCCTTCTAAACTACGCCTTAACAGTTATGATTTTGGTATTGATAGCTAGACATCGCTTGGTAGGCATCCATGATTCAGTATTTGCCTCTCCTGATGAAATAAACTTTGTGAAGTACGCTGATGATTTAACTGTTTCAACGGCTGTTAACTCCCAGCTAGATTGTACCAAAATAAATAGCTTTCAATCTGGAGTCTGTAAATGGTCTGAGTCTAACGGTCTTAAACTGAATCCTTCTAAATGTCAAACTGTTAATTTCAGCTTAAGATGTAAACGACAGTTAAAAGAAGCCATCGATTCTCATGACAGTTGTAAGATTGATGACAATGGTATAGGAATTAAATCAGAAACTAAGTATCTTGGACTTATTCTCTCTTCTGATCTCTCCTGGTCTTCCCATGTCTTAGCGATTTCCAGCAAAATATTTCACCTGACATTTTACATCAACAAGTTAAGGCACTCGGGTATAACTCAACCCTCCTCTTACAGTTCATAAACTCTTGCATCCTACCTATTCTTCTTTATTGTTCACCCCTGCTTATTCTTTCCTGGTTTGCTTAAAAAGGATTATGTCACAATTCGTAGAATGCTGAAGACGATCAGTAGGGTGAGTGGTGTCCCAGTGGACCACATAGTGAACGTCGTTGTCAGTAGGCACTTAACCTCGTGGAAAAAACTTGCTAAAGGGATTTTGTCTAACTTGGAGCATCCACTTTACACTCAGCCTTCACCTAGCATATTCTCAGGTAGAACAAGAAGTAACTTCAGAAAACTGTATGCTCGCACGTGTAAGTATAAAAATTCTATGATACCATACATGACACGTATTTTATGTGATGAAAATAGCGTCAGGCAAGAATTGACTAACCTTTTTTCATCTAGTAAATAAATAATCTCCTCCATCCATCCTTATATACCTTCAAGTTTTACTTTTATTATTTCTATTATATTTATGGTCCTGTTGCTTCTTTGTTTTACTTTCATAACTGCAAACACCAACTTATCTCTATGACTGCTGTAATCTTTGTTTTTTCCCTCACCATATCATGTAAAGAGAACATTATATTCAATATTTTTAATCATGCAAGGATTTGTATACCGCATCGACAATACTGCGTGAAACAAGCCCACGGCAATTTCCACTTGTATTATTATCATTACCTTAGCTGTTATCATTATTATTATTTCCATTTTATGTGCTGAATGTTTTTGACATTACCCCTATTGCAAATGTGGAAAATTTTCTGTGTGATTAATTTTATTTATAATTTGAGGAAATTAGATGCAAGATATTGTTATTAATGCTGAAAATTCCATTCTGTATCACAAGTACTGTTTTTGGAATAAAGTAAATCATTATTAATATTATTATGATTGACATTTGTACTAACTGCTGATATGTCAGCAGAGATCAAACATTTCAGCACCATGTGATCAATCAGAGCAATACCTTTCCTACAACATTTGCTCACATGGTTTGAAGTGATGGATGTTGTGTTTTAGTCTATTAGAACACTTACAGTGACTAGAGTTCCAGGTGAAACCAGTTAACCAGTTCCGTATAGCATGAAATACGCAACCTGCTTTTCAGTGCTGGCCACCATCAATGAAATAAAACTCTGATTGATATCACATCAAAAGTTTTGAGAACACTTGTTCATTAGGGCTTTTTAACAGGCATCATTGGTCAGGAGGTTCGAATATATGAAATATACCAACAGTTTAGTTGAAGTTGTAAATACACCTTCAATTATCCTGTAAAAATCTTCATAGGTGCCTCAAAACAGAACGTCCTGTTAAGTAGAATCATTCAGTTTAAAAAGTTAAACAGCTTATAAATAAGTTCTAGTGGCCAATCATGATCAGTAGGCTCCAACAAGTTGGGCGCAATCACAGATACTTACCCATGATATTGACTGATGGTCGAGCTACACATCATCATTTGTCAAAAGTTAGATTTGATGAGCCACTGAATTCCGTCTTAGTAGCTGAGTGGTCCACGAGTTGTCCTTGTAACCTTAAGATCTTCGGTTTAACCTGTGGTGCGTTCCAGGACGCCTACTACTGAAGAGTCCCAAATTAGGACGAAACAGCTATCTAGGAATCCTTGGTTTTTTCGATAGTTCTCCAACTGATATCAATCCGTGATCAGATCTCAAACAGATCAAATCTCTAAAAACAATCTCTTGAAAATATAAGTGTAAGTTTTGGATTCTGCTGGTAACAGTTGCTTCACTGAAAACAGACTAAAGTACATAAATTAGTCACGAAAAGTTTACACACAAACACACACACTAGTTAAAGTAATCATAATAATGACAAATAACTTTCTTTTCTGTCAAAAATTATTAATGTTATTACAATCATTATTGTAAGAGGTCACAGTTAAGTTTGTTATGTTTAGTTTATCGATAATTACTTTAGATATATGCCCACAAATGTCAGAGGAATTTTCGGCCAGACAAAAAATAATATGCCTGAGTTTTATTCCCAGTGTTATTTGACACAATGAACACCAACTATTTGGTTTTAACTGATGCCCTGTAGCAGTTGTTTGAAAAAAAGTAAAAGCTGTATTTTAATTTGCATATGTTTAAATAACTCGGTAAAAGCTGTTAAGAAATCCTGTACGCCTTTTAATCTAAAGTTTGTAGAAGATAATTGATTCGGATCACTTTCCTTCCAACCGATTATTGCCAGTAAAATTAGTATATGCTCAGGAGCATGAATTCAATGCATCAGCTGACTTAGTGTTTTCGGTGGACGGTTTTATCATGGCACCTCTGAACCTATCTTTAGGTACAATAACTATAACAATCGGTGATTAGAATAAGAATAAAGTTTAGGCCCTGTGGTAGAGTATAATTCCATCTTGGAGTAATTTTATCCAATAAAAATCAGTGCTATAGTATTATTTAATTGTTAATAAAATTTCGAGTAGAATTTATTGTTCATAATTGTACCAAGACACAGGCATAAGTTCAAACCTTGTGGATATAATTCCATCATTTCTTATCCCTTCATTTTATTGGAAGTAATACTTTCCTTATCTCCAGTATGGGAATCACTTCCATCTTATTGCATGTATTATGCGTAGATTTGATGAACAGAGGCTAAGTTGATATTAGATAGTTGGAGGCAATCGGCAAGAAACCTTGGACCTAGGTTTCGTGCTAGTTTGCACTCATCAGCAAGGCGTATCTGCAACCCTGAAGGAACTCATGTCCCTTCTGAGATTCGAACCCGCGTCACTTGGTGCTGCAGTCAGAGACGTTACCACTGAGCTATTTAGGCGAGCTACCTAGAATGGTAGCCACATTGCAAATACCTGACTGATAGAATTCAGTCTGCACCAAAGAAGGACTAGATACATCACACTAGGTACTAGTGTTCAATCAAAAGAGGCTGAGTTGTCAACCTCTCCTTTCAAGTAAGCATTTTTCTTTTTAGAACTTTTACACCCTGTCGTGTAATTGTGTGTTAGTGTATGCACTAAGACTGTTGGGTTTCTTTCTAACCTATTTATCTTCGTGGGGTCAATCATTCTACAATCAGACAAGTTCCTTAGTCCTGATAACCTGATCGATCAACTAATTTGAGGTATGTGGGTGAATTCACAGCCATTGCAGATTTAATTATTTTCTCCAATTGTGTCATTATTATTATTACATAATTGTTTCCTTTAATTCCTAGAGGAACATAGGGCTTCAGCCACGCGTTTCCATTGCGTTCCGTTCTCTGCTAGGGTCTTCACCTGGCTCCAAGTCTGACCACATGCTTTCATCTACTCTTCACATGACCTCTTCCAAGTCACCCACGCACTGACGACCAACTCGCCGCTTCCCTTTCGGCTTCCACTCGAGCAATGGCTTGTCTAGTGATGTCACTTGATGGTTTTCTCAGAGTATGGCCAGCCAATCCATCTACACTTCCTCCTGCCTATTTGTTTCACAATTGGTTCCTGCTGTGTTAGTTCGCTCATTGACAGAGATCTCTGTTGCTGATCTTTTCTGGCTGGCCATCTGATCTTGAGTGGTATTGAGCGAAGACAACTGTTAATGAAGGTGTGTCGTTTGTTTGAGATGCTCTTTATGACGCGCAGTGCAAGTCTCTGATCCGTATAGTGAGTAGCACTGACTGACTTCACACTGAAGTTGAAAATCCGGATCTTACTTTTGATGCTGAATTCTGTTGACCTCCATACAGACTTGAGGGTGGTGAAAGCTTGTCTTACTTTCCCGACCTTCGCTGTTTTGATATCCTCGTCAGTTCCGCCCGCCTGTAGTTGAAACGATGCTTCCAAGGTAGGTTGTTTCTTTCAGGTTCCTCCCATTTATGCTCATTGTTGTCTGTTGTTGTTGTTGCTGTTGGTGGTGTTGCCCAGGAATCTTCATCACCTCTGTCTTCTTTATGTTCACCTGAAGTCTTATCCTTGATGCTTCTTCTGCCAACTTGTTGCTTTTCGCTTGCATATCTTCCAGTTTGTGGGAAATCGGAGATATATCATCGGCGAAGTCCAGATCCTCCAAGTTTTTTGTGTGAGTCCATTTTATGCCTGTTCCCTCATTGCATGCTGTTTGTCGCATTATCCAGTCTATTGCAATCAGAAAAATCATTGGCGATAGTAGGCAGCCAACCTTGTCTTACTCCTGTCCTCACTTCGAAGGATTCCGTAAGTTTCCTGTTGTGGATTATTTGGCATGCAGCATTATGGTACAGCTGTTGGATGAGATGTATAATTGTCGGTGGTACCCCTAACGGTTATGCTACCGACGCAACTGTGTCATCAGGCTCCTTTAACTTACAGAATTTGTCCCCTTTGAGTGAGTTTGTGAATTTAAATGCTATCCTAAATCCTGCTGTATTAACAATTCTACGCAGGGTTACAGAAGTCCCTTCCTTACATGGCACAACTCTCTATGCCTTAAATTCACTCTTCTAAATATTATATTCACTAGTTCCACTACAATGTTTTCTTTTTTCTTTCCAGCTTTCTTGATTTGCCTAATGAATTCATGGGTAGTCAGTTCATGACAGTGCTTCTTCTTCTACGCGTTTTATTCCACCATTTAGGTTTTCCATTGCACTGCTTAGTATCTTTACATAACTTGGCTTGCCTTTATAGATAACTGATAAGGTCACCTTATGTTTAAAGTCCAATCAGATCTGTGCACACTAACACTTAATAATTAATCTGATGCTCACTAGTGACTGGCTCTATACAGAAACTTACCTGGAGTTCTGCTGAGAATTCTTAACAAGCGGAGTTCACCAAATCTGGTAAGAGATCATTTGCTCGCCAATGACAGTGGCTGGCAGTTGCGCTATATATATATATATATATATATATATATCAGAAATTGGCAGAAATTAGGGTTCATGGGCAACTAAGCTGAGTCCTAGTGACTGAATGGTATACGAGCTCACCTTGTAACCAGAAGGTCCTGAATTTGAACTCCATTGGATGTGTACTGTGAAGAGTCCCAAACTAAGACACCTCTCTGGTACTTCCAGGTGTTACAGTAATTATCTAAATGATTTCAATGCGTGATCATACCTACTGCCAATCAAAACCCTGAGAACCAACAATCGACTGTCTAAATATTTATTAGAGTGAGTTGGCTTTTTATAAAAGTTAGCGCATGATTTAGCTTCTGTTAGTTATATTTTATAATCTAAAATAGCCATATTTCGCAAACTATCCATAAAGATATCTACTTCGGTTAGAGATACTGGTGATCCCATTGCAACCTCTTCTGTTTGTTGACATAACTCACCCAGGAATTCGAAGACCTCACAGAATAAATTTATTTGATTAAAAGCACACTGTGAAACATTATTTTTAACTACTGACGTTTAAGGCAAACTTTACTACTCATAATCACATAAAGATGTGTAACACAATTGGATTCCCAGAATAGTTTCTTAGGTGGGTAGCTTTGTACAGTGAATGAGTTACAGATTGGTACTCAGTTGCTTTCTGACTGCTTCTAGAGGCTTGTTAAATAGCATTTCGACATAAAGACTAGTGTCGTCAAAACTATTCATTTTTTTATTATTTCCTATTTGAAAGTTATTCAACTTCGTCCTCATTTAAAATGAATTGGTTGGTCTGCAATCATTAGTAAATAATAATGTCTCACTGTGTTTTTACCGAATAGGATTAATAATTGGTGGTGATTGAAGGATTAGTGAAAGTCTGTTTTGAAGAAATACTCCATAAGAATTAACTCAGAGTCCTTCTGAAAGAAATAACATCTGAAATACCATTATCTCCCTGCAGTCACCAACATTTCACCTACATGTCATGCGACTGAGTTCCAATTATTATTATTATTGTTTCCCTTCATTCCTAGAGGAACATGGGGCTTCAGCCGTGCGTCTCCATTGCGTTCGGTTCTCCGCAAACGTTTTCACCTGGCTCCAAGTCTGCCCACACGTTTTCATCTCCCCTTCACATGACCTCCTCCAAGTCACCCACCCTCGCACTGACGACCAACTCACCGCTTCCCTTTCAGTTGGGTTCCACTCGAGCAATGGCTTGTCTAAAGATGTCACTTGATGCATTGTTTTCTCAGAGTATGGCCAGCCAATCCATCTCCATTTCTTCCTGCCTATTTGTTTCACAACCGATTCCTGGTTGGTTGGTTCGCTCATTGCCAGAGATCTCTGTTGCTGATCTTTTCTGGCCATCTGATCTTGATTATTGAGCGAAGACAGCTGTTAATGAAGATCTGTAGTTTGTTTGAGATGCTCTTTATGACGCGACTGAGTTCCAAACCACCCTCAAACTATACACACTGCAGTACCTCGTCATCCGAATTCTAATCACTATGAATGAAAGAGAAGGAGAATGTTTTCAAGTTTTTGGTGGAACGATCGTACCTTGAATTTCCAAAGTAATCCAGGTTCATAGTGCATTTGCATTCAGTAAGTTGGTAATACATTTCGATAAAGAAAGAAATACTGGATTTGCAGTATGAAATAATATCATCATTCTTTTTCACAGGTTCTCATCAGCTGCAAACTACCTGAAATTACAATGGTTATAAATAATGACACTCCATACTTCAATGTTTGAAAGGTAATAGAGACAACAACAGCATCAGAAATATAGGCATTGCAATTTTTAGTTTAAGTCGCCATAAATTTATATGCTTTCAGACTATGAAAAAGGTGGGTGAGAGAAGACAGAAAAATCTATTAAACAGTGTTAGCTTGTACGTCTGCATGGCAGCTCAAGAGGGTTAAATTTCATCAAAATGAAAACTTGCTTAGCGAGCTGAGCTCACTAGTTTATATGACTAATTAGTGTAATCAAATTAATGCGGTTACCAAGGGGTGAGAGACTGACTACACTCTCTTTCTGTGTGCATAAGTTTGGTCTGAAACGATTGACTGCAATTACTTCAGCAAATCGTAATAAATTCGCTGTCCTTTGTATGTTTAATATTTTAAAGGATTTGGAGATCTCGACGAAATGACCCGTATCCACAAGGTGTTTGGTAATTGCACTTTGTAAATATCTGCTTTCTTTTAAGCATAAGTTTCTTGGAATATGCTATGAAAACCGGATAGAAGCCCTTCTTTCTGTCCTTCCAATGTCCTTGCTGCCGTAGGTGCACGTAAATTTCCAAATGTGGTTTTAGGTAACATCAGCAGGGTACTTATCCAGTTTTGATTGGTTATAGAGCATGTAATGCTGTATAGCGTCACCAGCTTAGCTTCAGGGAAACACCTTTTTATTGCTCCTTTCATCTTCTTGTCAATCTTTTGAGATACCTCTTTCCCTTTGAATGAGAGACGAATGAACACTTTCTTCTTTTCAACTGTTGGATACTTCACTTTCTCGTCCTTTTCTTTGCTGTACTTTAGAATAAATCTCTTTGGATATCCGTTTTCCTTTAGGCATTTTTCAACATAGCTTAATTCTTCTTCCACATTGTTAGGCGAACATAACTTCCTGGCTCTGTTGTACAGTGTCCTTACTAATCTTCACTTATAGCTTATAGGGCAGAAGCTGTTGTGATCCAAGTTTCTTTTCTGCAGATGGATTTTTCAACCATTCAATCGCTTCTTCTTTTTACATTAAGGGTTCAGAAAATTGAACTCGTTGTTGTGTTTATATTCCATGGTGAATTTAATGTTTGGGTGGATATCATTAACCTTCCTGAGCTGCCATGCAGACGTACAAGCTAACACTGTCTAATAGATTTTTCTGTCTTCTCTCACCCACCTGTTTTCATAGTTTGAAAGCATATAGATAGAGGAAGAAATAAATACAACTATGCTTTCAGTGCATCGGTGGTTCAACAGCAGAACACCTGCCAACCTCGCATTTGGTCAGGGTTCGATTCTTGGTCCACGGATTTCTAAACCTCCCCTTGACGGTAGTAAAACTGGAATACAGGGAAGGTTGAGCGTAAGGCTAGTAACCTTATTCAGGGGAAACAAAACATTTCAGCTAATGGAACCTGAAAGCTCACATTTGAAGCTCTTTGTTCCACTCACACTGCAAAGTAGTGAAAAAAATGTATCTAGTGGTGTAATCCATTTCAGTGTTCTCCAGTCGCCCACTGATCTGCAGAAGCCTCAAGGAAAAGATCCCGCATCTGACCACTTCTATGTGCATATATCAGTTCACCTGCTGCTTTGGAGCCAGGTACATCGATCGTTTGACGTTCACCCTGTCCAAGAGGATTCAAGAACACTGTCCAGCATGGTTGCGAAAAGGCAATACTGGTGCAATAAGGAGTGTGATAATTGGACATCTGGTTAACACTGATCATTCCATTTCAACAAACGCCTCCTTCAAAGTAATCTACCGAGTCAAGAACAACCTATCAAAGGCAATACGGTTTCGTCTTCTTTGTATCGCTGAAGCTCTGGCCATTCATATAGAAAAACCGGAGCTGTGCATACAAAAGAGGATTACTCAACCACTTCTACTGTCTTGGTAACAACGTTTTTGATTTGATTTTTTGATTTTGATGACTTAATGTTGTTTCTTTGCCTGTTCTTTAATTGCTTATAATTCTTGTATTCATTTAGAACTCTTACGTAATTTCGTATTATCTACTTTGTTCCTATGTGCATCCTGAGTAAAACTCACTCATCAAACTATTCGTATTATTACATAACTTCTTTTAACAACTGTTTGTGACAACTCATCACCTTTGTTACTACCCTAATTTCACTAACACCTAATTTGCTTGACTGATTTTGTATTACGTAACTCCAATTACCAATCTTCATCTGTTTACTTTAAATAACTATAACCAATTGTATTTTAGTTTGACAATTTTAATGTACACATACATACAAAATAACACATATATTTGCGATTGTACAGCTAAGAAAATGAATTCGCCGAAAAGAGACTCTTCGCTGATCAACGTGTTTTGTTTTCATTAATGCCTGGATGGGGATTATCCATGAATAATCTACTTCCAGCAATAAGATATGATAGTTAGGCTTCCAGCATTTTCATCTGAAAGAACCACCAATCACTCTGCTGAGAAATCAGCTTGATATTCTACGTACATCTCTTTCTGTGGTGCATCAGTTCAGTTCTCTACAACACTTCTTTAGTCATTGTTAGTCACCTAACGAAATCTGGTTAGTTATAGTTAATGTGACCAAAACAATTAGTTCGACTGAGAAGCTCTTTTCAACGGATTCATTTTCTTTAACTGTGCAATCTCCTTAATATACAATTTCTTCACAAAGGAGAGCAGTAACAAAAGAGACAGGGACTCCTTTGCGAAAACGATGTGTACAAATGTGATTGTCTATCTAAAGAAAGTGAAATCACTGAAAAGAGGCCCTCGGACATATCACTTGCTTTCATTA
Source organism: Trichobilharzia szidati (assembly GCA_944472155.2). Classification (NCBI taxonomy): domain Eukaryota; kingdom Metazoa; phylum Platyhelminthes; class Trematoda; order Strigeidida; family Schistosomatidae; genus Trichobilharzia; species Trichobilharzia szidati. The sequence continues at coordinate 22,367,801 of OX235272.1, read as the reverse complement.
TTGCTTAGATGGGGATTATTCATAAATTAATAAGCAATAATTTAAATTACAACACCCAAATATGCGATTCTCCACTCCATGCTGAACTAAAATCAAAAATAAACTAAGTTGAATCAGTAGGATTCGAACAACGCGACTCAGTTTTCCTTACCATCCTTAATTATCACCCACTGCACTAACAGCAGTATACCAGTAATGTCAAAAAAGACAATCTAGACAGATGTTATGATCATAGGAAGCAATTTTAACTGAGTAAAAATGCCCATTAAAATTTTCAAAAGAATGGACACGGAACAAAGAGTACTCTTTTCGATAAATTCATCATCAGGTTCTACAATTATATATACATTATAATGAATGAATGAATTAGTCTTATGAACAACATTAATGTTGTTTAAATAACATCGAATCAATAATATTGATAAATTACAGCTGAACAGCATCAACATAAAATAAGCTGAATGTCAGAAGAATTATGAAAGATAATGGTACAAATTCATGAATTTATAGTCTCTACTGAGGGCCAGGGCAGTAGTAGTGGCTGGACTTGTTTCTTTTGAACACAGAGCACTGGTTGTTTCAGGTGAATTGCAATAGCCTCTGCTGTTTGGAGCATGAGGTGCTTCGACGATTTTGGTAGTTTGTTAGGCACCCGGTATATTATAGAGAAGGATTCTTCTACGCTGCCTTTGTGACCGGTTTGAACGAGATGGTCTAATATCGAGCTGTTAATAGTTTCAACTACACCTTTACTTAGCCATAGTGGGATATGTTCTCGAGCACGAAAAATCAGGTTCCTAGAGCAACGGCCAATATAACTCGCTCCACAAGCGCAGTTGAATTGATAGATACAATTTGAAGTGGCTAGTCTAGGTACTTCATCTTTCAGTCGAGGTAGCACCATCGGTCGTGTAGAGAATAATACGTGTAGTTCGCCAGCATTAAAAGTTCTTTGAACTGATTTTCTTAATTTCTTCGTAATTATCTCGCTTGGTATATCGCCCATGAATTGTAGTCGTATATATAATGGCTTCTTGTTTACAGATAGTGAGTAGTCCTTTTCCGCTTTCTTTGTCATGTGTTTCTTGATAAATTTTTCGGGATAGCTATTGTCGATCAAAGTATCATATAGAATGCTTAATTCATCTTCAATTACTTCCTCTGAGCATATAGCTCTAACTCTGTGGCTGAGGGTCTTCACCAAATTTCTTTTGTAATTGATGGGAACGAAGCTGTGAAAATGTGTATATTGTCCTGTCCAAGTGCTTTTTCTATGCAAATTTCTTTTTATGCTACCGTCTGGTTTTCTTGTAAGTAGGACATCCAGGAAGGCAATTCTGTCTTGGGATTCCTCTTCGCATGTGAATTTCATAGCCGAATTTACTTCATTGAATTCAGTAATTATTGTACTCCTATCAGAACCAATTTTGCTTAAAATATCACCAAAACAAAATAACTATCATTGTGCGTAAACTACTGAAATACAATTATAATTAAGTAGTATACCAAACCCAAGCTAATCCAGATCATCTCACCACGAGCAAAGTTGATTGTTTGTTTTGTATAATCACTTCAAACATTATGTAAAAGTATTGCTTGACAAAACGCTAAACGATTTGTAAGTAGTCTATTACATATTTTGACATATAAGGGCTATTAAGAGCAAAATAATTCCTATAGTTGGATAAATTCATTCTCATGAAGTAAATTTTCATTCAAAAGATGACGTGCAGTACAAGAAGAATGGAGAAAAATTGTGAATTATTTATTTCATTTAATCGTTTTTAAAAGTATATAGTGCAATTATTAATGTGGGAATCTATTCCTTTCTGTTTACCGTGTTTATTCTTTATAGGTTTTATTGATACTGTTGAGATGTTCACGTGTCGATTTGCCGTGAGGTCAGACGGACGAAATCGTCAGATATACATTTTTTTATTACTTTTACTCATCCAAATGTAATTTTTAAATGACAAATTATCGTTTTACGTGTCTTGAAAATTCATACAAGAGAAAAGTTGGTTAATCAACAATGAGTGGTAACTATCCTATGATATTGAAATCCAACAGGTAGATTGATTGTTCACTATGGTGTAATTAGTGCTATAGTATTTAATCCTCAGTGCTAATGGAGTTCTCCAAGTCACTGAGCTAAGTATTCCGCTGTTAGATGGTTGACAGCAATCACTAGAGGTCAACAGGGCCAAGTTTCAAGCATATTGACATTCATCAGGAAAGCTTATCAACAAATATAAAAGAAATGATATCCCCGTACAAATTCTGAACCGATCATATTCCTGATTTTGGTGGATTGGATTGTTCAGTAGGCCGTGATTGAAGAGTGAAGAGACAGGAATACGTTGGACTCATTATAAAGACCTTAGAAGGTTGTGACTTGGCAGACGATCTTTGTCCTGCGTCAGATAAATTCGAAAACTTACAGGTGAAGACCAGCAAGTTGGCAGAAGAAGTAACAAATATAGAGCTTCAAGTAAACATAGAGAAGACAGAGGTGATGAAGATTATTATTATTATTGTTTCCTTTAATTCCTAGAGGAATATAGGGCTTCAGCCGTGCGTCTCCATTGCGTTCGCTTCTCTGCTAGAGTCTTCACCTGGCTCCAAGTCTGCCCACACGTTTTCATCTCCTCTTCACATGACCTCCTCCAAGTCACCCATCCTCGAACTGACGACCAACTCGCCGCTTCCCTTTCGGCTTCCACTCGAGCAATGGCTTGTCTAGTGATGTCACTTGATGGTTTTCTCAGAGTATGGCCAATCCATCTCCATTTCCTTCTGCATATTTGTTTCACAACCGGTTCCTGGTTGGTTGGTTCGCTCATTGCCAGAGATCTCTCCCTGTTGCTGATCTTTTCTGGCTGGCCATCTGATCTTGAGTGGTATTGAGCGAAGACAACTGTTAATGAAGGTCTGTAGTTTGTTTGAGATGATTATGGCGATGAAGATACCTAACCAAAAGCAGGAAGCACCTATCACTATTGCTGGATGAAATCTGAAGGAAGTTAATTCTTCCACTTAAATAGGCCGTGTCGTTTCAGCTACAAGCCAAACAGATGGAGATGTCAAAAGCAGGATCGAAAAAGCCAGACAGACCTTTATCACTAAAAAGACGGTTGCAGCGAAGGAAATTTTCCTCTCGATAAAGTCATCAACTAGGCTGCATATTCGTGGGAAAGTTCCAGAATAATTTCCGGTCAAGGGTTAAATTAATAAAATTACTTTTATTACTCTAAAATTGGTGTGCAAATCTACTGTACATGGAACAGAATTTGAATTTTCAACATTAATGTCAAGTCAGTTCTTGTTTATGATTCAGAGACTTGGTGTGTAATGGAAAGCATTTCAAAGAGGCCACTGCAAACTTAGATCAACAGCTGCTTTCTGTCAATACTGATGATCAGATGGCCAATCAGAACGGAAAAGTAACAAGGAATCCTGTCAACGAAGCAACCAATACACAAGAGAAAGTAGAGATGAATTGTGCATATGTTGAGGAGACCACTGAGAGACACCACGAGCTAAGACTTTAAGTGGAACCCTAATGGAATATGATGAGTTGGGTATGGATCAAAGGATGACATGTGAGAGATGTTATGAACAAAAAATGAAGGCTTTCTGAGAAATCATTGAGCCTGACAAAAAATACTAGACGAGGCCGAGTGAAGGGGAGATGTGCTGCTGCAGCCCTATGTTCCACTCGGAACCCAAGGGAATAGTAATAAATAATAATAATAATGGTAATAAATGCATGATAGTATTTACTGATGTGAATCCGTTGACTTGTCTAGTTTTCCATATGAACATAGCGTGACAATTCAGAAACTCAGTGGAAGCTGTACAAAAGGTATCGAAAGCTTGACAGTTGTTTAAGGATGTTAAATACACTGCTATTTGCTTGGTAGTGTGGAAAATCTCGAGAAAATAAAGAAATTTTTACGGTTCATTTATGTAACAACAGGTGAGCTACTGTGATGTAGAAAAATGTACAGTAACGGTCATATATTTTGAACACTTTTCAAAACTAATCTCCTTTGAACGTTTCATTTGCAGTATGCAAATAATTACATGGAACGCGTGATAATATATGAGTTTTGTGCAATTTTAACTTTTTATTCCCCTATGGCTTTAAATATTTGATGAATGTCTGTCATTTATTCAAAATTACTAACGTTTCCTTTTAGTTTTATTGTTTTGGCGTCTCATTGTCAGATTATATAAAAGTCTGTCATCCACTCTTTACTTTACCTTTCAGAGTAACGTTCTCCCTATACATTTATGTGATTACTTGAACATGTGGTCATTACTGTATTGCTATTTGGTAGCCTTATTCTCAATAATATGGTTATATACAGTATACAGTCTTCAGCTTGGTTATATCTACTCCTTGAACATGATCTTCAACTCAGAATCAAAGAACTTAAACCAGCTGTGAAAAGATACAACATGTATTCTTCCATATTGTCGCATGTAGACAACTGTGGATACCGGTCTAATGGGGATATGTAGAAATTTTAAACATTGGAAACACCAAAATGTCAGAAGTTCCTAGAAGCCTGATACTGAGGTGAATCAGAGATCAGCAGACACATAACTATAAATTAAATTTATCAAATAATTAAAAATGAGCCACATGACAAAAACATTCATATTACAAGTCCATAAAAACAAGCAATGCAAATATAAATTAACAACCAGTCATGAGAATGGCTGTCAGGAGATAAAATTATATCATTCATGGACAATTCAAATAAGATCACTTCATATCAAAGCACGCGTTGTAGATGTTCTGTCTAGAAGGATAACAAGAGCTTCCCAATTAAATCAACCAGCTCAGAGAACACAATCAAATCAAAATCATCCATCTGAAGCACTAATAATAATAATGGCTTTATTCCAAACAGTATTTGTTATTATTATTTAGAATAAAGTGATCTACAGTATATCATTCAACAGAATTTTATTCTGCCTGCAACATTCTGTATTCCTTGAAGTATTTCTGCCTTCAAATTATACCAAGCTGTGTGTTGAAAGCCATTCAAAATTGTATGTGAGTACAGACTGTTCTTCATTTCGCAATCAGATCGTTTAAGAAAAGTATGCCTGAGTAAATCTGACGCGTTGTTCCCTGTAGAAGATCGGGGAGCCCAGGGATTTATCCTGTCTTAAACGTAGACCAGAAATTATCCCTTAAACTTTTGTATATTTTAATGAACTTCATGCTTTATGTGTTAAACTTTAAGAGCGAATCATAAAGTCATGAGGTTCCTGGTATTTTATTTTCAGTGTGAAAAAACTAAAAGAAATCGATTGCAAGAATTTTTCATTAAATTGCTTACCTTTTCTTTCTCCAGTATACCAAGAGAATAAAGCATGAGACCGTCGAAAGTGGTAAATTAGTACATGGTATGTAATTAGGCAATTATGTTTGAGAGAGGTGAAAAATCACTGGAGCTGCATCAAACAACATACAAAAAGTGTTACGGTTAAGTATTGATATATCTATTTGAAAGCATTCGCCACTGCACTTTCTATTAACATGTCCAATTGGTGATTTTATGAGGCTTTCATCGATTTCAATGTAAATTTCATCACGAATCAAAATCATTCAGAAAAACAACTGAAAAATGTTGGGTGCTTGACAGCTGTTTCGTTCTAGTTAGGAATTCTTCACTAGTAAGTGTTCAGGGATTTTGTCCAGCCCCTTCAGTTTGTGAAGCAAACGCGTAGCGCAGGAAGCACAGGTTTCAGTATCTAAAGGGGAGAGGAAGGCAAATATTAACCTTGAGATTACAAATGTGCCAAGGGATAAGCGCGAAAATGACCGAAACCTTTATGCAAGGCTTCCCGCTGATTGTTTCCACCACTATCAATATAAAGGGCACTTCTATTGCAAATGTACCTACTTCATGTTTGCATATGATTGATGGAATTTAGTTTGTATGGAGGACTAGATGGTGAGCAGTGAGTAAATACTGGGAAACTGTTATCATACAACTGAATAAAAATAAGCTTAGTTAGAGACCTTTTAAGGGGAATATAATAACTGTGTAAACCAAGCTGGAATTAGTGATTTGCCTTGTGTCAATCTTGTTATGCCGCTGGTTCACCTATTGCATATACATATATAGTTTTAAGAAATTCAACATAATAACAGAAGCCAAACCATTTCAGAATCTTTCTTGCCGTATTTTTATATAAAACAAATGTTGACTCACCAGCCAGCCTAGCTTAAAATAAAAAAAGCCTAGAATGAACAAAATGCCTTTTTTTAAAAAGTCTGCTAACATCAAATGGCTACGCAAGTGTAACTGACTTACGGAAAATTCTACAATTCGCTAATCTTAAACTAAACACATGGAGCAGCATCTTTTAACCCACACCTTTGGAATTGTGTGCATAGATATTGGGCACTTATTCTCATGTTTACCAATGTCAGCGAAAAAATCATCCTAAAAGAAAGAAACCGCCGGCTAGCTCACATAACCCTTCACTGTTCAACAATATGTTTCTTGAAAGTCATGCATGTAAATGAAACAAATAATGAATCATTTAGTCACACAAGATGGTAATAATAATAATTTGCTTCATTCCAAAACACTACTTGTGATACAGAATGGAATTCTCAGCATTTTTACTACAGTATTGCATCCAGTTAGTACATTATCAAAATACATAATACATAAGTAAATACAGCACATAAAATTCTACACAGATAGAGGAAATCTTAGTTCATTATGACAACAATATATTGGCATGTCGGTAGCAAAGCCAAAGTTGAACAGTGTTTGAAGGTGTTAGAAACGTAGGTGCTATCATATTTACTGGCGTAAGCAGAAGAAAGAAACAAAGCAGCACATAACGGAAAAAAGAGAGAGAGAAAAGGAAAAGAAAGAAAGAAAATGTTGTACCTATAAATGATATGAGTTGGAAAGACGAGGTCCAGTTGTTATACTGACTATTTAATAAATTATAGCTATCACATCTAATGCTTTCTTTATCGCACAGAACACGAGCTAAGTAGGGTATGGTTGAGTTTTTTTGCTTGCTTGCTGGTGCGAGCATATAGTTTTCTATATAGGCTTCTGGTTTTTCCTGATGAGATGTAAGGGGCGAGTTGTGAGTGAAGAGGGTGGTGTGAGTTAGATGAAATGGATTTGGCCCATTTTTCACATGAGTCCATGTGCCTGTCAACCAGAATATTAACAAGCTGGTTAAGTGGTACGTTGCTGGTTTATTGGGTTTATAGTGATCCCTGTGCTACATAGCTGTCTAATATTACTGAAATCACCAAACTTCTGTGACGTTTTACATGTTTCCGATTATTTGGTCGTGTCACATTCATTAATGCTGTTTAAACACCAATTACTATTATTGTTGTGCTCTCCACACTTCGAAAACTTTCTGAATGATTCCAGAATTACCCGATTTTACACATATTTCACAACTGAAATCTCGTCCCCAGTGGAACATACGGCTTCGAGCTAGAGGCTTGAAGTTTTGGTAACAGTGGTGTTTATTTTTACGGGATGGGGTTGCTAGCTTAATGCCCCACCTTCCCTCTTTACCATTTTTATTAGTGGCCTAGCGAGGTAAAGGAGTGCGTCGGTGGCCGGGGATCGAACCCCGGACCACATGCGTGGTTGGCGAACATTCTACCACTGTGCCACCGACGCACATACATATGTATATTTACATAGATGCATATCTGTACATATTTTAGACTTCTAGAGCAGCCATTTCTGTCGTAGTTAAAAAATATTCCACTTTTCCCACTAATTTGATAAGTGTGGGAAAAAACAGAAACTCATTATGAAGAATAGAACAACTTTTCATAATTATATATTAGAGAGGAAGGGGATTAATTGAATGAGCAATATTCATATTTGATTAATTGTACAACAACTAACAGAAGAGACACATTTTCTCCTGAGTAGACAAGTGTCAATAATAATTACATAAGAAGAGGAGGAGAAGAGATAAAGTGAGAGTAGGAGTATAAAGTGAAATAACTGAAGAGTGAGATAGTTTATTTTAGTATTAATAAAGAAAGAAGTAGGAGGTGGAAAGTGAATGCATAGCTGTCGGCTTGCATAGTGCTTAAATTAATCGACATTTTATGTGTCGCATTTCTTTGTCTCGTCTCATCCTATTAATAAGAAAGTAATAAAAATCGAAACAGCAGGTTTTCTTCTCTCTACAGTTAAACGGATTGATGAGGAAATATTCTTGAATTTGTCAAGAATGATATACTTATTATTTTTAAGGAAAGCATTTCCAAGAGGTTACTGCAGAGTTTAATCAACATCTGTCTTTGCTAGTCATGAAGGTCAAATAGCCGGTCATAAATAATAAGTAACATGGAACTCTGACAGGCAACGCACCGACCAACAACCTACGGTCAGACGAATTTGCCGAAGAAAATGGAGTTGGACATAGGATGAGATAGTTGAGTGACATCACACGACAGAACTTCCAGCGGAATCCTCTGTATCCGAAGGTGACATGGAGGAGATCGTGTGAGCGGGAAATGAGGACATGTGTGTGAATGTAGAACCACCTAAAAACGAGTGTAGGCAACCGAATGAAACAGAGATGTGCTGTTAGAGCCCTATGCTCCAGCCCTATGCCCCCCTAAGAATAACAATGCTTAATAATATTAGCTTTATTCTAAGAACTATGAATGTGTTAAGTTTCCAGTGGTATTGCAATTCACATTGATACTTTTTGTTCCAAGACGCTAATCTTTATTTTCATTATGTTTTAAAACCGGTTTAAACCGTTACTTCGTTTGTTAGACCGTGTGCTGCCTGGCAAAGAAGGGATCTCTGACACTATATGTAGAATTTCTAAACATAGCAGGAATAAAAGTGGCATTCGAATCTACAAGCTCGATTAGAAATAAGCTTTGTCGGTTAAACTGTCCTGTGAAGCCCACTAAACAAAACAATTAAGTTTAGCCAAAACCCTGCCTGTAATTAATGTGAAGCTAAATATATAGGCCAAAGTAGTGTACTGGGATCTGTCAGACTAGTGGATTACAAAAATCTAGGAAAACCTAGATTAGTTGACTCTAATAAGTTAAGAAATCTAGAAAGCAGCTTAGATATAGCACTACATGCAGGTACACATTACCATACAATAGCATGATAGATGATATTCTTGCAATCTTATGTATCAGGATTGGCGGAGAGTATGATAACTGAAGCTTTATTTATCGAATCCACTGGGAATATATGCGGTAGGAATGATTCCGCAGAATTCCCAGATATCTGGAAAATTCTACTATCTTTGCTACAAATGGGAAGGAATAAATAGAACCATCAAAATAAAGTTGCTTAGTCACATCTGATATGATTATAAACAATAAATTGTGTCTGAAAAGTCATCAGTTATATAATACTGCTTCAATGTGTGATAAATACAATGAATATATAGATATGGAACTACATAGTAATGCGCTTTCCAAGTCCTACACATATATATTAGTGTTCTGCTTATAATTCAAAGTGAAATATAATGTGTATCACTTTTACTAGTGAATACTATTCATGAATCAAATTGGTTTTAATTTTTCAGCATGTCAACCAAGCGGATGGTTTCAGTTTATGTAACTGACGACAGTAGTTTTGTGCAGAAGTATTCAGCTATCATTATCATAGTGTCGGTGTTAAAAACCACTTCTAAGAAAGAACGCCGAATAATACGAAACTGTGGGCATGAGGAAATAACTCTTACTCAGCTGAAGACAACTAACAAATAGACAGGGTGATCCTGACTACTGAAAAGGCCACCCTAAGAATGCATTGTTTTCTCTCCCAAAAATGTTCAGAAAGGTTGCAGACTTCATTCTTAGACAAACAACTTCAGAAACGGAAAGCTTTAGAAGATTCGTTATTTAGGCGTTTCTATACGTGACGGTTTTCAAAATTACTTCTTCATCAACGAATTCATAGGAAGAAAAGTACTCACTGTATACTGCATAGGATTATCCTAAATTCTATGTTGATAAAACTTCAGAAATTCTAATTTTTATGGGAGAAGAAACACACACAACAAACAGACTTTTTGTTGAATTTTATTTTCACAAAGAAGCAGCTGTATGTCTTTTTTTTGAAGAGAAAATGAAGTTAAAAATCATATAAACGACTTCTTCCCCACATAGTAACCCATCCGATTATATGTATATATATACATATATATTTACAAATAGTTACAATTGTTGTTTGATTGGTTGGAGGATTTCATCATGAGCTGATATCAGTTAGAGAACCATTGGAAAACCCGCCAGGGAGTACTGGACAGCTGTTTCTTCCTAGTTTGGGACTGTTCATCACCACCCACCCACCGCACAGGGGCTTCGAACCCCGGACCTTTTGGTTACAAGGCGAGCTCGTACACCATTAAGCCAGGTTTTCCATTTTTTCCCTGACTGATGTCAGCTGATGGTGAAATCCCCCAGCCAATCAAACAAATTCCTACAAAAACCAATACTTGGCAATTGTTGTTTGTTGAACGCCTGGAAGCTGTCATTAACACTGCTGAAGTTTGAAAGAAATTTCAACTCTTGGCTTTGTAAATAAGTAAATAAGTATTACTTACATAGTTTGTGATGGTTTAGAATAACATACCACACTGAATGTTAAATAAACTTCAGGGATGACAATAATTTTGGAATTCGTGCACCCACATATATATTATTCAAACAAATGGTTTGTGGTTATTGTTTACAATACAGTTTGATGGGAAATTTCATGGCTACATAAATTGTCAGAATTCTGGAGCTGATATGGTAGAAAGTGGACTTGTAAATGTGTTGTAAATGCATTTTATCTCATCTTTAAACAGCATAGCCTTAAGTGTATTAAACGTCACAAAATCCATTACTGCATACTATAGTAATAGGGAACAAACATTCTACTGAATGTTCTCATAGTTACTGAGATAGAATTATTAGAAAAAATAAGCCGGCAAGTTCTTTAAATATTGAGTTTCACTTGCGATTCCAACTATCAAAAGATAGTTTGCTTCTTATACTAACAGAAAGCAGGGGGTCTCAGTAATAAGTGGGTACTTTAGGTATTCGACATAGAGTAAATTAACTTTGATGAAAAAAATATATACTACTTCTGGTATATATATTTTTTAAAGTATGAGTATGTCGCATACTGCATTTATTATGCATGCAAATCAGTTTTCAAGTATGAATGCCAAAGGTGTTTACATTCCACGATATCTTTTTGCTACTAATAGGACAGTAGAGCAACATGAGATTTTTTAGCTGTTGTTGGTAGCGGAAGATACATCAATGGGCCTGTATGTCTGATAAATAACAGCTTCAATTCAATCACTTTTGTACACAGTGATCTATAGAATAAACGATCGACAACAGGGTGAATTTACACCGAAATTTATTATTATTGTTTCTTTTAATTCCTAGAGGAACATAGGGCTTCAGCCATGCGTCTCCATTGCGTTCGGTTCTCTGCTACAGTCTTCACCTGGCTCCAAGTCTGCCCACACGTTTTCATCTCCTCTTCACATAACCTCCTCCAAGTCACCCACCCTCGCACTGACGGCCAACTCGCTGCTTCCCTTTCGGGTTCCACTCGAGCAATGGCTTGTCTAGTGATGTCACTTGATGCATTGTTTCCTCAGAGTATGGCCAGCCAATCCATCTCCATTTCTTCCTGCTTATTTGTTTCACAATCGGTTCCTGCTGAGTTGGTTCGCTCATTGCCAGAGATCTCTGTTGCTGATCTTTTCTGGCCAGCCATCTGATCTTGAGTGTATGCGCTGAAGATGTTGCTCAGTAGAGCAATGAAAGCTTCGCAACCAAACCATCCAGCTCAGAGAACACAACCACACCAAGATCTTGAGTGGTATTGAGCGAAGACAACTGTTGATGAAGGTATGTAGTTTGTTTGAGATGCTCTTTATGACGCGCAGTGCAAGTCTCTGATCCATCCGTATAGTAGCACTGACTTCATATTGGAGTTGAAAATCCGGATCTTATCTTCGTTTTGATGCTGAGTGCTGTTGACCTCTTCCACACAGACTTGAGAGTAGTGAAAGCTTGTCTTTCTTTTCCGATCCTCGCTGCTTTGATATCCTCGTCAGTTCCATTCTCCTGTAGTTGAAACGATGCTTCTTAGGTAGGTAAAAGAGGTTGTTTCTTTCAGATTCCTTCTATTTATGTTGGCTGATTGTTGTCTGTGGTTGTTGTTGTTGCTGTTGGTGGTGCTGCCCAGGAATCTTCATCACCTCTGTTTTCTCTATGTTCACCTGAAGTCCTATCTTCTCTGGATGCTTGTTCTGCCAACTTGTTGCTTTTCGCTTGCATATCTTCCAATTTGTGGGAAATCAGACATATATCATCGGCGAATTCCAGATCCTCCAAGTTGACACCGATATTTATATGTCAACTAATTGAATACTCTGGTCAACTTGTTCATTTTCAACGTTTCATGATGAATAATTCATTTATCATGCATTATTATCTATTGTTTTTTGTTTCAAGCCTGATCACGGTTTGATATCATTTAGAAAAGCATTGAAAACCAGCGATTGCTGGACAACTATTTCGTCCTAGTTTGAGACTCTGCAGTAAGATACACCCAGAATCCCACCAGAGATGGAATTCAGAATATTCAGTGATGAGACCGAATTTGTTGACTATCCAGCCACGCACTGCCATCAGTGTCATCACAGGTATTCATTAATCTGTTGTACACTTCCAGCTACCATAATGGAAATTTTCTAACAAATTTCTGTCAAGTTTTGTACAAGGAAACATACTAATCTTTTTATTTTTCAAATTTCTTCTATCAATATTTTGTCCACATGATTTTGCGTAAAACTAAGTGGAAAATGTTTATTCCAATAATTTAAGATTTGCCCATCTCTTTTGGCCATAATGGAGTGTGTGAATCTCATAAAACTACTGACCTCATGGTGGAATTTACTGAAACATATTTGTCCTATTCACTGACTGGGAGAAAAATAACATGAACTTCATTCGCCATTCAGCAGTATTACTAATCAGTAAAACTTCCCTTGTCAGTATGGTTAAAAGCTTTCTTTAGTACGAACAAAATATCTATGTATATTCATTACAATTACAGCGTTTCGTTAGAATCCTCTAGTTACAATAATGTGAGTCCTAGCATGGATTTGACTAAATTTTGAATAGTATCCATATAGCTTCGTTTTATGCACTTTGTGTTCTTTCAGTATGATAAAATCACATTAGAAATTATTTACTAACAACCCTGATAATATAGCGTCCATTATTTTCAGAGCACTAAAAAAACTTTATTCCGTGAAAATTCCCCATCCGAACATTGATAAAAACAAGACAAGCAGTTCATATAAGACGTTGTTTTCACCGAATTCATTTCCCGCTTTAGCTGTACGGTCGCATTTAGAAGCAATTTCATCATGAAAGAGGGTGACAACAAAAGTGACAAGTTGTCACAAACAAATACTCGCCTATGACATTGGCAAGTAGTTTGACAGAAGTTTGGATTCATGAACCTTTGGATTGGGTTCCAGTGGCTTAATGGTCTACGAGTTCACCTTATAACCAAGTCATGGGTTCGAACACGGGGTGCGTGCCGATGATGAGTCCCATACTAAGACGAAACAGTTGCACAGTACTCCCAGGTTTTCCAGTGGTTCTCTTATTGATGTCAGCTCATGATGTATTTCTGAAACAAACACAGCTGTTAATATTGATCAGTGCATAAAAGGAGTAGAATGAGTGTATTAGAATTACGTAACAGGATGAATATTTTAGGTTCTGAAGATTCAATTTGTTTCTGGAGCCATTTAAGAATACGCTCTGAAGCCCTTACTTGCAGAGATCGATGAGTCCTCCCTATGTATGTGTGTCCACACGTACATTCAAATTGGTAAATACAGTGGGATGTGACGTCCTTTTTTGCATGTTCGAAGAGCTTAGATAGATATATTGGCTTTATATTCTCTATTATTATGATATTGGCTGCATAAGAAGTCTTTTTAACGGCAGCGTTTAATCTTTGTCTAGTTATTAAGCTGCAATGATGACTCATATAGGGTAGCTTGATGTACACGTCTTTCTCAGGGGCGAGTTGGAGAGTGGGTCTTGGTGATCTGACTACTTTATATCTCCTGATGAACTTGTCTGGATAATTGTTATTAACCAGAGTTTGTGTCAACTTTCCTTCTTCCGCATCAAGTGTGTCTTCAGTGCATATTCGTTGGATTCTACTGAAGAGGCACCTTACTAAGGCTCTTTTGTACCGAACAGGTCAGAAACTGTGGTAATTAAGATACTGTCCTGTCCGGGTAGGTTTTCTATAAATAGATCTTTTTATTGACCCATCAAGCCGTCGACTAAGCAATATGTTTAGGAAAGATAAACAGTTATCTTCCTCTTCTACAGATGTAAGTGATATACTATTCTGAACTTCATTCATTCGATTTAAAATTGAGGTAGCAGAACAAGACTTATCGCTGATGATTACGATGTCATCTACATACCTTCTATAAAGTGGCACATTTTCGATTAAATCCTCCGATAAATTCTCAATGTACGACATATAAATATCTGCTAAAAGGGGCCCCAACGGACTTCCCATAGCAACACCATCAACTTGGCGGAAACAATCGCCTTCAAATGTAAATATAACATTGTTACTACAAAGAAGTAATAAATCCCTTAAATAAGATTTAGGGAACAGGATTAAAAAATTGTTTTTTATGCAGCCAATATCATAATAATAGAGAATGTAAAGCCAATATATCTGTCTAAACCCTTCGAACATGCGAAAATTCACGTCACATCCCACTGTATTTACCAATTTGAATGTACGTGTGGACACACATACATAGGGAGGACTCATCGATCTCTGCCAGCAAGTAAGGGCTTCAGAGAATATTGTTAAATGGCTCCAGAAACAAGTGAAATCTTCAGAACCTATTAACGGTGAGAACAGGAGACCTAGCTCTTCTATTGCGAAACATATTATAGAGAAAAGACAAAAAATTGACGTTAACAGATCTTTTTAACCTATCTATGAATATTTTAATTAATGAGTTGTAATCAGGGCGGGTACAGGAACGAAGGAAAATATGGCATTGTGTAAGAGTTCTACAGAAATAAAAGAGTTATAAAGAGTTAGAAAAACCAACGAACAAAAATGAAGTCAGCCTTAAATCGACATGGTTGTTACCATGATAGTAGTTGAAAAATATTCTTTTGTATGTACAGATCCGGTTTTTCTAAATGAATGGCTGACGCCTCATTATTCAAAAACAGACTTTGTCAGATTACTCTTCAATTTACAGATTACTCTGAAGAAGGTCTGTGTTGAGATGGAATGACCAGTGTTGACAAGATGTTTTATTATACGGCTTTGTAGAGTCATTAATTCTTTTCTGCGACCATGCAGGATAGTCTCCGTGAACCTTTTTAGCCAGGATGCGCGTTAATAGACATGATTTTTGGTATGGATTTGACTTAATTTTGATTACTATCTAAACGGATGAGTTTTATTCATCTCAGCTTCTTTCAGTGGGACGATATCACACTAGAAACTATTCACCAACAAGCTTCATGATTCCATTATGGATAAGATTTTATTTTGATAAATCACACAGTGTTGTACAGTTATATTAACTGATGACGTTTCGAGCACAAACTATTGCTTATAATCAGATCAAGTTACTCACACAACTTCTTTCCTTGATCTATATACATGTGTGGAATCGATTAGATATTGGAATAAAATTCAGTATGAGATAATGTACATTCAGAGATAATAATACGAGTGTTATTGATCAATTACAGTCAGATGAGAAACAAGATGAGTGTTTTTAAATGTATTTAAATACATTTAATCCCACTCCAAAAATATGATGGAGATATGTGGATGACACTTTCACAGTGTTCAAAACAGAACATATCTCTAGCTTCTTGACACATATAAACTCACTAGTAGAGGGAATAAAATTCACATTTGAATCGGAAAATGAACAAGGAGAATTAGCTGTGTTAGACTGTAAAATAAAACGAACAGAAGAAGGTAAACTGCACACTAGTGTTTATAGAAAACAAACGCATTCTAATAGATATTTAGATTTCAATTCGTCTCATCCTTTAACTGTTAAGACAGGCTTAGTTAAGGGTCTAACAAACCGAGCAGTAACACTAAGTAGTACAAAATACACTGAAATGACAGTGAGCTACGTCAACTACATAGGTCAAACTAGTAGGTCAGGGGTAGTCAGATTGTCAGAACATAAGAATTTAGCTAAGGTAAGAATGGTTGACCCAGAAAAGATAAGTAATTTAGAAAAAAACTCAGCAATCGCACTTCACGCATTAACAAACAACCACACAATAGGGTGGGAGAGGGTTAAAATTTTAAAGAGTAACATAGGTAGGTGGAGAGAGAGATTGATTACTTAATCCTTGTTCATTGAGTCTACACCCAACACATGCAACAGAAATAACTCAATGCAAATACCAGAAATATGGAAGATATTATTACCACCGGTCAAATCAGAAGAGGATAATAAATAATCTTAATATTCTATTTCAATTCAAGCACATTACAAAATTCTAAGAAGTAACTTATTATGACTTTAACACTGTGTGATTTATCAAAATAAAATCTTATCCATAATGGAGTCATACTCTATCACAGTTTTATACTTATATCAATAAAGCTTCATGACATTAGTGTTGGTTATCAGATATTTAGCCTTTCAGAATACCCAAACAGTTTTTATTCTCCCTGTCTGTCATATCGCCTCTTTGCTGTTTATGGCCGCATATTTATGTTGTAGAACGCGGTTCACGTAGATCACTGAGAAGTCCATGGAACAATCAGATATGCATACCTATCAGCATGTTCTTTTAAAAGTAACCTATAGATGAAAATTCAGTTGGTAACTAAGGAATGTTGAAAAGGTGGAGATTTGTAGCTCAGCTTGGTGATTTTGACTTGGTTGTGTTTTCTGAGCTAGTTGATTTAATTGAGAAGCTTTCGTCGTCCTTCTAGACAACATATTCAGCGCAGGTTTTAGTATAAAATGAACTCAATTATATTGTCCATAAATAATATAATTGTGTCTCGTGGCAAACATTGCCGTGACTGGCTGTTAATGTACTTCTCGACTGATCATTATCATTAACTTGGAGTTCAAACTTTCTTGTCATGTGATTTACATTTTATTTATATTTTTATTGTTCCCTTGGGTTCCTAGTGGAACATAGGGCTTCAACTGCACGCCTCCACTTGCTTCTGTCTTCTGCTGTACTTTTCACCTGCATCCATGTTAGTCCATACTGTTTCAACTCCTCTTCACACGATCTCCTCCATGTCACCCTTGCACTGACGTCCCACTCGCCGCTTCCCTTTCGGGTTCCACTCGAGCATTGGCCTGACGCGCGATGTCACCCAGCGAGTTGCCTCCTCAGCCAGTGAGTGTCCAATCCATCTCCACTTTCTCCTGCATATTTGTTGGGCGATTGGTTCTTGTTTTGTTTGTTCCCATAGTTTGTTTCTTGTTGGTGATTCTTTCCGGCCATCTGATTTTGAGTATAGAACAAAGACAGCTGTTGATAAAGGTCTGCAACAGGCTGTTGAAAATATTCTTTGTGACCCGCCGCTAAGTTTCTGATCCATCCGTATAGAAGAACTGACTGACTTGACGTTTGTATTGAAAATCCGAATTTTGTTGTTGATGCTGAGTGATGAAGATTTCCAGATTGGTTTCAGGTTGATGAATGTGTTTCTCGCCTTCACGATTCTCGATTTGACATCCTCGTCCGTTCTACTTGCTGTAGTTGAGACAATGCTCCGTACATAAGTGAGTGAATGAAGTAACCTCTTTCAAATCCCTCCCGTTGATGGTGATTGGCGCTGGATGTTGCTGTTGTTGTTGTTGTTGGTTGGTTATTTTCATAACCTCCGTCTTGTCTATGTTCACCTGGAGTCCTGTCTTTGCTGCTTCTTCGACCAGTTTGTCGGTTTTCGCTTGTAAGTCTTCGATTTTGTGTAACATCAAACATAAATTTACTTTTTATTAGCTGGTAAATTTGGTCTATAATAATTTGTTTGTTAATTGCTCATTCACTTGAATACCAGTAACATTTTTAGAAATTCCCTCACATTTTTAGTATTTCCTCTATTTAAAATTTCCATATTATACCAGTTAAACTGGTGTCCATAATTATCCACATTCATGTTTTCGAAAGAATGCATGTCATGTCCTTTTACAGCCAATTTGTGTTCTTCGATTCTGATTTGAAGGGTTCACCCAATTTGACCGATGTAATTTCTTTTGCAGTTCATACGGTTTATTTTGTAATTGGTATTAGTTTTATCTTCTTCTTATTCTGCTGAATCTTTCGATTTGCACAGTATCAATTGAAGTGATTATGCTGGCTGGCTTGTATGCCATATCCATTTCAAACGATCTTAAAAATCTAGTTGTTATTTCAGAGATATTTTTCATATATGGTAGAGCAAATTTTCTTATGGTCTTTGAGGTTGGTGTTGTGACTCGATTTTAAACGCTTTTTGATGAAATCGTGAGGACATCCATTCTTTTTGAAGACGATAAGTGCTTCTTTTCTTCCATTCTCTTTAACACAGAAGTTCTACAGTGTGTTTGAACTCTTTTAAACAATGTCTGCACGCAGTTTTATTTTCTGTGGGTAATCAGGTTATCACTAATACAGTTGAGTATTTGTGTGCGTCGATGTTTTCTATATACTTGTGTTTCTACATTTCCTGTGTTAGTTCTCTTGAATAAGACATCTTAGAATGGAATTTTATTGTCTAATTCCTCTTCTCTTGTGAATTTAATGTCTTTAAATATGCTGTTAATTAATCTGTGGGTATATTCCATGTCTTTTTAATAATAATAATAATAATTTGCTCTATTCCAAAACAGAACTTGTGATACAGAATGGAATTCTCAGCATTTTTACAACAGTATTGCATCCAGTTAGTACATTACTAATAAATAAAATTCTACATTCAGTTCATTATGACAACAACATATTGGCATGTCGGTAGCAAAGGTAAAACTGAACAGTGTTTGAAGGTGTTAGAAAAGTAGGTGCTATCATATTTACTGGCGTAAGTGGAAGAAAGAAACAAAGCAGCACATAACGGAAAAACAAAGAGAAAAAAAAGAGAGAGGGAAAAGTAAAAGAAAGAAAGAAAGAAAATGTTGTACCTATAAATGATATGGGTTGAAAAGACGAGGTTCAGTTGTTCTACTGACTATTTAGTGAGTTATAGGTGTCACGCCTAATGCTTTCTTTATCGCACAGAACACGAGCTAAGTAGGGTATGGTTGAGTTTTTGTACTTGCTAGTGCGAGCATATAGTTTTCTATGTAGGCTTCTGGTTTTGCCTGATGAGATGCAAGGGGAGAGTTGTGAGCGAAGAGGGTGGTGTGAGTTAGATAAAATGGACTTGGCCCATTTTTCACATGAGTCCATGTGCCTATCAACCAGAATATTAACAAGCTGGTTAAGTGCACGTTGCTTACCCTGCTGACAACCTTTAACATCCTGCGTAATATGTTATAGTCTTTCTTTAGTAGCCCGGGAAAAACTAAGGGGGGGGGGACAATAGATAATAATAGGCAGAATGCGAGAGTTAACGAATTGTAGGAGTAAGGGTTGGGTTGGGTTATACCAGAATGTCTTAACTTCTTGATAATCGGAAAAATCCTAATGACATGTGTAACCGACTTGTTATTCAGAACTTTAGGTCGGTAAATTTCCAAGCTAATTTTGTTGCACATAAAGAGAATGATCGTTAATACACGCTAACCCAACGTTAGTGCATCAGTGGCATAGCGGTTAGGACGCTCACCCACCATGCACATGGTCCGGGGTTCGATCCCCGGACGACGCACTCCTTTACCTCGCTAAGCCAGAAATAATGCTGGTGAAGGGGAAAGGTTGGCTAGCAACCCTATCTTGTAAAATAAGCACTGCTACAGAAATTTCAAGCCACTAGCCTGAAGTCCTATGTTCCACTGAGGAACGTGCAGGGAAAAAACCAACGTATATCCCCTCGAAATGTTGACAGAAAGAAAATTCATGAAATATAATCTGTATTTTCTAGATGAGATATCCACTACATTACCGTGAAGAATAACGCCGCATGGTAGTTATAGCCAGTAAGTTAAAGTTGGTTGATTCACTTATTCAGACTTATTTTTACCATCCACAAAAATTGATTGTCCTAGAACTTGAAAAGTCTAATTTATTCGAATTTTCATGTCTTTTACCAACATGGTTAATGACATCTTATCAAAGAGTGAAATTCATAATCCCTCTGTTATAATGTTAAAATTCCTGAGAATGTTTTATAAGCCACTGAAGGAAGTAATTCATGCATTCCAACTGGAACACAGGGTTTCAAGATAGAGTTTTGAATTTTCCATACCAACAGTGATTTCTACAGGATGAGGTAGCCAGTATCATACCACATGTTAGCGGGGAATTGCGCCTGAACAAAGTGAGTGTTTGATGAAGATTCTCCTATGGAACCACCGGCGCACACTACAGGAAGAAGCAGTAAGTAAATGGAATTAATTCATTCTTCTTCAGAGACAATAATCTTAAATTTATAGAAGGAATCAATTTAATGAAACAGATATTTTCTTATATTTTCAATGTATATATATATGTATTGATAATATGGAAAGAACAAACGAAAGTAATTTTAAGATACCAGCATAATTCCAAATATTACTGTGCTAAAAAGTGGTTCATGTTTCACCCATGATACCATTCACTCCAGCGTATAGTCACTGAGATACATTAAGAACTGATTTTTTTGTTTTTTAATATAACAAAACGCTAAATAAAGTGAAGAAAGCTAATTTTATATATAGCATGTGTTTCATCATGAACAACTGTTATTTTCCAAAATTATATTTCACTCAGGATAACATTTCACCAAATTATCAGCAATTGACTCAACCTAGTCACAATATTTCTTCTGCAAACTCATAAAGTTGAAAAACGCAGAATAAACAATGTGTTCGACAAACAAATAAAACTGAACTAAAGTTTTAACAGTGTTTATTTTTTTTGGGGGGGGGGGCAGAAATAGGATACTTCTCCTTTACTGTAAAGTAAATATTAGAAAAAATCAATTTGTGGAATAAGCAAGTGAATTCGAAGTGTTCTTTTTACAATTCCCTAGATATGTTCACCTCTGATCATTGAAATTTAAGAAGAATGAAATTAAAGTTATGTAAATAACTTTTTGCTTATTTTGCCCTTTTTTATTGTAAGCATATTAATTGAAATGCTCTATTCCCAACTCTCGCCTTGTATCTCATCAAGTAGAACCAGAAATCAGTATAAAATAATTTATGCTCGTACAACCAAGTACAGGAACTCAATGATACCATACTTGGCCCGTGTTCTAAGTGACAGAGACAATGTTAAGCGCGAAACCTATAACTTGCTTTGTTGTTAATAACATAATTTTAGGCTCTTTTATTTCTCTCTCATTTTGTATTCTATAGTGAACTCCTTCTTAAACATACTTAGCTACCTAAATTATTAACATTGGCTTACTTTTTTGTACTTTACTGTATTCCTTCTTTTGTGTATCTACTGGTTCCGATTATATTAGCACTATGAGTAGTATAAAATTTTCCTGTCATTAACCATCATGTAATTATTAGTTTTTGTGGTTGTTTTTTCGTATTTGTTATTTTTTTCGGCAATATTAACTGACAATCATTGGTTGTGAACGCCATTGTCACCATCTTAAAATTTTGTATTATGCAGGATTACTCACACTACCACTACAAACATTGCATTAGACCTGACAATAAAAAACAAAACAACAACCCTGAAATGTTATTTTATGATTGTTTAGTGTTGTTTCAACCAAATTAACTGATCATCTTGGCGATAAACATCCTTAAATATCATTTCATAACTTCTTGTATGACTATAGCTTTACTGTCACCATGCATAATCATATCATAGCTTCCACTACCCAATACTGAGATATTATTATATGCTGTTTATTTTCCTTTCTACTTCTTGGTATTTTTTGCATTAAAAAATTATTTTGTGTTTTTCGTGTTTGTTTTTTTGCTGTTGGTGTCTTTACATTTATTTTTATTGAAATACTCCTTTTAAATGTTTGATAAAATTAGATGCAAATATTGTAGATATTGTGCTGAAAATTCCACACTGTACCACTAGTACTGTTTCTGGAATAAAGCAAATTATTATTATTCTCTATTAGAGAAATGAATGCCTTTCATTTCTCCTACACTCTGTGCTATGCAATAAATAATAGTAAATGCTGGCTGTCCACAAAGAATTGTAGGCAAATTCAACACTGGTTCTCTAACCAATGTCAGCTCATGATGAAATTCTGTAACCAAAAGCAATGACAACTGGCATCTTTATGCTGGCTATAAGCGGAGTTGTGGTGTAGTGTAGGACAAAACTAACACCTGAATACATCCATTTTCATTGCAAAGTTTATTTATTTCGATTATTTAAGCCTTCAATAAAGTGGATCCTCTACTGTTTGGAAAACACATAAAAGGAAATTGGTTGAAATCATAAAAGGATAAGTTGAATTCAGTTACATTAATTAATAATTAACCTACAAGTTTCGGACGCTGTGTATTTGAAAAGCAAGATATTACATATGAATTTTACAGAGTAATGTAGAATCACAACAAGTGATTCAGCAAAGCGACTCTTTTCAACGAATTTATTATCAAGCCAGACAATCATTTATATATAATGATTTTAAGAATTGAGTCAAAAGGTGTGAGTACGTAAAGTAGTAATATTATGAAATGCAATTAAAATTAAAATATTTGTGATTCTAATCATAGTTAAATGTGAAGTGGAAAAACAATTAATATCACATAGAACAATTCATAGGATGCATAGAACTTGGAAGGGATGAGAAATTATAGGATTAGTAGGCGAATAGAATAAAAATGCAAAACGTTACGTAACATTATGTGAAATTCGATAACACAGAATTTAAAGTTGCAAAACAAAATCGATTTAGAATGACAAGTGGAACGAGTGAAATAATACCGGGAACAATTCAAAGTGAGAATAGTAATAGTAACAATTGACATAATAAAGGGAGAGTATACAAGATGAGTAAACAAAATATGATTAGGGATTACCATACTTTAACATAGAGGGATTAGGGCCATGAAGGTTCGAGAGGTTGAACAAACTTTCTTATTTTGACGGCCAAAGCTTCAACAATACAGATGAGTCGGGTACGTAGTCGTTTGGGTAAATTACTTTTTGCCTTGTAGATGAACTTAAAGGTTGAGGCTGTAGAAATATGGTGATCAGCATCGACCAGATGTTCAGTGGTTGCGCTTCTCACTGCTGCACTTCCACCTCTTCGTAACCATGAAGGATAGGGTTCTTTTGCTTTCTTGTACAAAACCCGAGTCGAACGACCGATATACAGCTTGATAATAAATCCGTTGAAAAAAGTCTCATAGATGAAGCACTTATTTTGATTTTATATATAATTTAATAATTCCCACTGTAACATTAAGAACACAGTATTCAGAGAAGAGACTATTTTCAACGAATTTATTATTAAGCTGTGCAATCGTATATGTATGGTTTTAAAAAAAATTATATCCTGTGAAGGAATTGGATCAAAAGTGTGAACAGACGAAATAATAATAGTATGAAATGCAATTAAAATATTTATGGTTATTATCATAGTTAAATGCTAAGTGGAAAAACAATTAATGTCATATATAGAATAATACATAAGGTGTATGGATTTTGGAAAGGGGTACATAATTATAGGATTAGTAGGTGAATAAAAAATGTTACATAACATGGTGTGAAATTTGATACGATAGAATTCAATATTGTAAAAATAAGAAAATATAATAATTTTGGATTTAGAATGACAAGTGGGACAAGCGGAGACAATTCAGAGTGAGAATAGTAATAATAATAATAATCGTAGTAATAAGGGAAAGGTACATAGAATAACTAAATAAACAAAATAAATAAATGTCTATGCCTCTACGGCCAAGGCAGAAGTAGGGATTGTCTACTCTTTTGTACACAAAGGTCTGGCTTAAAGTCATGAATTGCCAAGGCCTCAGCTGTCTTTAGAAGTCTGTAGCGAAGAAAACGCTACCGGCAAGTTAGCATGGATTCGGTAGATGATCTTAAAATCATGGTCAGGGTTGCCAGAGTGACAGAAGTCGATCAGGTGTTCCAAAATAGAGCTTCGCACACACTTACTTTCTCCCTTGTAAAACCATACTGGAATATGTTCTCGTATCCGTGTGGAAAGCGTCCTCTGGCTACGGCCAATGTACCTTGCTCCACAAGAGCAGGTGAACTGATAGATGCACATGGAGGCGGCCAGACGGGGGAGCTTATCTATTAAAAAGATGGGGAACGTCATTTGTAATTTTGCTGCGAAGAACGTCTTACTGACTGCTTTAGAGAGACGGTTTTTGAGCATATCTGAAGTTTGATCACCTTTGAATTCCAAGTTCATGAATAAGGTTTTCTTTGTCCCAGTGGGAATATTTCACGAATAATATAAAATTTCTGAGTATTTTAGCAGTTATTGTGGGTTTATCTTCATGACTTAGACTTTAAATTTGAAAAAAAGCAACAAACATTAATAAAGCAGAACTTAATGAATTCATGAAGTTTTGGTAGAACTCTTCAGGCGAATACACTACATACAGGGATACACATACCATTCGAATTAAATTGAAGGATATGTGACTGATAAGCAAATAATCTACATTGAATCAGTCATGCGGAATGACAGGTCTGAATGTCTTATATTTCATGTTCAAATAGATAAGGAGAAGGGAGTACGACAGACTAAAATTAAGACAAAATGCATTACGGTTCAATTACATCACCTAAAGAAAAAAACTAATCATCTAACAAAGAACTTGATTATATCAAGAATTGAGAATTGAATAACATTGATAATAATAGTGACGGTGATAATAAAACTAGAGAGAGTTGGGAAAATGATACTGATAAAGGATGGTTTAAAATGAATTAAGAATGATAATAAGAGGTAGAATAAAATGTCGAATAAAAGTATTAAGAATAATAGATGTTACAAAATAAGACATTACTATGTTAGAATCAGAGTTACCACTATTTTCTTCTGTACACAGGGACAGGGTTTACAAGTTCTAATTGCACAGTCCTTTGCAGCTGCAAGCATGTTCCTGTTTGTTTGTCGGCTGACAACAGTGAATAGCCTGACAATGTCGATATTATGTCTGTAGTCTACAAATACCTTTGTTGCTTAACGTTTTGGCACACTGACTTCAGCTTTATTGAGCCTGGCGTCAAGGAACATTAGGCTTCAAAATTTGAGCTTCGGAGTTTCAATAACCCCACCTCTTAATGGGGTGGGGTTGCTTGCCTAACACCCAACCCTCTCTATTTGCAGGACTTACTACAGGTTAAGCGAAGTTTGAGAGCGCATCAACCGGGGACCGAATCCTGGACCACCTGGGCGGTTGGGGAGTATTCTACCACTTAACCAATGGATGTAGTGGTGCCTTTCATGAATAAGTATCGGGCAAAAACAGATAATACTGCAAACAATGATAAGGATGACATTTCTACATATGTTCAGATGCTTAAAGGATGGTTAGAAGTACAGGATACAATTAAATCCAAACAGTTTGCACCACACGAAGGACTTCAAAAGTTCGGGGTAAAGTAATTTACTGTGTTGCTTAAGCCTTTCATAATCAATTCGCCCCATATATATATATATATCCTTCACGTTCCCCAGTGGAACATAGGGCTTCAAGCTAGTGGCTTGGAGTTTCTGTAGCAGTGTTTACTTTACAGGATGGGGTTGCTAGCCTTATGCCCAACCTTACCTATTCACCAGCATTATTTCTGGCTTATCGAGGTAAAGGAGTGCGTCGGCCGGGGATCAAACCCCGGACCATGTGCATGGTCGGCGAGCATCCTAACCGCTATGCCACCAACGCACTATATGTTACACTTAGTTCTTATCAATTACTCCTTATCATCACAGAAATGTATGTTTAAACGCTTAAATGCAGCTTATATTGTCTGTATTGTTCAGGTTGTAGCCAGTTGCAAAGAATCCTGCGAATAATAAGAGACGCTGAAATCATGAAACCAACCAAATCCCTGCACCTGACACTTAAATATCAATCTTATATTTTTATATTTTTTTATATTTTGATTTACAGCTTGATTCCACACCGTATTTTCAGTACAAGTATGGAATTTTCAGCATGGATATCGGTAGCCCAAATTCAGGCCGACCATAGATATCGGGTGTGCGCCGGCAGGGGATCGAACCCCGGACCATGTGCATGGTCGGCGAGAGTCCTAACCACTGTGCCACCGACGCACCGACGCTCACTAATGACTGGCCCTATTCAGGTAGGTAAATAGTTACTTAGGCTCTAGTGGGAAGTCATGACCACTGGTGCCCAGCAGGTCGGATGTGGGGACAATTACTGATCGATGACATTCGATAGTGGTCACGCCATATCGTGAATTGGCAGAAGTTGGAATGCATGGCCTGGTCATTGGATGGGGTCCCAGTAGTATAATGGTCTACGAGCTCACCTTGTAACCGGAAGGTCCTGTGTTCAAACCCCGCTGAGTTTGTACTGATAAAAATTCGCAAACTAGGAAGAAACAGCTGTCCAGTACTTCCAGGTTTTCCAATGGCTCACTGACTGATTTCAGTTCATGATGAAATTCTATAACCAATCGAACCCTTGTAAACCAACATTTGAATAAAAAGTGAGCTCAGATTATTCTGGTACACATTTTTCATTCTTGCTTTGTTCAAGTTTATTTACATTTTGATTTTCTATTCAATCTTGCCAAATTCGCTTTCAGAGTGGAACAAAATACTTCAGCAACACACTATTACACTCGACTCTCTGACATCAGTTTACAGATGCCTCTACAAATGCTTTCGTTGTTTCCACCTAACATCACACCTGGACGTCAAATATATGTCCCTATAACCTTTGCTTCACTCGCTGAGGAGGCCGCTGGGTGACATCGCGCGTCAGGCCAACGCTCGAGTGGAACCCGAAAGGGAAGCGGCGAGTGGGACGTCAGTGCAAGGGTGACATGGAGGAGATCGTGTGAAGAGGAGTTGAAACAGTATGGAACAACATGGATGCAGGTGAAAAGTACAGCAGAAGACAGAAACAAGTGGAGACGTGCAGTTGAAGCCGTATGTTCCACTAGGAACCCAAGGGAACAATAATAATAATAACCTTTGCTTCCTTAAACCGTAATAAATAAAAACCACATTTCTTTTCTGTGTGTTTTTAATTTCACAAATAGAAATGTAAATATTTTCTTTTACGCCTAACTACTTTATTATTTTTTAAACACAAAACAATAGGATCCATTTTTATCTGTTGGTTTCATCTTCTCAACCCACTTCAGAAAGAAAAAAAACACAACCTATTCACAATCAGGGGGAGAGAAACACGTAGGAAACAAAGATGAATAATAATGCAAAATAAATGACACTATCTACATTTCCCCCAAAGTAGCAATTTTTTCCCAATTTATTTATAATGCCCAATTTTTACTACATTTAAACAGAGTAAAAGCCAATGACTATTGCATATAATTTATACAGCATATACTAATAAATCAGAGAATGATAATTCCCAAGTTAAGTAAAGCGCGTGAATATAACAAATAAAACTAAAACCAAACTTAGATTAAATCTTCGTGTAAATGTTTTAGTTTCAGGGAGAGAAAAGATTGTAAGGCACAACCTTCTTTTGTGCCACTTATTGTCTTCTTGTATGTTCCATTTTCATGCTGTTTCCAACAAAGATGTCGTAGAGTTTTACAAATTCTTTAAGTGTAAAATAAGTAATATACTACATTTTTTCCTCTTACTACTTATGTTCTTCGTATTATCATGATTTCTTTCGTAGATGAGTCATCAAGAATATCGGGTGACGATCTACTGCAATGGTACATTGGCTGTTAAATATTAATTCTTTGTTCTGAGATAAAAGACTCCAGATTGGGATATTTTTTGATGATGTGATGCCTATTTCACACATTTTTTTTATTGAAAATTAAAAAAGTAAACTTGCTTGTGACTTGAACTTCTGCTTGGCTGTTTTTACCTGGCTGAAATGCATAGTCTCTGTTGACATGTTGACGCTTTACTCATTCCTTGTAGTCCTTCATCGGCGGTCTGCTTAAATCACTGAACTACCCGAATTTCCGTAAGCTTAAAACGACTAAACTCTTCTGCATTTCTTATTGTTTTAACCATGCGATTATATCAAATGATCATTACATGAACTCGCGCACATATTTAATTAGCTTTCAGTGAAACTCTGTGTCATTGTTCCAGAGAAAATGAAGAAAAAAAGCATACAACTGGTTATCTCTCCGTGTATGACGACACTATATTACATAATACACTGCAGGTCATTACATTACATGTAAATCTTATATGGAAAGGAAATATTTTGGAAGTAAATACGATGAAAAATTTCTGTACTATGTTACTGCATATTGTCTGAAATAAAGCTTTGTCATTATTATTAACCAGATGTTATTTGCTTACCACACAGTTTACGACCAGTTCAAAGCCTAAAACGAGGGAAACGTATGGGTGGAGCTGTCAACTCAACAATGTGAAGGAAGTACCTCCACCATTAGAGAAAAAATAAACTTATGAAGGACTCCCCAGTTTGACAACGGTGGTATCGGAGGTCGAGAGCCTTCGGCTAACCAATGTATGCTCTTTGGGTGAAAGTAAAAGTAAGCATTTGGAAATGGAATGTCCTCATCATATTTGACGCCTATTAGACTGCCTAAATTACAGAAGAGATGAGATAGGTTATTTGTGTCACTGAAGCCCTATATTAAACTTGGAAGGCGAGAAATAGATGTTGATCTAATTGTAATGGAGAGAATGATTGGAAAATCTCTCCTGAAAGATCCAGTCACAATGGCTGTGCGTCGGTGGCACAGCGATTAGGATACCTGACGACCATGAATATGGTTCGGGATCCCACCCGAACGGACGCACACCTGATATCAATGGTCGGCCTGCAAAATTTGGGCTACCGATATCACATGCTGAAAATTCCATACTTGTACCGAAAATACGGTGTGGAATCAAGCTATAATCAAAATTAAAAAAATAAATTAATATTTGGACGTTTCAACTAACCGTCTAATTATTATCCATTTTTATCATGGATTTTATATCATTGTATTGACATTATTATAGATTGGATAATGCGACAAACAGCGGCGGGCAATGAGGAAACAGGCATAAAATGGACTCACACAAAAAACTTGGACGATCTGGACTTCGCCAATGATAAATGTCTGATTTCCCACAAACTGGAGGATATGCAAGAGAAAAGCAACAAGTTGGCACAAGAAGCATCCAGGGAAGATAAGACTTCAGGTGAACATAGAGAAAACAGAGGTGATGAAGATTCCTGGGCAACACCACCAACACCAACAGCAACAACAACAGACAACGATCAGCATAAATGGGAGGAACCTGAAAGAAACAACCTCCTTCACCAACTGACCTGGGAAGCATCGTTTCAACTACAGGCGGACGGAATTGACGAGGATATCAAAGCAAGAATCGGAAAAGCAAGACAAGCTTTCACTACTCTCAAGTCTATGTGGAGGTCAACATCACTCAGCATCAAAAGTAAGATTCGGATTTTCAACTCCAATGTGAAGTCAGTGCTACTATACGGATGGATCAGAGACTTGCACTGTGCGTCATGAAGAGCATCTCAAACAAAATACACACCTTCATTAACAGCTGCCTTCACTCAATACCACTCAAGATGAGATGGCCGGCCAGAAGAGATCAGCAACAGAGAGGGATCTCTGGCAATGAGCGAACCAACTCAGCAGGAACCGATTGTCAAACAAATAGGCAGGAAGAAATGGAGATGGATTGGCTGGCCATACTCTGAGGAAACAATGCATCAAGTGACATCACGAGACAAGCCATTGCTCGACTGGAACCCGACTGTATTGGAAGCGGTGAGTTGGTCGTCAGTGCGAGTGTGGGTGACTTGGAGGAGGTCATGTGAAGAGAGGATGAAAGGGTGTGGGCAGACTTGGAGCCAGGTGAAGACTCTAGCAGAGAAGCGAACTCAATGGAGACGTGCAGTTGAAGCCCTATGTTCCTCTAGGAATTAAAGGAAACAATAATAATAATAATAATTTGCATATCATATGATGATTTCATCCCCATCTTTTGTCTTTGTCACTGTTTATTCTCTAATTTTAGTGCTTCTCTTTATCTTTGTCCAATACATTGATAATGTGTTGTACGACGGGATTTTGTTGGAGTGTATCATGGTCATTCTGACCTTGGACTGTCTGCGGGAAGTATGCGATTCTTGTAGACAAAGTATTTGACCTCCCCCTTTTGGGGATATTTTGGCTGATTTTAAGTATTCGTTTTGGACTTAGAGTGGACTGTATAGCTGCCTAACCACACTGTTGAGGCAATTATGAGTTTTTGGTGTTACTATTGTTGAAAAGAGCCTTACATAGATTCCACTCGCAAAAAATGGTTTCCCATAGAAGTTTCGGGCTGCTGTATAGTAGGGCTCAAGAATCAGTCCTCTGTGTTTATACCACAAGGAGTAGGTTTGGGTAGCTACAATAAAAATTTGCTTACTGGAAGTGGACTTTTATCCTATACGTATCCAGTAAACTTGAAATTCAAGATAAATCCAATAAATAACAGTTGAAATCTGTTCTAAGAAAATCGATCGTAATCGTTGATCACCCTTGTGGGTAACGCCTTTGCTTTCGACATAATGACAGCTGGATTAGAATCTCATTGGAAACACCATCACTCACTGTGACGCTGTAGTATACAGCTGACGGGTCAGAAATATGATGAAACGCGTATTATAGACAACTCTGCTTACCACCACTAAGCAAATATTAGGTTTTTGATTTTCCCATGACATCTTGGACTTTGGTTTAAAATCTGTAGTGGTTAACGTGAATCACTACAAAGGAGATGGACAGTAGATGTTTATGCAGACTACTGAATCAATAAAAAGTGACACGCATTTTCACACAACGTGGAAAATGTACCCGTTTAACCAAGCATTGTTTGGACCAACAAAATTCACCAAAAATTGGTGACAAATTTATCATATCAATCCTAATTTCTAATTTAATTTTCATTAATTCTAATACAGATTTTCAAAAAATCTCACACATTTATCATGAAATTGAGCTTATCAGTGTTTGCAGATCACATATTTCTACAAATGCACACACATTTTTATTTGCTTTTCTGTCTGCATTTTGTCTGAATTTTTTCTCTCTCTCTATCTCTTGCACGAATAGAAGGCAGAATGATCACTGTAAAGTGTGAAAAATAGTAAGTAGTCAGAGGATAATTTATTTCAATTTAATTTTTATAAAAATGTCGCCTAAAGTTTTTAGCCTGTGTAAACCTATAAATATAGACATAAATCAGCGATAAAGTTTCAGTGATAATACTACTATTAATCAGTTTATTCCAACGCAGTATTTCTTTATAAATAGTATAATTAATTTCTAGTGTTTTTAAAATGCCATTAAATTTACTCTTTATTTAAAATAGAATCGTTTGTGATAACTACGAGGAACTAAATATGCAGTTTTCAATAGTTGGTTTGTAAGGATTAGATTTGTTCTGACGAGTTGATCACGGACTGATATCAGTGAGAGAACCATTGAAAATCAGCATTGGAGTACTGCACAGCCGTTTCACCCTAGTTTGGGAATCATCGGCAGTACGCACACACCACCAAGGTTCGAATCCAGGACCTTCCTGTTACAAGGCAAGCTTTTATACCATTCAGCTACTGAGACTCAATTCAATGGCTAGCCCATGAATTCTAACTTCTACCTGAAGCTCTAGTGAGAAGTCGTGACCAGTGAGGTTCAACCAGTCAAGTGTGAGGATGGATTTCCCACCGATGATATTGGTTGGTGGTCGCGCTAAATCACGAATTGGTAGAAGTTACAATTTAATGGACTGGCCAGTGAATCGCGTCCCAGAGGTTGAATGGTATACGAGCCAGCTTGCCTTGTAGTCGGAAGGTCCTGGGTTTGAACTTCAGCGGGTGCATTCTTTTCCTTCACACTCCCCAGTGGAACATAGGGCTTCAAGCTAGTGGCTTGAAGTTTCTGTAGCAGTGTTTATTTTACAGGAGAGCGTTGCTAGCCTCATGCTCAACCTTTCCTCTTCACCAGCATTATTACTGGCTTAGCGAGGTAAAGGAGTGCGTCGACCGGGTATCGAACTTTGGACCATATGCATGGTTGGCGAGCGTCCTAATCGCTATGCCACCGACGCACAGTGGGTGCATACTGCCAATGATTCCCAATCTAGGATTAAACAGCTGTCCAGCACTTTTTGGTGGTTTTCAGTGGTTCTCTAACTGATGTCAGCTCATGATGAAGTCCAGTAAGTAACCAATCTATCATATAATGAGTTCTAAATAGATTGCAAAAAGCTTCTAGATACTGAGTACTTCAAGCGACAGAATCGACTGCAATTCATTTGAAAGTTGCGAGTCTGTATACAGAACAAACTTGAGATAACTACTGTTGTTTCCCTCGCCTACTGTAAAATTAATAAATTCATAAATCTATTGTCATTCTTTCTGATTCTCCCGGTATTCAGTTTATTGCCATATTTATGTATATTGTCGTGTGCATATATTCTAAATTAGAATTCACTAACCTTTTATATTCGATATTATGTTAAATTATCAGTGTTGTTGAGACCAGTAATTATTTAACTTTATCACCGAAATCACCTTTGAAGGCTGTACAGTAGTTTTAAATTTACAAAAAAACTTATAGTAGTTCATCATTCAGTAATATGGGCTGACATAGCTATTATACGAGTCGGTGGCACAGCGATAGAATGCTCGCCGACCATGCATTTGGTCCTGGGTTCGATCCCCGGCGGACTCATGCCTAAACCACACTAAGCCAGTAATAAGACTGGGGGAGAGAGAATGTTGGGCATGAGGCTAGCAACCCCATCCCGTAAAATTGAGCACCACTGCTACTGAAACTTCTAGCCTCTAGCTTGAACTCCCATGTTCCACTGGGAACGTAAAGGAATAAACAAATAGGTGACATAATTACTCTGAAGTTGCTTTAAAAGTAAAATTAAAAAAAGTTACGTGATGCTCAACAGTACAAAGGAAGAAAGGGTTAGAAATTTGATAAGGTTAAAATTATTATGGAGTGAGAAGAAAGGTGGTATTTGAATGTCCATTTAACAGATGTGAAGAGGATGACAAAACCTACAAAAGCAACATGTGAGAGTGATTGTGGTGAATTATATTTTAAAAATAGAAGCAAACTAATTATTGAACAAATTAAAATTTACTAGTAACGATTAAAAAAGAGTTAAGACCACGGTAAAATAAGAGAGTGGACAAATGCTTTCTGTATACATAGTTCGGGGTTGTATTAACGGATTGCCACAAATGCCGAAACCTAACGCCATATGTACTATTTAGTTTCACCTTGGAGATAATCTTAAAGGACGATCCTAGTGAAGCTGTGTGGCCTGAGTTCATCAATTTCTTGAGAATTGAACTGGCAACTGTCTTCCATCATCCTCTTGCTGAGCGTGCTAGATAATGTCCAGAGATGCGTTTGGATAGTATATGCTTTGTGCAGCCAATACACCTAACTCAACAAGTGAACTTCTGAACACACAAAGAATTGACCCAAAGTGGTAGTTTATCCTTTACGCATCTACTGATCATCTGTCGACTATAGAAACTGATCTGTACGTCAGCCGAAAAAAGGCTTTTATTTGTGGTCTAGATAAGCGGTTCTTCAGAACTAACTATTATGCATGTATAAGTTACCGGAAGGAATATTCTTCGTCCACTAGTCAGCCTTTTAAATGAAGAAGATATTAGTTGAGTTTTCTTATATTTAATCATTGAGGTATCAGTTGTGGTGAGATTGATTTGAGCCTTGTGTCAAGTGTGGCACTGGGAAAAATGAGAATAAGGAAGGTATCCAAAAATGTTACCTTAATTAACTGCTTACATGAATTTAAATGCCCATCAACAGACGGTGTCCATGAGTTGGGTCAGAAGTACATCACTTACTTCAATCTGTTTGCCATATACTTTTGTCCTATCAACTTTTGAAAGTCAGTACCTATACCAATATTCGGAATACGCAAGGGGACAATTACTTAAATTTCTCTGTACGTTTCGTGGTTTACCTTGTATGCAAAATTGTCAGAAACTTTATTAAACATAGACGAGAAATTATATATATTGCGCGATATTGTAACACTAGTGCGAATATTTCTCATTAAGATGATAGACAGATGTAGATAGTTAGAATACATACTTATTCTATCGGTGCATTTTAACAGGTGAACAAAACACCTACCTATTAGTGCAGTTGCCAGTTTTTTGACGAATTTCACACTCTTTTTAACTAGTCACAGTCTGATTGATTACAGATGCCTACTAAAGAAATTTCAGAAGACTGATTACTGAAAAAAGAATATTCTTTCCGATAACTTCTTCATCAGGCTTCACAGTTATCCATAACTAGGAAAGAATTATTTTTATTGACAGCAGTGCTTTTTTTCCAAAGGTAACATCGTATCATTGATGTTAGAACTCTTAAAGTTATTTGAAACTGGATTGTTAGTAGATTACAGTCCGAAACATGTGTAAGTGCCAATATGTATAGCTGTAACACTTAACTGGACACCAGTATTCCAAAGAAACGATTACGAATATTAGTGTTGAGTCTAGTGGTACAAGAATACATATTACCCCTTACACATGTTTCAGAGTGTAATCTGTTAACAATCTACTTTCAAATAACTTCTGGAGTTGTGATATCAATGATACGATGTTCCCAGTGAGAAAACACTAATGTTGTCATTAACAGTAATTCTTTCATTATTATAGATGTAAAACCATAGAGTCTATTGAAGAAGTTATCGAAAAGAATATTATTTTTTCAGTAATGAATCGCAGTTTGCTAAGCAAAAGATATTAAAATGGAGACTGCTTAATACTGTGCTAAAATGTCCTGCTGCCTAATTCGAAAATACTTGTTGTTTAAAAGTTTAAAAGGAATCCAGACGTCAACTACACACTGTTTGACATATTCTGAAGTTTGAACTGCTTGGTTACTACTCATAAAACAGACAGCTAGGAGAACTTCCTAAAATTCTACATTACTGAAATCTGATTTTGACAAATTATGCAGTGTCTCATTATTTATTCTGATTCTCCTGGATTCCGCGTAGAAAAAAGGGCTGTTTCATGTTTCTCTCTGTTATCCTCTTTAGATGGCCATCCAATTTCTCAATCATGGACAATTTTGACATCTTTATACATGTCGCTTGTAGCTGAAACAATACTGTCAGGTTGGGTGATAACTGTGACTTGTTTCAAATTTTTCCCTCTGATGGCTACTGGTGTTTGTTGTTCATCACCACTTTCTTGTTCCATCTGAGACCCTACGTAGGATTCTAAATGAAGCAGGAATTAGGGTGGCATTTTAACCTACAAACTCACTCTGGTAGGACAAGCTCTGCAGGTTAAAGGACCCAGATGACCCAATTAGACAAAATAATATAATTTACAAAATACCCTGCAATGACTGTGATTGAGGTCAACTATGTAGGTCAAACTAGTAGGTCAGGGGTAGTCAGATTGTCAGAACACAAGAATTTAGCTAAGGTAAGAATGGTTGACCCAGAGAAGATAAGTAATTTAGAAAAAAGCTCGGCAATTGCAATGCATGCATTAACACACAACCACACAATGCGGTGGGAGAGGGCTAAAATTCTAAGAAGTAATCTAAGTAAATGGAAACAGAGAGAGGTTGATTACTGAATCCTTGTTCATCGAATCTACACCCAACACATGCAGTAGGAATGATTCATCACTCATACCCGAAATATGGAAAATAATACTACCAATCAAATCAGGTGAAAATCAAGTGAAATACAACGGAACTATATAAATGAATTTAGGAAGTCGTATGATTACCCTGATATGATTATGAGTAGCAATAAATTGTGCTCGAAACGTTATCAGTAAATTTAATTGAATTTTAGATCAAAAATTCAATTAAATCAATATGACCCGTTGCACAAGAGGTGGCTCTCGTGGCCCAAGTGGTCTAGTGGATAACGCTTTGGCGTTGGAAACTATGGGCACTGGGTTCGAGCCTCGGTGGGAACATCATCACTCACTGAGAAATGCAGGTACATCCAGATGACGAGTCCCAAATAGGACGAAATGCGCATCCTGGATTCCACTGCTAGTCACCATCCACCAATTAAAGTTATCAGTAAATATTACTGTATAACACTGTGAGACTTTATCAAAACAAAGTTTCCCCATAAGGGAATTACACTCTACCACAGTGCACAAGTTTTATTCTTATACCACTGTCTTGCCTTTGTTCACTTGAATTCCTTTCTTCACTGTCTGATTCTCCTGAACACTCTCTGGTTTCTATATGCAGATCTTCGAGTGAGTGCAACAGTAGACAGAAATCCAGATGTTTTAGAGTTTTCTCATTGGTCTTTGCTTATTGGTCCACATGGTCTATTGGACGGTCCTATTCGTCAGAATTAGGGATATCATCAGGTATATTGGAGAGCCTTGCCTTAGTTCTGTCTTCCGTTGAAAAGCTTGACCAAGTTTTGCGTTACGAAGCACTTGACTGGTGACATCATTATGTGACTAGTCAATGAGGTTGGTGAAGGTTTCCGGCCGTGAAAACTGTAGTTTTAATTCAGTTTCCAAATCATTTTATGGTTAAGGCTTTAGAAAGCGTTTTCATAGTTGATGAAGTTAAAGCTGAGATTTGAAAACCATTCTTTGATCTATCTGATATACAGTTCCTGATGAAAGCGAAATGCGGATCATTTCACGCCAGATACATCTTAAATCTCTGAAGCTCATGTCGCTGTCAGATATAATATCAAAGGTGAGCTGTGGGAGTAAAACAGTTGTTTATACTTATGCTTACTACATATCACTTGGTTTGCTGCCTTTTATAATGTGCCATTGCTGGTATAAAATTATTTGATGTTTATTCTATATTACATTTAGGCCTTTGCCATTTCCTTACTTGCTCCAGGTGAAATATTTCGTTACATTCAAATTTCGGTTTCTTTCCTGTAGACGGGTTTGATTTGCGTTACCACCAAGCGGAAATGAGATCAGATATGATTAAGAATCAAATATCGTGGAAATACTTCATGGTGATGAATGTTTTTCATTTTATTGTTTCATCTCCTTCTACATTAAGTTATTTCATGAACTGCACCTAAAAGTACCTTGTTTGCGTCTAGCGAATTGCAGTACTGAATTACATAACCTTGAGTTTTATAAAACCAACTTGCAGAATCCTAGAGTTACCTACAAAATGGATATTATCACTGATGGGATATTTAGTAATAATAGTATTTAATATTCAGTAATTTAACAGATGAATAGTATGCGAGAAGTGAATAAGAAGATTTCTTTTTCTATTTGACATGCACTATATAATATCGTTTTCCCGATGTGAGTAGCTTCTCAGGACACGTTTATTAGTTCTTCAACGCCATACAAACACGACAATCTATAAACGAAAACCAACAAGTTGGCAAAAGAGGCAGCCTGTGAAGGCAGGAATTCAAGTGAACATGGAGAACACACAGTTGATGAAGATACCTCCAGCAAAATAATAAAAAGGAATAACACCCATCAACGGAAAAAAATTTGAAGTAGTTCACTCCATTTACTTATCTATTCAGTATTGCCCTAACTACAGGTGGTACGTGGGAATGGAAAGGCAGAACACGCCTTCGTTGCTCTTAAATGGATGTGGAGATCTACTGCACTCGGTATGTGGAATAACATCCGTATTTTCAAAACTAGTGATAGGTCACTGTTTCTATGTGGACCAAAGGCTTAATGTATCACTGAAAAAAATTCCAACAGGTCACTGCAGACCTTCATCAACATCTGCTACCGCTTCACATTAAAGACAAGGTGAGAAGAAAGGATTACCAACAAGGAACAAACCAACTAAGTACCTATTACCCGAAGGAAATTGAGGTGTTCTGGAAGTAAGCATTGGATGACTACTGAGTGACGTCGCTCCCAGCCCTAGAATGGAAGGTGAATGAGAAGTGACGATTTTGGCTTCAGGCTGAGGGTGACATGGAAGAGATAGTGTGAGGGGTGGATGGAAGTTTATGGGCAATCCCAGAGCCAGCTAAAGTTGACTGCAGCGAACAGGATGAAGTGACGATGTGCTATTGTAGCCTTATGTTCCACTTGGAATCCGAGGGAATAATAATGATTTTATATCCCTGTGAAAGTAATCACAGATTTAGTGGATTTAGAAGAATTCATCATAATTCAAGTGCAAACAGAGAATTCCAAGCTTCTCCCTTACTCAATTGTTAACTGAATTCTGCATTGTTGTGACTCCATTTAATGTAAGAGGTACGTCTGTTTATACAGGCGGGATGTCAAATAATAAAATTACATAAAATCAAACACTCGGTCGAAACTACTAATGATGTATTAGCATACAAAAAGTAAGCATATCTGTACTGTAATAAAATAAATTCGGGCTGTCTGCTGCGGTTGATAAGGTGAAACGTGGGGATGTCATCTCGAAAACAGAAATAGCGCTAAATGGTACCGATAAGACGACCATAGATTAGCACAATGGGCGCTGACTCGAAAATGACAACAACAAAAAATGGGAAAACCCCACGTGAGGAAACCAGAAACAAAGGCACTAAATAACCTCAGGAAACAAAGAGTATTTATTAGTATTATTCCTTTGGTTTTCGAGTGGAATATAGTGGCTTAGTGTCACATCTCCTGTTACCTTTGGGGGATTTTAGATGGATCCACTATTCCCTTTAAGCCCCCATTTCTTCTCTACACGATATGCTTCACGTAACGGCCGGACGTCCAACTAGTCGTTTCTCATTCAGGCACCACTTGACGAACTGGTGCATGATGTCACTCACTGGTCTCCTCACTGTGTGTCAGATACATCTCTATTTTCCTTGGCGTATTTGTCGGGCGATAGGCCTTTGGTTGGTTCATTGCCAGAGTTCCCAGTTGACTATCCTTTCCCGTCAGCTATCTGAACTCCAGTATCGACCGAAGGCAACTGCTGATAAAGAGCCACAGTAGCCTGTTGGAAATACTTCTGGTGACATGCGTGCCAAGAGTCTGACCCATGCAGAAGTACCGAAATAGGAGGTAGTAATTACTGAACAACACAAAGGTCATTCAGCAGTAGAACTAAACAAATCAGACTCACACACAAGTAGGATATTATGAAGAAATTTAGAAATCAGTTAATACTCTCATGAATAAAGTTAAGAAATCCATACACAAAGTCCATACGCCAAATAAAGCCACTTCTAGATGAGCTTAAATAGCTTAATTCGTTTCCCAAAACTAATAACTCCAATAGGATGTTTGGTGTTGTTAAAGTTGATTACCTAGGATAATCCAATAGATCCATAGTTGATTTTAGAAATTCTCGTACTTATGAACTGTCTGAATACTTTGCTATGGTATTAAATCTAATGACTAAAATAACTTCGTTTGGATAGAGACCCTTCTTTTTCCTCTTTAATGACTCCCTTTGTTTACATCAAAATACATTCAAACATTTGGTTTGAAAAGAAAGTGTTTTGCAGGTTTTGATGAATTATTTGAAAAAAGAAACTATTATGAATAAAAGTGTTATTCAAAGGATGTTATTTTCGTCTTCTAAGTTTTCATTCTAGGGGGAATTTTAAAAACGGCAAATTGTACATTTATTCATCTAAAAAAATATTCGTAAACCTTGTCTTTGTATAATTACAAAAAAATTAACTTCTGTAAGAGTAGGTGAACATCCCTTCACATAAATCCACACACACACACGCAAACACTCTTAGACACTTAATGTGATAGAAAAAGCAATGAGCTCAAAATAAAGCTAACTGCTTTTCGGAATGAAAATGCCTGAAGCTATGCAGTTTATGTAAACAAGAATAATTGCCTATTGGATTTAGCAAATTGAATCAATAACGTCTAAGAGAATTACTTGGGTATTAGGCTTTCTCTAAAATCGTGGGATGACTAGAATGTTTTTAAGAAGTAGTTATAAGCAATAAGGCTGTTGCTGTTATTATTGTAACAAAAATAACACACAACCTTTATAGATAAAGTATTAGACTCTGTTCCCTTATTTTTCCTTCTAGGGGAATACCCAAGAGTCAAGTTCGTGGAGCATAAGGAACAATTTCTATCAAGACTTGATATCAGTGATGACAGAAAGACTGATTGTTTGTAAGGTTTGGTGAGGATGTGAATAGTGATTTTAATATTGCAAAAAATTTTGTGTTTAATAGTGATTTTGTCTATGTACTGGCTGTCATCCTCAATATGATTCGACGTCTGATGAAATTTATTGTTAATTGTTTCCAGAATTGTTTCTATAAACCTCAACAACAGGAAACTTACGGAATCCTTCGAAGTAAGGACAGGAGTAAGACAAGGCTGCCTACTATCGCCAATGATTTTCCTGATTGCAGTAGATTGGATAATGCGACAAACAGCGGCGGGCAATGAGGAAACAGGCATAAAATGGAACCACACAAAATACTTGGAAAATCTGGACTTTGCCAATGATATATGTCTGATTTCTCACAAACTGGAGGATATGCAAGTGAAAAGCAACAAGTTAGCAGGAGAAGCATCCAGAGAAGATAGAACTTCAGGCGAAAATTGAGAAAACAGAGGTGATGAAGATTCCTGTACAAGAACAACAACAACAGACAACGATCAGCATAAATGGGAGGAACCTGAAAGAAACAACCTCTTTTACTTACCTGGAAAGCATCGTTTCAACTACAGGCAGACGGAACTGACGAGGATATCAAGGCAAGAATCCGAAAAGCAAGACAAGCTTTCACTACTCTCAAG
This sequence comes from Trichobilharzia szidati, assembly GCA_944472155.2. Classification (NCBI taxonomy): domain Eukaryota; kingdom Metazoa; phylum Platyhelminthes; class Trematoda; order Strigeidida; family Schistosomatidae; genus Trichobilharzia; species Trichobilharzia szidati. Next base: position 22,326,671 of record OX235272.1, on the reverse strand, counting down.
TCTGTGTGGAGGAGGTCAACAGCCCTACTCAGCATCAAAACGAAGATAAGATCCGGATTTTCATGTCCAATGTCAAGTCAGTGCTACTATACGGATCAGAGACTTGCACTGCGCATCATAAAGAGCATCTCAAACAAACTACAGACCTTCATTAACAGTTGTCTTCGTTCAATACTCAAGATCAGATGGCTGGCCAGAAAACATCAGCAACAGACATCTCTGGCAATGAGCGAACCAACTCAGCAGGAACCGATTGTGAAACAAATAGGCAGGAAGAAATGGAGATGGATTGGCTGGCCATACTCTGAGGAAACAAACCATCAAGTGACATCACTAGACAAGCCATTGCTCGAGTGGAACCCGACTGAAAGGGAAGCGGTGAGTTGGTCGTCAGTGCGAGGGTGGGCGACTTGGAGGAGGTCATGTGAAGAGGAGATGAAAACGTGTGGGCAGACTTGGAGCCAGGTGAAGACTCTAGCAGAGAACCGAACGCAATGGGTACGCACGGCTGAAGCCCTATGTTCCTCTAGGAATTAAAGGAAACAATAATAGTAATGATAATAATAAACCTCAACAAAATTTACTCTCTACCAGATGGTTGGCATTTTACAGTGAACATCAAAAATGTTGTGGTTGAACTCAGACTGATTTATCTACTTGTGGTTGTATGTAGTTGATCATTTCTCTGCTTGGTCGAGATTTTATCAGTACCGCATTGAAGACTTGTCACTTGTAATTTCTAGCTTTAGAAGGATTTCTGCCGTAGGTAATTTTAAGTGACTTTGCTACCTACATGACTATGAAAATTGATGGCATGTTAAATTTGTAAGATGGACAAATTTTAATTCTTGAGTTTTGTTTAAAATGAGAAATATTTTCAATTTCTTGTGGCTTCTTTGTTCATAGAATAATTTAAGTTTGACTTTGCTTTCACTGTTTTCTGATTCTTGTGAATCTTATCTAATGATTTCATTTGCGATTACATCACAAGCAATCGGATAAACTTACCTATTCCTGTAACTTACATCAAAGACATTATCTTAATGTGTACAGAAAATATTAGATCCACCTTCCAAGAAAAAGCATACAAACAAATCGATGGTGTTGCGATGGGGAACCCTCTGGGACCCCTGTTAGCAGATATATTCATGACGAAATTGGAGAAACAAATGCAAGGTATGCTTGGAGAATTTATGCTATACAAATGTTATGTAGATGATACACTCATTAGTGGTAATAATAGTAAATCTACTGAAAAATTTATTACCCCATTTAATCATATTCATCCAAATATTCGAGTGATTTCCAAACTAGAATCGAATAACAAACTCGGTTTCCTGGATAATACTATGACTAGGAGAGATGATGGTACGATTCAGCGATCTATTTTTCGTAAACAGACATGGAGTGGACAATATCTTCATTTTACCAGTTTTGATCCTATCCAGTATAAACGTTCCCTGTTCTCAAGGGCCCGAAAAATATGCACGAGTGACACATTGATGGATGAGTTTCGACATATATATTCAGTTTTATTAGCTAGTGGTTATCCAGAAAACTTTATCACTTGTCACAGTAAAGAATGACCACATCTCGAAAAGACAGCTTCTGTACCAAAGAAAGCTATCTTTATTAACCTACCATTCAAGGGTGACCAGATTATGCAGTTGACAGCTCAAAGATTTCGGTCAGCCATGAAACGCACATTTTACGCCGCCACATCTCTTTTTCTCACTTGCCAAACATTTTCGATCCCTGTACCTACGATTAAAGGACGAAATTCTATGGACTCTACTTCAAACTGTATCTACAAGTTCACCTGCAGCTGCGGTGACACCTGTATAGGTAGAACCAACGGAATGTTCCAATGTTGTCGAAAGGAACATGTTCCAAAATGGCTACTAAATCATATAGAAAATCCCAACGCGATTAATCTTAATAGAAATCCAGCATCATCATCCATTGCAAAACACTTATTAATATCAGGTCACAAAATCAATATTAATGACTGTTTCACAATTATTTCACATAACTCTAATTCAAGATTGATTATTGAAGGTGGTGGAAGCACTTTGGATTAATCACATACAGCCTAAACTGTGTGTACAAAAATCAATAGACTTCAATCTTCGCCTACTCTGGACTACATGACCTATCTAAATATGATTGGTCATTAGTACGTACTTTTGTTTTTTATTTAACTGAGTAATTGTCATGAACTTTATTTTATTTTGGGCGTCGGTGGCATAGCGGTTAGGACGCTCGCCGACCATGCACATGGTCCGGGGTTCGATCCCCGGCCGACGCACTCCTTTACCTCACTAAGCCAGAAATAATGCTGGTGAAGAGGAAAGGTTGAGCATGAGGCTAGCAACCCCATCCTGTAAAATAAACACTGCTACAGAAACTTCAAGCCACTAGCTTGAAGCCCTATGTTCCACTGGGGAACGTGCAAGAAAAAAATTATTTTATTTTATTATTGTGAACCATGTTAGCTGTAAAGCGGTTATAAAGAAACAACGAAATAATGCCATCATCTTGCGAAATTCGTCTTCTTAATGCCTTATTCAAATCTTATTTTAACTGTGACATTCTACTTCAGAGCTATTACGTGCTCTCAAGACATTCCTAGTATATCTCTATGTCCTAAAACTTTTATGTTTGCCTAACAGATTTTCAGATCATATAATTTGATATAGTCTAGTGTGTAACTACTAGAATGACTGTATGATGTGACACTTACACTCCAAAATTCTTTTCCGGATAGCTGTATGTCAGCACTCATAGGAAAATGACATCGTTAGCAATCTTTTGAATATCGTAAAGTATAATGTCTTTACTGTCAGTGATATTACGACTAAAACGAAGATTTCTAAAATATGATTTCACTTGAAGATTGTCGGAGGACACTTTCATCAACAGTAGACAGGGCTTTGCTATTTATGTATAATAAAAAGGAATCAGTTTTGCGAAATATTTCTTTCCAGATCAGATATTTATAGATGTACGACTCATAGAAGACAAAGAATTGAAAAAACTTCAGTGTCATTTGTTATGTACATCTGATTATTTATTTATAAATCTGAAATTATGATCAAAAATTCAGATGGAAAAGAAGTTGTTTGCCCTGTATTTGCATTCACAGTACTTTCATTTAATCGATTCGACATGCAAGTATTGGTTTTTGTAGGGATTTTGCTTTATTGGTCGGAGGATTTCATTATGAGTTAGCATCAGTTAGAAAACCACTGGAAAACCATCAGGGAGTACTGGAAGCTGTTTCGTCACTCTAGTTCGGAATTCCTTACCACTACACACCCACTGGGGTTTGGTCCCAGAAACTTAGGGTTATAAGATGAGCGAGCTCGTAGACCATTAAGCCACTGGGACCCGCTCTAGTGACCATCCCATGAATTCTAACTTCTGCCAATCCATGACATAGCGCGACTACTTCGAAATGTCTTCTTCGATGAGTTACTGCCTCACCTTCAACCTGCTGTACTCTAATAGTCACGCCTTCCCACTAGAACCCCAGGTAACTGCCTGAATAGGACTAGCCACTAGTGAGCATCAGATCAGCTTTCAAGTATTGGTTTTTGTAGGGATTTTTGTTTGATTGGTTGGAGGATTTCATCATTAGCTGACATCGACATGCGCCGACGAGACTGTTGAGTAGTATCACACACTGGGTCAGAATGAGAGACGACGAATTGGGCGTTCCTTCGATTTTAACATAGAAGAGATCATGTGAGGAGGAGATGAGAGCCTACAGGCAATCCTAGAGCCCGCTGAAGAGGACTGCGGAGAACAGGAAAAAATGAGGATGTGTCACTGAAGCTCTACATTCCACTGGGAACCTAAGGAGATAACAGTGATAAAAACAGACAGATGACTGAATGTTTTTTCTGAAGGCTCTCGTGCTATTAATTCTCCTCTGAGTCTGATTATACGATCACTGAAATACTTATATGGATTTTCTTACGGACAGCAAAAAGCAAGAAAATCATTGAGAAATGGGTGAAATCAGACTGTTACTTTACCTAAGTTCGAGATACCTGCCGGAAACTCAGTTAGGGATAATGTCGAGTAAAATCAGTTACAGCTGATTTTGCCTGTCGTACATCTATCGTACATCAAACAACCTTAAGCTGTATTTTTATAATGGTTAAGATTTTATTTTGATAAATCACACAGTGTTGTACAGTTATATTAACTGATATTTTTAGCTGTATTTTTAGCCACAATATCTGCACAATAAAGAATTATCTTATTATCAGTGACACTCACAGTTACTTTTTTAAGAAACACCATTAGGCTTCTGAATTAACTGCCTTAAAAGTAAGCAGAATCACAAGCGTCGCATGATACGTCTCCTTGATGGATTTATTAACTGAATACTTGGCATATTAGTTTAGTGACCATTACTTAGTGATACTCTATATAAGTTTCATTGGAATTCACGGGACTCACTGTGGGATAATATAAAATCAGATCTGCAATTGCAGGATTACTGTTTGATGGATCTTGTTATTGACTTAAATGAATTCGAATGAAATGTTTTCTAGATATCAAAGAAGAAAGCTATACGAAATCTTACGAGAAAATGAGTAACATAAAGATTTACGATTCATATTGTGGTGAGAGCTGGCCGCTAGCCAAATTAGTTGACAGTAATTTACGTCATTGTTTATTATTATTATTGTTCCCTTGGGTTCCTAGTGGAACATAGGGCTCCAACTACACGTCTCCACTTGCTTCTGTCTTCTGCTGTACTTTTCATCTGCATCCATGTGAGTCCATACTGTTTCAGTTCCTGTTCACACGATCTCCTCCATGTCACCCTTGCACTGACGTCCCACTCGCCGCTTCCCTTTCGGGTTCCACTCGAGCGTTGGTCTGACGCGCGATGTCACCCAGCGGCCTCCTCAGTAAGTGTCCAACCCATCTCAACTTTCTCCTGCATATTTGTTGAACGATTGGTTCTTGTTATGTTTGTTCCCATAGTTTGTTTCTTGTCGGTGATTCTTTCCGGCCGTCTGATCTTCAGTATAGAACGAAGACAGTTGTTGATATTCTTTGTGACCCGCCAAGTTTCTGATCCGTATAGCAAAACTGACTTGGCGTTCGTATTGAAAATCCGAATTTTGTTGTTGATGCTGATGTAGTGACGATTGGTTTCAGGTTGAAAAATGTGTTTCTTGCCTTTCCGATTCTCGATTTGACATCCTCGTCCGTTCCACCTGCCAGTAGTTGAGACAATGCTCTCTAGATAAGTGAATGAAGTAACCTCTTTCAAATCCCTCCCGTTGATAGTGATTGGCGCTGTATGTTGCTGCTGCTGTTGTTGTTGTTGGTTGGTTGGTTATTTTCATGACCTCCGTCTTGTCTATGTTCACCTGGAGTCCTGTTTTCGCCGCTAGTTTCTTCGACCAGTTTGTTGGTTTTCGCTTGTAACTCTTCAATTTTGTGTGACGTCAAACATAAATCATCCACGCGCGAAATCCAGGTTTCTAGGTTCTTCACGTGGGTCCAGGATATCCCTGTCTTCTCTTTTCCCACTGTCTGACGCATAATCCAGTCCACCACAATTAGGAATATCATTGGTGATAATAAGCACCCTTGTCTGACTCCTGTGTTTATTCCAAACGCCTCGCTGAGTTTTCCGTCAATGTTTACGTTCCCAATATTGGTCATGAGAAAAAAAGAACAAAGACTGACTCAACAACCAATCACAGCAGACTTTGCGCAGGCGGATACAATTCGCAGATAGATAATCTGAACTTCAAGAAACGGCCACAAAGAGATGAAAGATTAACGTTCAGTGAGAAACAACCAATCAGAAGACTGTGTTTTTCTGCTAACAATAATCTATAAATAATGTACATGTAAATCTATAAAATCTGTTGATTTCCTCAATAAACGATCTGTTGCCTGGCCCTCGTCTTCTGTTGTTTCAATATCACTGATTGCAGGTTTGATCTCTAGCTGACATCATTATTAGAACCGCCGGAGTGCCAGATAGTACTGGAAAGCCGTTTTGTCTGTGTTTGGGACTATTCAGAAGTTTGCAGTCACCGGGGCTCGAACCTAGGACCTCCTGGCTACAATATGAGCTAGTAGACCGTTCAACCACTGAGAACTGATCTAACTTCCTATCATCAGCAAATCTCATCAGTGAGTTTCTTTTCTTTCACTTCACTTGGTAGACGCCACTGATTATGACTTCCCACTAGAACTCCAGATAACTTCCTGTATAGAGTCAGTCGCTGGTGAACATCAGAATAATTTCCAAGTGTTGATCTCCATGGGTTTGCTTGGTGACTGGTTTGATCACATTAGTGCGTAGCAATCAGTATATGAGTAACATTGACGGTTTTACAATGAAATTTAAATTGTATCAGACTACAAGCGAATTACCATAATTATTATAATACTTACTATAGAAATATTTCCTGAAAAACAAACTTTTCATAAAACCTCTTTTGAGTTATCCATTTCTTAGTCATTAGAGGAAATGCCCCCCCCCCGACTATCACTTACGAAGCATTGTGCGGCTTGATTACCAGGAATATCAGTTTCTATTAATTGTTTATGATGCAGTCTGGTAGTAGGACTGGTTATTCAGATGTACGTGCATCTGTGGTGAGTGGTGGTGATATCACTGAGATTGTATAGCAGCAGTGCTACTGTTATTTATTTATTTATTTTATTCATTTACGTTCCCATTGGAAAATATGGCTTCAAGCTAGAGCTTCGAAGTTTCAGTAGCAGTGAGTTTTTTACTGGATGAGGTTGCTAGCCTCAGGCCCAACCTTCCGTCTTTACCAGTCTTACTACTGTCCTAACGAGGTCTAGAACCCGGGATCTTTTGCGTGGTTTTTCGGTGTCCTACTACTAAGTCACAGACGCACTAATTACTGTTGTTAGGTATCATCAACAAAAATAATACCATGTTTACCTCAAGGTATTGCTGAAGTGTCCGTACTGCAGGTCAAAATATCAAAGGAAACCACGGATTTCCATTCATTACAATTATTCAACAGAAAGTGCAAAAACATCTTATAATAAACAAATTTGACTAGGTCCTAATATCCACTTTCTTAAATCAAAACGAATTGACAAGTGTGCAGATATTCTTAGATCCTCAAGTGTTAGCTTGTGGGAATTGATTGGTTACAGGATTTTCTGATGAACTAATATCGGTTACAGAACTACTGGAAAACCTTGGAGTACTGAACAGCTGTTCTGCCCCAATTTGGGACTCTACAGCACGCACCCACCAGTTCATTACTCAGTCGAATTTTAGTGGTGTTGAATATAATGATGTGAATTCTCATAACATCTTCGTTTTAATGTTAACAATAGTCACGTATGCAATGCATATCATCTTGCTTTGCGAAACACTGTCCTGCAGTACATAACAGCATTTCAAACATCTACAGTTTATATCGTGAAAAAGAAGGTGAGTAGAGAAACGCAGAAAATTCACAAGCTTCATCTATTTGAGTACTATAGAGAGCATCAATCTCCATTTCATGGTGCAGCTTATCATTTTAATATCGTTTGCTATCACAGTTTTTAGAAGGAACCTGTAAATTATGCGACTAGATACACCCTATTAAGCGCCTAAAGACAAAGACGGGCTTATCATTAGTAATATTAAATCAGAAACAAAGAATACTAAAGAACAATCGGTTTTCAATTAAACACTTCATACTGTAGTGTCAATCACTCACCGTTGGCGACATTTAAACCTAAAAATCTAAATTTCTGTGGCTATTTTATATGACGGTGTGAATAAATGATTCATATTTGCCTAAAATGCAATTTTACTTGTAGCTTTTAAATAGCCTAAAGCATATTTTTTAAAGAATGTATGACTAATGCATGCCCTCACTCATTAAGCACGCCATTTAAAGCCTAAACCCCAAAAAATGTTTAAATTATTTTACCATGGAAAACTGAGCCATTTGGCCATCATTTAAATACACTTTCGACATGAAAATGATACAACTGGTTTGTATATAGTTAAGAATAAGCTGATGGAAAACTGAAACATTCTTGTGGTGTCCATGGCACTGTCTAAAGCAAGGGGCTGCATTTTCAAAGAGGCATTATGGTATATAGGAAAGTAGTGCACCAAAAACAATATAGCGCTAAAGAATGAAGATCACTCTGACCTTGGACTGTCTGCGAGAATTGCTGGAGTGTGATTCGTGTGGACAGAGTTTAGATTCTAAGGTACTTCTACAGTTGAATTTTGATTAACTAATCTTGTTCTACAGTACTTGTTTTATGCTTAGAAAATTATCTTGCATGTTTTGATTCCAACCACCAAGAATTGTCTGAATGCTGTCTTTAGAGCGTTTTATGATAGCGCGTGCCTCAAGAAAGTTTTGTCAGCTATACAGCAGAACGCAAAGACCGGTTTCCTGCGTTCAGGCCACAACGAGTAAGTTTCGGTATTCACAGTGGTATCCAATTACTCAGGTCAATAGGTCATTATCGTATAGTTTTACGCATTGATCGCTTACTTTCAAGTTTTTTTAATATAAATTCTAGGTGAACGCTTTGCACCACAAAGCAACCGATAAGATTCTATTTAAAATTGATAACTGGGGTATGACAATAAAAACTGTTAAAACTTTTTTCTCCCATTCGAATGTTCACTCTTAATAAATTCACCTAATTCCAATGTAGAGTGTTGAATGAGCCTAACTCGGTTTTTTTCCTTCACGTTCCCCAGTGGAACATAGGGCTTCAAGCTAGTGGCTTGAAGTTTCTGTAGCAGTGTTTATTATACAGGATGGGGTTGCTAGCCTCATGCACAACCTATCCTCTTTACCAGTATTATTTATGGCTTAGCGAGGTAAAGGAGTGCGTCGGCCGGCGATCGAACCCCGTACCATGTGCATGATCGACGAGCGTCCTAACCGGTATGCCACCGACACACCAGCCTTACTCGGTTACGAAGTGAATAAAAATGAAGGGGCACTTGTCAGGTGTTTCCTCTCTGACATTACTTATTATTGTTCAATCAAGATGTCATCAATAATTCAGAGATATCTCTTTTATGTTGTTGTGTTCTCTGAGCTGGATAGTTAATTTGCGAAGCTTTCATCACCCTACTAGGTGACATCTTCAGCGCATACTTCAATTAGAAGTGAGCTTTTAGATTTCTCCACGAGCTTTTTAATCATCTCTCCCGGTGATCTTGGACATGATTGGTTGTTTTTGTGCGTTATAAAGTGAACAATTAATGGAATAGTTGATTTTGATGTGGTTGTGTTCTCTGAGCCGGATAGTTAATTTGCGAAGCTTTCATCACTTCATACTTCAAATTGAAGTATGTGCTGAAGATGTCACCTAGTAGGGAGATGAAAGCTTCGCAAATTAACTATCCAGCTCAGAGAACACAACCACATCAAAATCATCCACCTGAGGTGCAAATCTTCATCATAACAGAGATATCTATCCAGAAATCTTTTTTAAATTGAGTTCCATTTTTTTAAATATTACAGTAAAAGCCTTGTGACTTATTTCAAGCTTAGATAAGTAACTTTTATTATCTCCTCAACATTTCCAGTTTGCACTAAGACACAGTTAAAAGTCGTAGGGTGATATTTCAAAAGATAAGATTTGGAACTGAAAGACTTGAGCATGAAGTCATGGGATATTTTTTCAATTGTTATAGTTCATCCGCTCACATCAGAAATATAGTCACGTCTTTATTGTATGCAAACAAAACACTTCCTTGAAGTCTGATAATTTGTATGAAGTGTGTTTCTCCCTGTTGAAACTGTATAAAGACGTTTCTAAGTTTATTTGTAGTTTCACGATTAATTCTTGACTCACTTCTTACTGTTTTGTGATTACAGCAGAGAATTTATCTTTTTGAAGGAATTCAGGATGCGCGTTTCATTCTATTTTGGATGCTCCTGCATTCCACAGTGAATGGTGGTGTTCCCGACGGGACTCGAACCCAGAAGTCATTGTTCCAATCACTACTGGTGCCATTTGCACAACAGGTATGGCACTTGTTTTCCAAGGGGTGTAGTGTATAATGCTTTACGGTCTTAAACGATGGGTATCGGTTCTAAGTCTCAGTAATAGCACCATTTTTCATTGATTGGGAATGCAGGTGCAACTAGCTGTAGAGCGGTAAACGCGACGAAATCCGCATTGTCCTGCATTCTTCTGCTACTCTTCATCTAACAAGCTGCTCCAAGTTAAGAATCATACATCGTCGACGCATCTTTACTAGAAGCCGATATGTTGACGGAGGCCTAACATTTCGGTCCCATTTATCAACTGGAAAATGACAAAATTCACCCGAACAAATTTCTCACATTTTGTTATTGTTTCAAAAAGATAATTAGTTGAAATATTAAATTCTTCTGAAGTTTCTGTAGCAACATTGTTGTTGTCGCTGTTGGTGGTGCTGCCCAGGAATAACACCAACAGCAACAACAACAACAGAAAACGATCAGCATAAATGGGAGGAGCCTGAAAGAAACAACTTATTTTACCTACCTGGGAAGCATCGTCTCAACTACAGGCGGAACTGACGAGGATATCAACGCAGCAAGGATCGGGAAAGCAAGGCAAGCTTTCACTACCTTCAAGTTTGTGTAGAGGTCAACAGCACTCAACTTCCAAAATAAGATCCGGATTTTCAACTCCAATGTGCTAATCACTACACGGATCAGAGACTTGCACTGCGCATCATAAAGAGCATCTCAAACAAACTACAGATCTTCATTAACAGTTGTCTTCGCTCAGTACCACTCATGATCAGATGGCCGGCCAGAAAAGATCAACAACAGAGAGGGATCTCTGGCAATGAGCGAACCAACTCAGCACGAACCGATTGTGAAACAAATAGGCAGGAAGAAATGGAGATGGATGGATTGGCTGGCCATACTCTGAGGAAACCATAAAGTGACATCACTAGACAAGCCATTGCTCGAGTGGAACCGGAAAAAGAATCGGTGAGTTGGTCGTCAGTGAGATGGTGGGTGACTTGGAGGAGGTCATGTGAAGAGGAGATGAAAGCATGTGGGCAGACTTGGAGCCAGGTGAACACTGTAGCAGAGAAGCGAACGCAATGGAGACGCGTGGCTGAAGCCCTATGTTCCTCTAGGAATTAAAAGAAACAATAATAATAATTAAATTCTTCTACACACTGTCAATTCATAGAAATCTTCTTGCAGCCTTAGAAATAAATGGAAATCTGAGGGATTTTAATGAAAACATTGAAAAATTTAGTCAATTAATTTGTTTTTCTTGCATCCCATTGTTTTCAGTTCAGTTTCAGAAATAATAGCATCCTACAGATAAGTTAACAGTTCTGGCTTTTTAGTTTAAAAGCGTGAATGTAATCCAATAATGTTTTTTTGTTGGTACAGGCTTGTGCTCAGAAGTGAATTAATCTCGCTATACCGACTGCTATTACTGAGCTTGAAATACATATGTGGAGAATTCGCACCGGTAACTTTTATTAAGAAATCAGTTTGTCTAATTCTCCACAAGTCTACTGTCATCTATAAATAAGTGGTGATATTCTAAATAACCACATACCTCCAAGGCGAAGAAACCAGGAATATGTCTTCATAGCCAACTAATTGAACTCCACTGGTTGTAACTTCTCAAGAGGACACCTCCGTGTATGTTGCGTAATCAACCACTGACGAGCAGTGAATGAATTTTGGAGTGTTATATTTGTGGTGACTGATTGACTGTCTGATTTAAAGGTAAGTTTTGTATCCAGCCACCATCATTTAGAATATCACTGAAAACTAAGAAACACCTCATAGCAGTTTCGTCTTAATTTAGATCCTTTAAGGCGATTAATCTAAGGTGGAAATAAGTCGAACGGTGTGGTCAGGTTTGTGAATAAAACCAAAATATATGAAATGATAAATAAAATCTAACGACAGTTTTTCGTGGAATATACAAGTTGGATATTAATAGATTTATTGTCAACTGCTTTAGGTAGACTTCGGAAACTGGAACCTACATACACATCGATTATCTTAAGTGATTTTGGAGAGTCAACTGTATGGCTCCTATCTACCAAGTGACGAGCAGTTGCACTGATGAGGACTTTTGGAATTTGCAGTCTGAATTTTCTTAGACAGTGCTTTAATTTGAAGTCACAAATGTATACTCATATTCTTCTCTAATATATGCCTTGGTGCCTACATACAAGTTACTGTATGCAGTTGGCGGGAATGTGAAAAATAAACTTGTTAACGTTGAAATTAGCCGGAAGAGGTTAGAAATATCCCCTTCAGTACAGGGTGTATTATGCACTTAGCCCTTCAAAATACACAGCCATCCTGGAATCCAAACATTGAGAAAGCAATTGCTTATATAATATTTCTGTTTACTTTATCGTGTCCTCATATAATTTTCCATATTTTGAGAGTATCTACTTTTAGGCAAGCTCTTGCCAACATTCAGTGAATCTCTTGAAGTCTTTGCTTGAATAAGGTTTTTCGACGACTGGGAGCAAGTGGATTCGAATATACAAAGTTGACGCATTTCATTCCACTTGTGTTACACATTAAGTATCACATTTTTATATGTTTTGTAAGTTATATTAAGAAGACAACAGCATTTTCTCATCATTCGACCTCATTTAATTAAAAATCTTATCCGTTGTGTTTTTCAAACTTCTTTACTCATAATATAATATCATAAATCCCAGTATTTTGGTCTACAGGCAGAAAAAACAGTCAATGCGTCCTTCTATATAGATTCCCGAAATTCCACAAATCACTGTCAGTCAAAATTTAAATTCTAATAATATTGAAACACGGTTTAGTGTGATAAAGTTTGTGCTACTTTTGAGCAAAAATATAAAACTACCTCAGCAATGCTATCCAACAACACTGAGGGTTCAAAATTTTCTCAGGGGTGAAATATGTACCGCACATCAAAGTCATTCATTCAAACACAACCGTAAAACACCTGAGAAACAAAAATAATCCCGACAAGATGGGATCTAAACAGTTTCTGTGAATAACAAATAGAATAAAACAATTTTCCTACTGAAAGCTCCGGATCAAACGGTCATCTGACAGCCTACTCTTCAGTTTGTTCAGTGGTAGGATAACACATCATGGTTAACAGTCTATTAAATCAGATTCGCAAAGGGAATTATATATGTGAACAGGAAAAGGATGGAAACAAACTTAAAATAACTGTTTTCTTTCATAACTGGAAAAAAATTGGGGTGAATCGAATGAAGACTGAGGGAGTAAGAATCACACACATAGCGAACGAAAAGGGATCAAAAAAAAACAAAAGAGAACGAAAGAAGGAAAAAACAAAAACGGAGGCTAAGGTAACATACTGAACTAGGTCCATAGTAGTTATAGAGGTTGGACTAATTTCTTTTGAACACACAGCTCCGTCTTTTCGATGCCTATTGCGAGGACTTCTGCAGTACAGAGAAGTCGGAAACAAACTGCTTTCGGTAGGTTTCTGTTGACTTTGTAAATCACTTTGAATGAATCAGTTGAGATGTTGTGCTTTTGTTTTTTCTTCTTTCGTTCTCTTTTTTCCCTCAGTCTTCATTCGATTCACCCCAATTTTTTTCCAGTTATAAAAGAAAACAGTTATTTTAAGTTTGTTTCCATCCTTTTCCTGTTCACATATATAATTCGTTTAATAATAAAAAAATTAACTATTTTACAATTATATCTTAATCTTGTGCAATTTTTGTTTCCAAGGCTCTTGTAATCTATATTCTCACCTCCTAACTCCCGTCTCAAGTTGAAAACTATTATTTCAATTTCGTTTCCATGCTCATTTTTACACACTTGATATCCGTTCTAATCCTGCGTAATTTTTTTTCTAAGCCTCTCGTAAAAACCATATCTAGTTAGAAATAATTATCACCTTTCATTCGCCGTCACAATTATGTAGAATCAAACAAGAATTGTCTCCATGTAAAATTATGTATGTAAATGCGATTGTACAGCTTTTGAAAATGAAATCGCCGAAAAGACATCTTTGCTGAAATTCGTATTCTTTTCTTTCGAATTACAAAATTGGTTGAAACATTCAAATAAGTATCATTATTGTACGCAGTAAAGAAGAGTGCCAGAGAAGACAAAAGAAAGTATTATGAAGCCATGGCCAATGAAGCAGAACAAGCAGCAGGCAAAGGAGACCTCGCAACACTCTACCAAACAACTACGTACCTCTCAGGCGAAAATTCGTCACAAATTAAGCCAGTGAAATATGACAATAGAAAGTCAACCACCAAAGAAGTGGAGCAAAGGAAACAGTGGGCTGAACACTTCAAAAGACTACTAAACCGACCGCCACCTACAACGCGCCCAACAATACCAACAACGGAAGCAGAATTACCGGTGAACATCAACCCCCCGAGGAGAACAGAAGTCCTGAAGGCAATCAAGATTCCAAAAGCTGGAAAAGCAGCAGTACCAGATGGAATCCCAGCAGAGGCATTGAAAGTGGACCCAGATACAACAGCAGACTTGATGACGCCACTACTGGAGAAGGTGTGGAAAGAACGCAAAGTACCCGAGGATTGGAAGAAAGGATACTTATTCAAACTACCAAGGAAAGGAGACTTGAGTCAATGCAAGAACTGGAGCGGAATTATGCTCTTGTCCATCCCAAGCAAAATACTAAGCCGCATCATTCTGGAAAGGATCAAACAAGCCCTGGATGAAAAACGTCGACCGGAACAAGCTGGATTCAGGAGAAACAAGTCATGTATTGATCAAATCGCCACACTACGGATCATCAGTGAACAAAGTTTGGAATGGCAGTCACCTCTCTATCTCAACTTCATCGACTTTGAAAAGGCCTTTGACAGCGTCGATCGAGAGGTGATTTGGAAACTACTTCGCTACTACGGGGTGCCACCGACAATTATACATCTCATCCAACAGCTGTACGACAATGCTGCATGCTGAGTAATCCACAACGGGAAGCTCACGGAATCCTTCGAAGTGAAGACAAGAGTAAGACAGGGTTGCCTACTATCGCCAATGATTTTCCTGATTGCAGTAGATTGGATAATGCGACAAACAGCGAGCAATGAGGAAACAGGCATAAAATGGACTCACACAAAGAACTTGGAGGATCTGGACTTCGCCGATGATATATGTCTGATTTCCCAAAACTGGGAGATATGCAAGTGAAAAGTAACAAGTTGGCAGAAGAAGCATCCACAGAAGATAGCAATTCAAGTGAACATAGAGAAAACAGAGGTGATGAAGATTCATGGCCAACACCAACAGCCACAGCATTAACAACAGACAGCAATCAGCATAAATGGAAGGAACCTGAAAGAAACTACCTCCTTTAACTACTTAAGAAGCATTGTTTCAACTACAGGAAGACGGAACTGACGAGGATATTAAAGCAAGAATCGGGAAAGCAAGACAAGCTTTCACCACTCTCAAGTCTGTGTGGAAGTCAACAGCACTCAGCATCAAAAATAAGATCCGGATTTTCAACTCCAATGTGAAGTCAGTGCTACTGACTATACGGATCAGAAACTTGCACTGCGCGTCATGAAGAGCGTCTCAAACAAGCTACAGACCTTCATTAACAGATGTCTTTGCTCAATACTCAAGATCAGATGGCCGGAAAGGATCAGCACAGTGGTTAGGACTCTCGCCGACCATGCACATGGTCCGAGGTTCGATCCCCTGCCGACGCACACCTGGTATCTATGGTCGGCCTGCAAATTTGGGCTACCGATATCCATGCTGAAAATGCCATACTTGTACTGAAAATACGGTGTGGTATCAAGCTGTAATCAAAAATAAAAAATAAATAAATCTCTGGGAGCGAACCAACCAGGAACCAATTGTGAAACAAATAGGCAGGAAGAAATGGAGATGGATTGACTGGCCATACTCTGAGAAAACAAACCATCAAGTGACATCACTAGACAAGCCATTGCTCGAGTGGAACCCGAAAGGGAAGCGACGCGTTGATCGTCCAAGGGTGACCTGGAGGAGATCATGTGAAGATGAGATGAAAACGTGTGGGCAGACTTGGAGCCAGGTGAAGAATCTAGCAGAGAACCGAACGCAATGGAGACGTACGCTGAAGCCTATGTTCCTCTAGGAACTAAAGGAAATAGTAATAATAATTGTACGCATACTGTTCATGAAGGGATTTTCGTCTGAATCTTTGTGTTGATTGTGATATCTCATTATGAGATAGACGCGTGAATAAGGCCGAAATGTCTCTCTGTTGGACTTTTACTGTCATGACTATGTGTTCACAGTGCGCACGAAATAAAGGTATATATAAACCATATTTTAGGTTAAGGAATTAAATAATGATACACGCATACATTTTCTTGAGTTAATTTAGAGGAGTATTTTGTAAATAATAATTTTTTAAATTTTATTATAGCTTGATTCTACACAGTACTTTTGGTACAAGTATGAAATTTTCAGCATGCGATATCGGTAGCCCAAACTTAGCAGGCCGACCATAGATATTAGGTGTGTGTCGGCGGGGGATCGAACTTCGGACCATGTGCATGGTCGGCGAGATTCCTAACTGCTGTGCCACCGATGCACAAATGTATAAATAGCTAACATAAATCTATTAGAAGTATCTAAATTCTTTGAGTTGTCAGGGAATTCCAAGCTAACTTTCACTTTGTTTATATCACAAGCAATTTAAGAATTGGTCTCAAATGATTTGGCAGCCGTTGTGAGTCAGCTAAGTCAGCAAGTAGTGATAGATTAACTAGAATCGATACGATTTTAAGCAGTCATTCATTTTTGTCTGCTTACGAATGAGTTAGAGTCCAGGTCAAATTGGTGCAAGGTGATTTTCTCACCACTCACTGATTATTTCAATTCTCTCCTATATTCTTCAGCCTAGGTAGTCAGTGACAGGTTGAAATGACGGGCAGTATCAGTCACTTTTGAATCCATCCAATTTCGTGTTGTTCTGTCATTTTGGCCAGAGCAGAAGTTTACTAATTATATTTTAGGTATTTGACCTACCAGTGCTACGTTTGAAAACCAGAAAGCCTAATGGTAGAAAACTGGTGGAATAATGCATTTGTAACCTTCATCTAATTAAAATTAAGTGGATATTCACCCACCAACAACTGCTTTAAATTATGCAGGTTGTTGAAACCTTGCGTCAGACTGTTAATTTCCATAACCTTCACAACAAGTAGGAGAGATATCACTGATCACAAGTGAAAATTATTCATATGTCTTACGTGTGGTCTGGTCATTAAAAGCGTATTTATTTTAGACTTTTTATTCCTTACTAATAAATACCACACAGCATACGTATAGTATATTTTTATTTCCGTAAAGGAAATCAGATATATATTATTGTAATTACACAGGGATAATATTATGTAGATAGATACCTTAAATAACCACAACAGACTTCTTTCTCCCCCATGTTTTCTAAAGTTTCCACTAAGGTTATTAATCATCTACAAAGACTAAATATAACCACCGGTGAATTACACCACATAGACATGGGAAAGTAGTGCGGAGTTTAGTTGCGAACTGTGTATGATAAGCTCTTTCTTTTAACTGCCTAAAGTAAATTCAGCGTGAATCAAAACTAAATTCTTCACTAATCAACTTCATATTGACAAGAAAGGAAAGTTTTAAAAAAATATTAATAACAAAACAAAGTAGCTTTATAGAATTGCTTATTAAGCAATGCCACCTACGTAGAAGTTTAGTAATAAATGACAAGGCAAGTGAATATCATAATTTCTATTCATATTCAAAGTCCAAGTCTTTATCAGGAGTTATATTTGAGGGAAGTGATTAAAGGATGGAAGTAGTATAGAAAGTAATGACACATGTATTTAAATTGCCTTGATTACTACATAATACCACTTACTGATGATGATTCCCAAACTAGGATGAAACAGCAGTCCAGTACTCCCTGATTGTCACTGGTTCTCTCACTGAAATCAATCCGTGGTCAGACTTAAAAAAATAATGCTGATCCTTACAAAGCAACTCTTGAAAACTAATCTGGTTTTCTATAGTTTCGGTTTGTAAGGATTAGTTATGATTTACGAGTTGATCCTTACAAACCAAACTATAGAAAATTATTCTGAAGCTCGCTAGTGACTTGCTACAGGTTGGAACTTCCTGGAGTTCTAGTGAGAAGTCGTGACCAGTGAGGTCCAATTAGAAGTCACGTGTGTGGATGGATGTCCCACCAACGACAATAGTTGGGGTCGCGCTAAAATCACGAATTGGTAGAAGTTAGAATTCATGAGCCATTGAATCGGATCCCAGTGGCTGAATAGTATGCGAGCTTGCCTTGTAACCAGAAGGTCCTGGGTTCGAACCTCAGTGGGCGTGTACTGCCAATGATCCACAAACTTGGATGAAACAGCTGTCCAATACTCTCTGGTTTTCAATGGTTCTCCCACTGATATCATTCTGTGGTCAAACACGAAAAAACTACTTAATAAGAAAAATTTAAGAATTCTAGAATTGTCGAGACTTAGTCCAGTGAGAAGATGTTGACGATGGGAAATATGCAACTGACTGGTATACGAAAGTTAGTCAAATATTCGGGTAGAGCATTAAGATAGCAGACAGATTGATGAGGGTTTATTTAAAACACTTCTTGAACTGACCAATAAGCAAAATAAGAAGACTGATAATGAGTCAAGCTGCATAAGTTCTAGGCAGTCAAAACTAAACAACAGGTTTTGGCAGCTGTCAAATATCCGTAAGAAACCTCTATTTTTTAAGTTATGATTTATTGGTGATGTGTCAAGTGAGATTTAATTCCAGACACTTTCCAGGACTATACGAAGGATGATTTACTCAGAAAACTTATGTCTGTCATTCTCTATCCAACAAATGATTGGGATGCAAACAAAGAATGAGAAAGATAGTTTTGGAAAACAGAAAGATCGAGCGAAGAAATATTTACTTTTTAATTAGATCCTCATCTCTGGCTCTACTCTAATATATATAGCATTTTTTACAATACACAACAATTTACCAAACAAGTGGTGATATGTTTGTTAACAATAATTAAACAGTTTTGCTACATCTGTGGGCATTTATCAATCCACCTGTATCTGCGGTGACAGTTATGCTGAACATACTACTAGACAGGCAACGTGTTACGAAACACCTCCCATCGTGATGGTTTGGCAAAGGACAGACAAAACAATCCGTAGACCCGTTTCATCATATTTAGTTGATAGTGATTATGTAGTGGGAAAATGAGAACTTTCAAGGTGATTCATCGTATCCCACTGAATCTTTCCAATAAACTTCTCATTCGTCTACTGAACACTGCTGAGGCGATAGGTATTCGAACTATTAAAGCTAAACTATGCATTTAAAAGTAGTTCATATGACCATCATCTCTCCCATGGCCTATTAAGACATAACCAGCTGATGAATTTCCCACTCCCGTTTACTTATATTATCAACCCTTGTCTAATCATACCTTAATCTCATCGTATCTTCATTAAAACGTATTCTATTTACTTCTCTTACAATCTAGCATTACTTGATCGGTTCATTTGTTTTTCGTGGCCTTTAACGACTACTATGTCTACTTGAAAATTTGTTTGCTCAACAATACTGTCTTTCGTTATTATTATTAGCATTACTATGATTTTGACTAAGTACACAAATTACATGCACAATCTTATTATCCATTTGATAAAACACCATGATTGGCTCATATTTGCATTTTTATTTGTAAAGTTAATATGTATTAGAGTTAAGCCTGATGAGATCTGATAGAAAACAGAATTGTTGGCTTAAATTTGTTGTTCTAAATTTACTATAGGAACAATCGATATTTTGAAATATCCGGATCTCAAAGATCCTGGACCTGTTGCTGGTTTTTAGAAGACTACAGCTAATGCTCAGATTGCTAAGTACATTAATTAACGCAGAACAAAGTAACCAAAATGCAATACGGCTGTTTATTGTTCCACCAATGACGAAACAGAAATAGAGGTGACTATCAGCAAGTTCTATGAATAAACGTTACAAGAATGAACAGTCATACTTGTGATCGTATTTTTATCCCGTCTTCTACCATCCAGTAAACGACTAAGCAACAGTAGTTCTCTTGTCTCCCGCCAAATGAAGACCAGTTAGAATAAACAAACGATTCAATGTTCACCAGTACTGACAACACTGATACAACTATCTTTAATAATAGCTTTATTTTGTACAAAATGTTCACACGATTTAAAAAATTTTCGGCGCGACCTTTTGCATAATATTTTCTCCTCATCCAGGAAATTCAAGTAAAATAGCAATTTAGGGCACGTTATGTGACGCAATGATGTTCAATCTCTTTTGATATATTTTCTTCGTTTCTGAGAAATACGCACCAGTAGTATCAAAGACAATAAAAAATGAGTACGCTTTGCGAGTCAACGGCACAAATGAATGGTAAAAACTATGAGAATTAGAGGAAATATCAGGCATTGTATTCGACAGAAATTGAGGTAGCGTGGTTATTCCAGCAGTTCACCAACTTTCATACAGAATGTTGAGTGTTGAAGTGGATTTAAGAAAAAATTCGTTTCGTTTATTGTAACTTCATATTTGGAAACTTGTTGAAATCACATTCTACAGATCGAGTTTCACTTTTTTAAAATTCTGTCTTCAATGCTTCTGAAGCTAATGAACGATATTTCTCGACTTGTGAGATGATACCTCCTAATTATTAAAAGACTTAACATTGACTTGACGAAGGCATTTCCAATTTGATTATTGGAAGTGTTAAAGAAATGAAAAGAAACCCATCTTAAGGGACCCTTTGATCCGCAACACGATTCATAAAATAAACATCTGTTTCTGTCACCTGACGTACCCTACACCATTAAGGTTACGTTGATGATTTGTAAAATGTTATTTTCATAACAATTTTAAGAATTTGACTAAGAGTTCTGAAGTTATTTTCCCTCCATCGAGGAATCCTATTTGACTACTAACATGTTTATTTCTTTTCCTTTATCCTTCAGCTTTGAATTCTCGGTAGCAGTTGTTTTATTTTTACGGGATGGGTTTGCTAGTCTAACGCCCAACCTTTCCTCTTTGCCTGGCTTATTACCGGCTAAGCAAATTTTGAGAGTGTGTCGGCCCGTAATCGAATCCCGCACCACATGTGTGGTCGGCGAGCATTCTACCTCTGAGCCACCCTCGCACTTCGACTATTAACAAGGAAAGCTTATTTTCAGCAGAATCATTTTGGATAACCAGCTGATTGATTCCAAAGGACAGAAATTTTCAGTCTCTTCTGATACGTCTAGTCCTAATACGGAAGCTTCGAAGGTGCTCTAAGATTAACTTGATAACCTTTGGAAAGATGGTGACTTGAATATCATCACTCACTAAGGTGCCAGTGCATCTGGCTAACGAATTTCAACTGGAATAACATATGCTTTCTGGAATACACTACTGGCTACTACTAACCACATCGCATGCAAAAAATCGAACTGTAAGTCACTAAACTAACGTTTCTCAGGGAGAAGTGTATACCACTTTCTATACGACCATATTTTGTTTAAATTCATTCCAAAACAGAGAAATGGAATAATCAAGCGGAAAAATTATAGCTATTTAGACGGTTATTGGAAACAGATGTTCACCGCAATATAAAAGATAAATAAAAAAAATAATAAATAATTCATTTAATGCAAAGAATCTGGTATGTAAAACGTTTTGTCAATTAAAACTGTGTAGGCGTAAAATGCTTTCCAGCTGTTTGCCAAATACATATGCAGGAGTTAAAATACAAAATATATGTTACTTTCCTTGATAAATTTGATTTCACTAGAGGTTATTTTTGTCTTGGTTTGATCAAATCAGCGGCATATTCAAGTACTATCATTCTGGTTTGTCTTCATTTGTGAACATTTACATATTTTAAGTGAGAGGTATTGTTCACATTCCAACTGACTACACAGTAAGAAGCTTGGGATTCTTTGACCGGACGGGATTTGATGAGGTAGCAGAATGAACGATTTATGAGTGTCACCTTTTATAAGCTAACGTTGACTATACTTTTGCCTGATTTCCTTCATTTAAACCAATGAATAATGGCATCAGTCGACCAAATTTGCATTTATTATTATTATTGTTTCCTTTAATTCCTAGAGGAACGTAGGGTTTCAGCCGTGCGCCTCCATTGCGTTCGGTTCTCTGCTAGAGTCTTCACCCGGCTCCAAGTCTGCCCACACGTTTTCATCTCCTCTTCACATGACCTCCTCCAAGTCACCCTTGGACGACCAACTCGCCGCTTCTTTTTCGGGTTCCACTCGAGCAATTGCTTGTCTAGTGATGTCACTTGATGGATTGTTTCCTCAGAGTATGGCCAGCCAATCCATCTCCATTTCTTCCTGCCTGCCTATTTGTTTCACAATCGGTTCCTGGTTGGTTCGTTACCAAAGATCCCTGTTTCTGATCTTTTCTGGCCGGCCATCTGATCTTGAGTGGTATTGAGAGAAGACAACTGTTAATGAAGGTCTGTAGTTTGTTTGAGATGCTCTTTATGACGCTCTCTTTCATTTATATAACCATTATTGTTTCAACTAAAAGCAACACCAATGCAGATGTCAAAGCCATCCTGGATTGAATCAGGAAGGTAAGACGGGAGTTCATTTTTCTGAAATCAGTTCAGAGACCGATCCCAATCAACTCCAGGAACATAATCTTGGTTTCTAACAGGGGTATCAACTCATTGCTTCAGTATGATTCAAGCGATCAGCATGCGCGGCAAGAAAAGAATCTCCAACAGTCTATAGAGTTCCAACAACAGATAGGCCGAAAACAGACAACAGTAAAGATTTTGGACCCCAACTTTACGTTCCATTCGGGAAGCAAAGAAAGAATACTATTCTTTTAAGAATTAAGTAAAAATGCTGGAGGAGGTGCATACATGAAAAATTCTAGGTCTAGGTGTTATTTAATTTGTCGATCCGCTGTCCAGAAAGAAATGGCAACAAGCCAATCAAGAATCTGCCGCTCAACAAATGTTCCAGAGAAAATGGAAATGAACAAGGCACACACTGAGGAAAACGTTAAGTCGATCTCTTGAGTGGATCCTGAATAGGAAATGGAGAGTTGCGTGTTGGTTCTAGGGTGAAATGAAAATAATCGTGTAAGGAGATGAAAGCTCCTGGAAAATTGTGGAGACAGCTAAACATAACTGCAGAGAATAGAACAAGACATAGATGTGTCGGTGAAGCTCTGTGCTCCACTTGGAACCTATGGGAATAACAATAATAACTTGTTCAGACTGTGGAAGTTAATTTGTTTATGCATCCCTATGTTAAGTGGTATGTTTCTTTTCACATCTAAATCCCCTAAATTCTGCGGAAACAAGATTTGTTTATTCCTACTGCTAAATCTCCCACTGTTACAGTGTATTTCTATGTGGACAAGGAAATATAGTTTGCTTCTAAATACCACGATTCTCCCAGTCAATAGGATGTGGGCACATACATACGTAAACATAAGATAATTATCTAAGAAAATCCCAATGAAAACGTTTCGCAAATCACAAATAACCATTTGGTTTAACAGTCTTTGCATCATTTGTATTCTGTTATAGAATCTGATCATGCATATTTTCCCCAATTCTAAATTACTTTGGATATTCGCATTAGTAAGCAATCAGTGAGGAAGACTGAGTGTATAATTTCTCATCTTACATGGAAGCTATTCTGTTACTGTAAATGTTTATGAAAAGGCTTCAGAAATCGGTTATTTTCTCAGAGACCAAGCTGTAAATGTTTTTATACGTAAGGAAATTCTAAAATGATAATCGTATGCCGAAGCTAGTTAGAGTATGAGGATATAAATTTCTCAAACCGTTTAGCATATGGTTACTTTGCTCATAACTTCTCAAGGAAATACTTAAAGTGAAGTTGTCACCCATGATCAGAGTACGTGGTTAAGCAATGAAAGGTAGTATAAGGTAAAAACTCTTAGCAGACTGTGGCTAATACCGATAAGTGTCATCAAAAGTCTTCAGTTACCGGTTGTTAACATGCTGAGAAATGCAGTCAGACCAGCAGATAATGATCACATTTAATGTCATTATATTATGCTCTTTAAAAGGCTGAAGGTATCGACGTTCGCGAATTGTATGGAGTATACTAACGGAAGATCTTATACCAACAACTTCTAAAGTATTTGTT
Organism: Trichobilharzia szidati; assembly: GCA_944472155.2. Taxonomy (NCBI): domain Eukaryota; kingdom Metazoa; phylum Platyhelminthes; class Trematoda; order Strigeidida; family Schistosomatidae; genus Trichobilharzia; species Trichobilharzia szidati. The sequence continues at coordinate 22,302,475 of OX235272.1, read as the reverse complement.
TCTCGTATACCAAATACAAAGCAAAACACCACAAATGATCGTCCAAAGTACGTGATATATTTCGGGACCAAATAGTATACCTTATCGAGTGATTAACTAGCTAGTGATCGTGCACGCACGTGACACGATGGAGTACCAAATGGTAAGGATTCTTGACCGGAAGCTTTCAGCTAAACAAGTCGACTTAAACAGTGAGGGTCAGCGTCCGATGTTCAGTGATAATTGCTGTGGTCAACAATTTTGAGGAATTATTTACCACCACACTCTGAACACTTCTAATACTTTGAATAGAATTCACAATTTTGCAGATCTATCCGAGACAGTTCAGAGTGAAATCTCACCACGATTTCTGTTTTAAAAAGGAAATTATTCACATCTCAATATGTGATTTGCGTAATACCATAGAGGGAAATCAATAATTTAAGCATACATACGTTGTGCTATATACTACTAATTAATTGAGATGAGTAGTTGGATACAATTCACATCAACCAGTGGTAATTACGAGCCAGGTTTACGTGGTCTCAGTGCATGAGGGCTGTTTTGTTAGTTTAGGGCCAAGCCTATCAGCAGTTTACCTGTTTTAACTTGGCTCAGTTTTAAAACACCGAAATCCTGTTCTAGCCACTTAAGCAGACTGCTAGTACACTGAATCGAATTTGCGATTTTCGAAATGATGAGCGATGAAGCATCACCACAATGAAAATTTGATCCGATATGCCAGCAGTCCCCCCAAGTAGATAGCTAGAAATCGATTGATTCTGAATGATTCAGTTCTCTGAGCTGAGGCAAACCAGGTACCTTACTGATGAGTGTGGTCCCAAATAAGCAAAATGGCTGTCCGGTGACTTCAATCTAGCTAGCGAGCAATAGAGGCTGATTTGATTGGCACCCAACTACATAAATGAATCAAACAATAATACATAGAATGTTTTTCCTAATGCTTTTCGAAAATAACACGGCTTCACCTGACGTTCCCCGCCGAAAAATATAGTGACTTCATGTATGTAACACATGTTTTGGGCATTTCATTGAATAGAAATTCACAAGTCAATGTCTTGCCTTAACTTCCCCTTATAATGCCAACGCAAAAGTAGTAAACTTCCTTTGTAAATTTCAGTGTTTGATCCGCCAATACATGTATTCACGTATCTATTTGGCGTCAATGTCTACTCGAATTGCACGTGTTTCGTGGCTATGACCACTGGAACTACTTTCCACAAATAAGAATCTAGAATTAAAAAATTCATACAGTTTTGTCTATTTACTAAGTAAATTAGTTAATTGGTCAATCAAAAATTCTTCATGAAATGTATGTGTTGGTCATAAAAATCTGCACAGTACACTGTCATTGATTTGGAGAGTAACTTCTTTGCTACACTATGCCGAACCATAGTGTTATGAAAAGTTATGCACTGTAATTTATTATATTTTGATTAGAGTCAGTATTAAGAGTGTTTATGAGCTTAAGGAAGTGTGTGTAACCCTTGTTATTTCAGCCTATTCTAGCAAGTACCAAAGTCATATACTGAGTCATTAAAATCTTCACGTTTCAACTGTCTCATGATTGGATTACAGGACTCACACAGTGTCCAGCTACTTCTGTAGGCATGTTTTGTTATAAAACAAATCCGGTTCATTGTTTTTAGGCGAAATTTGGAGGTGATAAATCTGGAAATATTCCTAGTCAGGTAAAACCAACAGACATCTTACGAAGACTACCTTCGTCAATTGCTTGTATTAGTTTAGTCGTAGTTGCTTTTTTAAAATACATGAAACAGCCACCTGATGAGTGGTGAACACGACGAGACTTTCGCTATTGAGGTATTTCAATGCATACACTATAATATTATGGCAGTTGTTCGAGGATTTCCAGCAACGGAATGAAAAGGTTAAATTTGTTCAACTAATGTCAAAATGAACTCGCTTCGGCGGTACATATACTAAAATTGGAAGGATACAGAGAAGATTAGCATGGCCCCTGCGCAAAGATGACACGCAAAATCGTGAAGTGTTTCATATTTTTTAGTGGGAAACGAGAAGACAGGGATATCCTGGACCGACGTGAAGAATACAGAAGACCTGGATTTCGCGTGTGGATGATTTATGTTTGATGCCACACAAAATCGAAGACTTACAAGCGAAAACCGACAAACTGGTCGAAGAAGCAGCCAGAGAAGACAGGACTCCAGGTGAACATAGACAAAACGGAGGTTATGAAAATAACCAACCAACAACAACAGCAGCAACATCCAGCGCCAATCACCATCAACGGGAGAGATTTGAAAGAGGTTACTTCATTCACTCACTTATCTAGGCAGAGAGCATTGTCTCAACTACAGCAGGACCGGACGAGGTTGTCAAATCGAGAATCGGGATGGCGAGAAACACATTCATCAACCTGAAACCAATCTGGAAATCTTCCGCTGTCACTCAACCCAGCATCAACAACAAAATTCGGATTTTCAATACAAACGTCAAGTCAGTCAGTTTTTCTATACGGATGGATCAGAAACTTGGCGAGTCACAAAGAATATTTCCAACAGCCTGTTGCAGACCTTTATCAACAACTAACTATCTTCGCTTTATACTGAAGATCATATGGCCGGAAAGAACAAGAACCAACAAGAAACTATGGGAACAAACAAAACAAGAACCAATCGCTCAACAAATATGCAGGAGAAAGTGGAGATGGATTGGACACTCACTGGCTGAGGAGGCCACTCGCTGGGTGACATCGCGCGTCAGGCCATAGCTGGAGTGGAACCCGAAAGGGAAGCGGCGAGTGGGACGTCATTGCAATGGTGACATGGAGGAGATCGTGTGAAGAGGAGTTTAAACAGCATGGACTAACATGGATGTAGAAGACAGAAGCAAGTGAAGATTTACAGTTGAAGCCCTATGTTCCACTAGGAACACAAGGGAACAATAATAAAATAATATAATAAAGGTCAACGGGAAATCACAAAATTATTTCATATACGTATTTTAATAGTCATCAGTCATATGATTTCAGCTTCTTCAAACTGCTTTTCATTATTTACCAGAATCAGGGAAAAAAGCGAATCTGTTTTGTCAGGATAGAATAGGTGAAATGTTTCAGGACATTGAATGCTTAGATGGTTGGAGGCAATAGGCAGGAAGCTTTGGACCTAGATTTCGTGCTAGTTGGCACTCATCGGGAAGCCGTATTTATTTATTTCCTCTGACTGTTTCATTTATACAATTATACAGTTACGGTTTACGTATTAAGGTGGATATTCCACGTTTACAGACAGGATGAATTCTATGGAAATCAATATGTGCATGTATTAATATTGCTGAAAACTTCAAGAAGCTAAGAAAATGCTGTCACATTCAAAACATTTTAACGACAGTAAGCTACCTTCTTGGTTACCTTTTGTTCTGATGAACACACGTAACTGTACACTCTTGAGGGCTGATAAGAGTTGCTGCAATGATGGACGGCAATATAAATTCTCCTCTTTAAAAGGAATATAAAGTAGTGGTATACAGACTTTTATTTTGAAAGTGTTCATATGCTTTTGCTTGAGCAATGCAAATAATTTTGTTTCGAGAAATGAAGTCGGAGAAACTTTATGCATAACTGTAGCAAGTTGTCATATTCCGTCAACTACCCATGAACTTTCATTTACAATCTGTTATTAATCTACGATTATTTCCAATATGCCCTTTGATAGTGTATTTCCCAAAGGAGTAATAATTTTCTTGCATTAAGTCCTTGTTATTGCTGCTGGCTGAATTTTAACCAGTCACGTGGGGAATGTGGTCCTCAAGCTAGGTATTAAATTCGGAATAGAGTGCACCACGATGAGGAATGACCTGGCTTCTTGACCACATTGCAAACATAACTGATAAAATTCAATTAGCATTAACACGAAGGAATGGATGTGTGACACTGCCTACACCGTAGTCACCAACCAATATATTCGTGGTAATCCTATATGAGGTATATCGTGAGTCCAAATAGCTCACTTATAACGTCTATGAACACAGCAGTGGGTGATGTGACTTTGAATCTCACATGGGACATTGATTCCTTGAAGATTGCAGATACATCTTTCTGGTGAGTGCCAACAATCACAAAATGTAGTTTCTCGTATTCCTGCTGATTAACCTAAGCACTTAACATTGAACTTTAATTATCCAGTTTTTAGGCACTTGACAGTATGAGACTGAAATGGAATAAATCCGTTTGATGATGCCCAGTTTGTTGTTATTTGCTCTTTCCAAGTATGTAAGAAGAATTCTTGCATGAACTTTCTTATCGTATGTCAAATGGAAAATACAGCTAATATCAGAACAAACTTGGAGACATAGCTTATCGCCTTAAGCAGTCGAAATTTAGAGATTAGTTCCCGGGTTTGACAGCCCGGGTAGCTAGGTATTACCATTAGCTCTGACACAAGAATCGTGACTCATAGCCTGGTGCATAATATTAAAAGACACATCAATCCATGAAAGAATTCTGGAGTAACTGGTGTGTGTAGACGTGGATGTGATTAATATATGTTTGTGTGAAGCATGAAGTTTTATCAAATGCAAATCTATTTAAGGCGATCCTTCATAATACATTGAGTAGTTAACACCCTCTGACGAAGAAACAGCACCCCATTTAACACAGGGGATATAAAAGTAATGAAGTAAGAAGGTATCCTATGTTCTGTCGAAACAGATGCAGACACCATAAAATGAATGTGTGAAAATCATGGTAAACTGGACGCTTTCGTCTCATTTTGCTTAGTGAACCATGGAGAATGAAATTATATGAAGCAAATAATTCCATAGAATGTATGTAGACTAATGCATTCCGGGAAATCTGCACCACTTTCTACTTTTTGTTCCTGATAAACTTGTTAATTTTTTTCTCATTTGCAATAGTGTGAAACTCTCCAAGGAAGCTCTAATTCCTAAAAGCTCTTAAAAATTACACAAATCTTTTATGCAAGGACCAGAGAGGTGATTCGCTCAAAGTTCATACTGGCAACATGAGAATCTTCATGATTTTAAAGTGCTGAAAGGAGTTGAGAATTTTAATTAACTGGACACCTGATTCGTTTTCCAAATGAATTTAATAATGAATACAACTCATATGTAGTTGCAAGATTTTATCATGATAAATAATTGGTCAGAGAGCCAGTGGAAAACCTGAGAGTACTGGACAGCTGCGTTGTCCTGGTTTGGGGCTCTTCAGTGGTAAGCACCGAACGGGGTTCGATTCCAGGACCACGCGGTTACAAAGCGAGTTCGTAGACCATTAGGCACTGGGACCTAATCCAATGGCCAGCCTGTGAACTCCAAATTCTACTAGTTCACAATATAGCGCACTACTAAGGAGTCACACACTGGGATGAAACAAGGTAGCGTTATATAGTGAATTGACAGAAGTTGGAGTTTATAGGCCACTGGATCGTTCCCTGGAGGCTTAATGGTCTTTGAGCTTGCCTTGCAACTGGAAGGTCCTGGTTTCTAAACTCTAGAGGTGGGTGCATACCATTGAAGAGTCCCAAACTAGGACGAAGCATTTGTCCAGTACTCCCAGGTTTTCCAATGCTTCTTTCACTGATGTCAGCTCATGATGAAATCCCCTAACCAACCAAGCCCCTGCAAAGCAATACTTTATATATTTAGTTATTTAGCAAACACTGGATTTCCTTTAAACAGCTGGTGAAAATGAGCACATTTCGGACTTGTCTTACATTTATCTGATGTGTGAATTTTCAGTTAATATTGATCTTCCTTGTCAGATAAAATTTAGAAAACAAGGAAAAATAAGAGAATTTTCATCAGATAAGCAAAATTTATTTTCAACGTGAAATTTCTACCTATCGTCAAAGGGTAGATACATATGAAGAAAGAATAAAATTGACATTATCTTTCAGCAATGTTTGCGGAAGTAGTGTGACGAGTAGAAGAAAAGGCGGTGGTTTATCGATTAACTACTAAGCATTGGAAATCTAAGTGGCTCATACTAGGACATCATATAAAAAGAGAAGGCGGATGATAGGGTTACATTAAAAGAGAAAAAACGCATGTAAAATATGCTGTATAATGGTTGAAATCAGCCATATTTTCCCCAGGGTTATTTGAATTAGGTGACGTTATTTGCCTTCCTAGTCATCCACAAATATGTTCTGAGACATTAAATTGTAGAAATCCATTATGGATAAAATTTTATTTCGATAAAATCACACAGTGTGTTATATAGTATTATTTAGTGATGACCACGTTTCGAGCACAAATTATTTCTGCGCATAATCATATCAAGACACTCGAACAACTTTCTTGCTTCATTTATATACATGAGTAAAGATTGATTATACACTTTAATAAAATCAATATGAGATAAAGTATATTAGGAAATAATATTAGTGTTATCATTCAGATAAAATCAGATGGGAAATAAGATGAGTGTTTTATAGTCAAAATAAGTAACTTGTTGGAATGTTATAATGTATGTGAACCGAAATAGAATCTTAAGATTATTAATTATCCTCCTTTGATTTGACTAGTGGTAATAATATCTTCCATATCTCTGGTATTTGCGTTGAGTCATTTATGTTGCATGTGTTGGGTGTAGATTCAATGAACAAGGATTCAGTAATCAATCTCTCTCTCCACCTACCTAGATTACTTCTTAGAATTTTAACCCTCTCCCACCACCCTATTGTGTGGTTGTGTGCTAATGCATGCATTGCAATTGCCGAGCTTTTTTCTAAATTATTTATCTCCTCTGGGTCAACCATTCTTACCTTAGCTAAATTCTTATGTTCTGACAATCTGACTACCCCTGACCTACTAGTTTGACCTATGTAGTTGACCTCACAGTCATTGCAGGGTATTTTGTAAATTATATTATTTTGTCTAATTGGGTCCACTGGGTCCTTTAACCTACAGAGCTCGTCCTACCTGAATGAGTTTGTAGGTTTAAATGCCCCCCGAATTCCTGCTTTATTTGGAATCCTACGTAGGGTCTCAGATATCCCCTCTTTATATGGTATAACAGTAAATGACTTATATTCTCTCTTATATGTGTTATCATTACTAGTTTCACAATTCTTTTTCCTTTTCTTTTGGCGTTTTTCAATCTTCCTGATGAATTTTAGAGGATAGTTATTTATTTAACACCAAAGCCTCTTCTATCTGTTTTATTTCATCATTTAGGTCTTTTTTTGTGCTACTTAGTGCCATTGCTCGGTTTGTTAAACACTTAACTAAGCCTGCCTTAACAAATAACGGATAAGATGAATTGAAGTCTAAATATCTATTAGAATGTATTGGCTTTTATAAACGCTAGTGTGAAGTCTACCTTCTTCTGTTCGTTTTATTTTACAATCTAACATTACTAATTCTCTTCTTTCATTTTCCGATTCAAATGTGAATTTTATTCCCTTAGAGAGTAAATTGATATATATCGAAAAGCTAGAGATATGTTGTGTTTTTGACACTGTGAAAGTGTCCTCTATCTTATTTCCCATCTGATTGTATTTTATTGCTAACGCTAATGATATTAATTCCGAATGTACTTTATCTTATATTGATTTTATTAAAGTGTATAATCAATCTTTACTCATGTATATAAATGACGGAAGAAAGTTGTTCGAGTGTCTTGATATGATTATGCGCAGAAATAGTTTGTGCTCGAAACGTCGTCATCAGTAAATAATACTGTATAATACACTGTGTGATTTTATCAAAATTAAAATTCACTCCGTAATGTAGTTATACTCTACCACAGCGCCCAAGTTTTATCCTTATATCAATTAACCTGTAGAGACTGACAGGCCCTCTCTATGGACGAGTGACCACATATACCTGTAAATTAGTAAACACAGTGAAAACAGATAACATCCTTCAAATTCCACGAGGATCAAAATCACAACGTGAATTTTACTTCCCTCTTAAATATGTCTAGTTTTATGCTAAATTCTGGAGAGTCTTTGTTTAGTGATCAGGCTTTGGCAATCTCCTTTAAAAAGTCGCATTTACTTCCTTTTGGTTCTACAACCATTTCTTTAATATTTCTATATGGCGTAGTGATACTCACAGGACAGTTAATAATAATAATAATAGCTTTATTCCAAACAGTATTTGTGGTACAGGTATGGAATTTTCAGCGTGCATTACATTATTGCATCTAATTACCTCATTAATTTTATAAGATTTTAAAAATAAAAAGCAACAACAACAAAAAGAAAAAAAGAGAAATAAAAGAAATAATAAAGAACAGCATTGCATTCACATATTTAAACAATGCACCACAGCATATGAAATATTAAATTAGTGTGTAATAGAATATGAGCAACAATATAATAGTAACAAAGAAAGGAGAACGAAAGCTAATGGGAACTATTTGTTAGAGTGCCGCAGTAAGTTGATCGTGTAATACCTAACGGATTTCTCATCACATAACAGCTGTGCCAGATAAGGTAATGTGGGCATTTTGTACTTGGTAGTCCTGGCATATAGCCTCCTATAGTTGCTTCTAGTTCTACCAGATGAAATGCAAGGAGAGAGATGAGTATGGAGAGGGTGTTCGGGGTCTGACAATATAGAATTCGCCAGTTTCTTACATGACATTATATGTCTATCCACTATGGTGTTAACCAGTTGGCTTAACGAAATCCCCCTTCCCCTACTAACAGCTTTTAGTGCCCTATACAGCGAAGCAAAATCTTTCTTAAGTATTCCAGGGAAGATTAATGGGGAGCAGTAAAGAGTGATGGTTAGAATACAAGAATTGACAAACTGAGAAAGCAAAGACTGCTTTATACCAGACTGCCTTAACTTCTTAACGTAGAACGTTAAGCGAAACATCTTTCTATTAACTAGCAAGATGTGAGAGGACCAGGAAAGATCGGCGGAAATACTCAGTCCAAGGTACTTGACATTAGATGTAGTTTCAATCTATATGCCGTCAATGATAGTGGGACCAAGTGAGCCAGCTAGTTGTTGTAGGTCACGTTTTTGTCTGAAAGTGAAATTTACTACCTGACATTTAGACGGATTCAGCTTAAGACCGTTTGAAGAGGACCACTGACTAATTTCCGAGAGAAAGTTATTTAATTTGGAACAATCTGACTGAGAGTTAACAGGCATGGAGACAGAGAGGTCATCAGCATACTTGACAAAAACTGGCTACGTCAGAATGGGGCAAGTCATGTAAGAAAAACGTTACTAACTGGTAAAATAATAGTGATGTTTCGCAATTATTTTTCAATAGCATCCTCAGTATACACGTGATGAATGCGCCAGGACAAACATTTAACAAGCGCCTTTTTATACTGACGTGAATAGAAACTACTATTTTAATGTTCACTTTCTTTTAAACCAGTATGTGGAAACAAAAGGATGAAAACAGTAAAGTAAAGGACAACTAGTGTTTTACCATTGTGGAATCCATCGTAGTGTGTGTGTGTATGTGTTTACGTCTGCATCAAAGACTGAGTTCACTTCCTTGGCGTAGTATAGTAAGCTGTGCAAATCATTTGCTTCATAAAAGTTTAAAGGAACGTAACTATCCATTCTGTTAACTTTTAAATATAAAATCAGCGCCTTAAAGTTTCAATAGTAACCATTTGTTTTCAAGTTTAGGTCTGCAAACTAAGGTGATTATGATTTTTGATTAGAACTTCATAAAATGCATCGGGAAACTAGTTACCAATGAGCAGTATATGGAAATTTTCTGTTTACTTCTGAGTTAAGTTACCCAATAACTTACCTTCAGATAACTCATAGTTACTCTACTTAAAAATATAAACCAATTCACTCCTAATGACCGTAATAAAACAAAACATGTAGTTCAGCGAAGAGTCTCTTCTGGGAGAATTAATTTTCTTAGTTGCACAGTCGTAAATGATAATCATCGCAACATTTGAATACCAATAACATATTTGAAGGAATTACTACTGAGGTGCACCTTGAACGTACAGGTTAATTTCAACGACACCATCTGTAGACGAAAAGATTGTATTGCGATGAGTTTAAGACTGTATAAAAGATACGTAGATGAAATATTCATTATTTGGGACAACAGTAGTGACCCAAGTCTACTACTGGAGACATTTAACTGTTGCCATCCAGCAATAAAATTCACTCTTGAAAACGTAAACGAATCAGAAACTCCCTTTCCTGATATAGAACTAACAAGAAGAACTGGTGGGACCTTAATAAGATTGGTCCATAGAAAAAATAGTTGGAATGGTCAACTAAAAAGCCTCTATTGCTGGGTGCACATTCAAAAATAACGCAGAATTTAATTATATCCCTTGCCACCCGCATCCAACACTTATAATTCCTGTATTCACTTAGGACTCCTACGTAATTTCGTATTCTCTGCTTTGTTTCTATGTGCATCCTGAGTAAAACTCAATCATCAAACTATTCATAATATCACGTAACTCCTTTCTAACAAATGTTTGTGACAACTGATCACCTTCGTTACTACAGTAGTTTCATTAACACTCAATTTTCTTGACTATTTTTATATGAAGTAACTCCACCCTAAACTTATTAATTTCCACCTGTTTAGTTAAAATAACCATAACCAATTGCATTCTTATTCAAGTGTTGGTTTGTAGGGATTTGATTGGTTACAGGATTTCATCATGAGGTGACATTAGTTAGAGAACCATTGAAAAACTTGTGAGTACTGGACAGTTGTTTCGTCCTAGTTTGGAACTCTTCATCAGTGCGCACCCACCCACTGGTTGCAAGGCGAGCTCGTATACCATTAAGCCACTGGGATCCGATCCAATGGCCCATGATGAAATCCTGTAACCAATCAAATCCCTACAAACCAACACTTGAATATCAATGAGATGCTCACTAGCGACTTGCCCTATTCAGGTAGGTAGTCACTTGAGGTTCCAGTGGGAAGTCATGACCAGTAGGGTGCAGCAGGTCGGGTGTGAGGACAAATACTCGCCGAAGACATTGGCTAGGGGTCGCGCTATATCGTGAATTCGCAGAAGTTAGAATTCATGCGCTGACCATTGAATCGGGTCCCAGTGGCTTAATGGTATACGAGCTCGCCTTGTAACCAGAAGGTCCTGGGTTTGAATCATGGTGGGTGTGTACTGATGAGGAGTCCTAAACTAGGACGAAACAGCTATCCAGTACTCCCAGGTTTTCCAATGGTTCTCTAACTGATTTCACCTCATGGTGAAACCCTGTAATTGCATTTTTGTTATACAAATTTAATGTACACATGGGATTGTACACCTAAGGAAATAAATTCGCCGAAAAGAGACTGTTTGCTGAACTATGTGTTTTGTTTTCATTATTGCTTGGATTTAGATTATTCATGAATGACCATAATAATCAAAGGATTATGGCTATTAAAAACATCAGTACTTTAAGTTACTTTGGATCAGTAGCATCTACGGATTACATTGCAAAAGCATCAGTTAGAGATAATATCAGATAAATTGAGGGAGAGCAATACGGAATTAATGAATTTAAAGGTTGGATAGCAGGCCAAATTAGCAGTAGTGGCTGGACCTGCTTCTTTTACCCACAGAGCTGTAGTTGATTGAGGCGAATTACAGTGGCCTCATTTGTTGTTTGAAGCCTTTGATAATTTATTCGGTACTCGACAGTTGATAGAAAAATACTCTCCAGTGTCAACTTTGTTGCCTTTTTGGATATGGTGATCCAATATACAACTGTTGATCGTCTTAACAACACCTTTATTCAACCACCCTGGTAAGTGTCCTCGGCAAGAAAAATTTTGTCCCTAGAGCAGTAGACAATATAACTGGATGTATACGAGCAGATGAAGTGAAGGATACAATCAGAGGTGGATAGCCTAGGTAATTCATCTTTCACTTTCGGTATCAGAACCGATTGTATATGGAGTAGATAAACTGCAGCATACCGGCATTAGACGTAGTTTTAATCGATTCCACCAACTTCTTGGTTATTATTCCACTTGGTATATCACCTTTGAATTGTAGTCGTATATAAATATGAGGGCTTCTTCTTTTCTACCCACTTAGCCATGTGTTTAGTGATGAACTTTTGACAGTAGTTTTTTTCATTTAATGTATGGTATAAAACTTTAGGTTGGTCTTCAGTCGCATCTTCTGAACAAATAATTGTGACTATATACCTGATGGTATTTACTAAATTTATTTTATACCGGAGAGGAACAAAGCTGTGAAAATGTGTATATTGACTGGTCCAAGTACTTTCCTTCTGTAAATTCCATTTCATACTTCCATCTGGCCATCTTGTCAGTAGGACTTCTAAACAGTCAATTTTGCTTTGGGATTCCTCTTCACTCATGAATTTAAGAGATGAATGTACTTCGATGCGTAAATATTAGATGTTTCCTGTGACACGACATGGATTTCGTCACTGTAGGATGATACAAGAATGTTGTACTTTTTTTGAAAACCAAGTTTGTTTTCTTCCTCATCACTTGCCAGTGGAACAGATAATCAAACTTGTTATCGTGTTACAGAATAGTAAGTTATACCTTATCAATATTTTAACTGTTAAATAGCTATCCAAACATTTCACCTGACATCTGCTCCTATTTCAAACAGGCTATTTACCTTATCCTAGGACAGACAGTAGAGTTATGGAGCTAACTCAGTGGGATGAAATTTTTTTCCCTTGTTACTTTTTGACAAACTATTCAATAGTTTTGGAGTAGAGAAAAGTAAAATTTTTTAACAAAAAAATGTTCGATACTTTTATGCTCATATCACACAATCTATAATTCACAACATTTGAAATTAGACAGTGACATTAAGTCAATTTTCAGGTATATAATATTTATACATTATTGTCATAGTGATCACAAACTGTACAATGAGCTTATTATTTTTTTTATTGTTTACATAATATTCAAATGATTCAGCTGGAAAATTTTGACATGATAAACCATATGTGTAAATATATGGATAGTTTATGCATCAACAGTTTGACAGATATAAAGCTTTATGCAACATTAGCTTTGACCATTTAATGCATTGTGAACAGAATGACTTTAACCAAGGAGAGCTTGATGTTCAGTAGTAAACTTCACTGTATTGCTTTCACTTTTATTGATTGTACATTCTACATCTTCATTCACAGTTGTCTTCGCTCAATACCACTCAAGATCAGATGGCCGGCCAGAAAAGATCAGCAACAGAGAGGGATCTCTGGCAATGAGCGAACCAAGTCAGCAGGAACCGATTGTGAAACAAATAGGTAGGAAGAAATGAAGATGGATTGGCTGGCCATACTCTGAGGAAACAAACCATCAGGTGACATCACTAGACAAGCCATTGCTTGAGTGGAACCCGGAAGGGAAGCGGCGAGTTGGTCATCAGTGCAAGGGTGACTTGGAGGAGGTCATGTGAAGAGGAGATGAAAACGTGTGGGTGGCAGACTTGGAGCCAGGTGAAGACTCTAGCAGAGAACCGAAGGCAATGGAGACGCACACCTGAAGCTCTATGTTCCTCTAGGAATTAAAGGATACAATAATAATATTATGATAATACATTCTACATCTAAACCGTACGATTATTCTTAACGTAAATCTTAGTAAAATATGTGTATACTTGGAGAAATGTTCTCCAAGAATGCAGCAAGAGGAATCAGTCAGCAAAACTGATTACAGTATATGCTGAATGCCAGCTTTGAGGATAACCTAGAGGCAAGTGAACCAAGCAATAAATCACCCCACGTAGGCTTTGTTCACCTTTAAGTATTGCTATGGTGTTGATTATATTACTGTTACTGCATTGGGTTCCAAGTGGAACATAGGACTTCAGTAGGAAAACTTCTTTTCGTTTTAGTCTCTGCTGTCCATGATCGGCACACGATTTCCTCTGCATCACCCTTGAACCCACACCTTACTCGTCAATTCCTATTCAGGTTCCCTTTAACGATCTGCGTATCACGCGATTTCAGACAAAGGTCTCCACCCCGTTTTTCCCATCAGTTTCCACAGAGTTCCTGGTTGTTGGTTCTTTCTGTTGGTTTATGTGGTTGTCACTATTGAGTAGAGGCAGTTCTTAATGGAAGTGTACTAGTTCCTGTCACTTCAAGTCTCTGACCTATGTGGGAGCAGTGACTTAATATTATTGATATAAGATATGATATGAGCAATAAATTGTGCTCGAAACGTCATCAGTAAACATTACTGTATAACACTGTGAGACTTTATCAAAAATATTTACCCATAATGGAATTAATATTACTGTTGACAAATTTGAATCACGTTCCTTATGCTGAGCGCAGCGAATTGCCACAACATTTCCAGAGTATTGAGAATCCACCTTGTCTTTTTACGATCTGATCCAGCCAATGACATCTTCATTCATGCCACATTTAGGTGAAATTATGCTGTCTAATGAAGTGAAAGTAGTAGCTTTCCTTAGGTTTCTCCTGTTGACAGTAGTTGATGCTTTTTGCTGTTAGTTCGGGATTCTTTATCGCCTTTGTCTTCCCTAACGGTCACTTAAAGTCCTTCCTGAATTGTCTGTCTTTTCTGCAAACGTTTCGGCTTTTGCCTGCAGATCTTCAAGGTTGTGTGACATTGAACATTTGTCATCCACAAAGTCCAGATCTTCTGTTAGTCTCTCATCCATCCAAAGTAATTATTGATAATAATAATAATCTGCTTTATTCCAGAAACAGTACTAGTGCTACAGTGTGGAATTTTCAGCACATATCTACAATATTTGCATCTAATTTTATCCAACATTTATAAGGAGTATTTCAAAGAAAGTAAATATAAAGACAACAACAGCAAAAAACACGAAAAACACAAAAATAATAAAAAAAAGTGCGAAAAAATACCAAGAAGTAGAAAGGAAAATAAACAACACATAATAATAACTCAGTATTGAGTAGTGGAAGCTATGATATGATTATACATGATGACAGTAAAGCTATAGTCATACAAGAAGTTATGAAATGATATTTAAGAATGTTTATCGCCAAGATGAAAAGTTAATTTGATTGAACAACACTAAACAATCGTAAAATAACATTTCAGGGTTTTTATTGACAGCTCTAATGCGGTGTTTATGGTGGTAGTGTGAGTAATCCTGAATAATACAAAATTTTAAGATGGTGATATTGGTGTTCACAACCAATGATTATCAGTTAATATTGCCGAAACAAAAAACAACAACCACAAAACTAATAATTACATGATGGTTAATGACAGGACAACTTTGTAATACTCATATTGCTAATATAGTCGGAACCAGTAGATACACAAAAGAAGGAATACAGTAAAGTACAAAAAAGGAAGCCAATGTTAATAATTTAGGTAGCTAAGTATGTTTGAGGAGTTCACTAAAGAATACAAAATAAGAGAGAAATAAAAGAGCCCAAAATTATGTTATTAACAATAAAGCAAGTCATAGGTTTCGCGCTGAACACTGTCTCTGTCACTTAAAACACGAGCCAAGTATGGTATCGTTGAGTTCCTGTACTTGGTTGTACTAGCATATATTGCTTTATACTGATTTCTGGTTCTGCTTGATGAGATACAAGGCGAGAATTGAGAATAGAGGGGGTGTTGGGGGTCTGAGTGTATGGTTTTTGACCATTTTTCTCATGTATTCAGATGTCTTTCAACTAATGTAGTGACGAGCTGACTGAGTTTTACACCACTAGTCCTACTAACTACCTTCAACATCCTCCTCAGGATGGCATAGTCCTTTTTCAGTCCCCCAGGAAAGACTAACGGGGAGTAGTAAAGCAGAACAGGTGAGATACAAGAGTTAACAAATCATGAAAGAAGAGGTTGGTTGATTCCAGATTGTCTTAGTTTCTTAATGTAGTAGGTTAGACAGAACACTTGTGACGACGATAAGTTAAATTTTGTTTTAGTTAGTGAATACTCAACATTTTTCTATTCACTATTCGTGCATTTACAAGAGAACGCCCTGATTATCTAGAAATGCTAGCCAGAGGTTAGGATGTGCATCTGATGAAATAAATACTGTTGAGATAGTCTTTCGGCTAAGACGTCTTTTTGATAAAATCACTGCAAGTTTCAATACTGCATATACTTTTGTCTGGTACAAATCACTAGCAGAATAGAACTGACATGAACACTGAGGGACCGTTCCTGATTTAGGCTCGTTAGCGTTTTAGCCATACTAATTCTGTTGGCACTAATGACTAAAATGGGTGGTCTCCAACACCTAATATCGATAATTGATAAGGGGCGGCTTACATTTCTTGATGTTACTTAGGGTAACATGCTACAAACATTTGTGGGTAAAGTTCTAAAATAGATTCCCAGGGGATGCGAACACACGCGTGCCTTTGAGCCGACCAATCAGGAAAAATGAGGATTTTTGCATAAAATTTTATGTGTATTGGCATAAAAAGCATGAAAAAAACATTAAACAAGGTATTTTTGTCTAATATGAGATAAGAAATTCTCCCAGTTATAATGAGGCGTTTCAGTTTTTAAATTAAACCAATTTCTATACACATATAATCATCCAGATGACTGAAAATAACTTGGTTTTGAGATCCGTTGATAGCTCTGATTCTATTTTTCAGTCTTCCCCAGAAACCTTCGATTGAATTGGTATGAGCACCGGTTCTGGGGTCGACAAAGTCATCCGAATGGTTGACTGGATGATGTCTTTATCCCAGTTGCGATAATCGGTTATATCCTGCCCATTCATCTGTGTGAATGGTGGTGCCCGGTAAAACGAGCCTCTGAAAAATAAGGAAGAGTGTATCAGCACTCCTATCTGGAATAAGTTCAATGGATCCTCCGCAAATCTGGGTGTCGCAAATTCCCAGAACCCAAACGTTGTTAGCTCTAGCTCGTCCGCGATTGTACTTCTTCTTTATGAGAACGGTTTCATCGATATGGACCACTACACCGACTCTTCCCAACACCTGAGTGATACTATTCACTTTCCAAGATGCTAAATCATGAAAACCTGGAACCACTGCACAGTAGACGTCAACGTATTATCTGTTTGAGTTGCAGTTGATCGCACCCCGGACTTTAAAATCCAGTAATGGGACAGAAGCAAAATATTGGTCAACGACAGTTTCGACTTTTCAAAGAAAGTTCCTAGAAGACAATTAACTGAGTGTCACTTACCAGTAGGCACACTTATTCGCTTCCTATACTGTGTACATCTGAATACATATCCGTCAATGACCTGAGTATACGGCTGGAGGTTCATGGAAGCACCACAAGTACATATCCAAGTACGTTCTGTCAATCCATTTTCTAAGCAGTACTGGAAAACGTGATCTGGATGAAATTTGCATCTGAGCTCATGAACACGGTTCATTTTAGCGGTAGAATAATGGTAAGTTTCCTTAACCAACGACTGGCAAGCGTTCAAGGTCATTTGAGCGTTCGCATTCCTGGGAATCTATTCTAGTACTTCGCCCATTTGTGATCTAAAAATAAATGATTTTTTGTGCAGTATGCGAAAACCTAATTGCATTTAAATGCAAAGGTTATTTGAGATGCAAGTATGTTAAAGGACAGATTCCATTCTGTGTGATTTGCCCACCTAAATTTTTCTTGCTAATAGTTTTCTGATATTTCTATTAATGAATAATCGTTCCCACTATGTTAACTCTATAGTGTGTAGCGTAAATGAAAGTCAAATCTATAAAAATATATTCACTTGTATGTTCTCTTGCTGCGCAAATTACAGGCGAGAATTCGATTACTTCAGTTTTGGAACCGATTTCCCTGGAATTTTATGAAAACCTTTAATCTGTAGTATATACATAGGCTATAGTAGCTCAGAAGACTATGAAACTGCACTCGAATTGTTTTTATTTACTTATGCTAGTAGATACTTACCTTTTGAGAGCAAAATTTCTTTTGAAATTTCAAGAGTGAACTCACCTTCTGACCATCATTTACTAGAATTTAGGATGGCCTACTTCGACAGAAGAAAGTAAATTGCAAGTTTGAGATTTCAATATAAACATATATGTGGTATGCCACCGCGAGAGCTCGCCAGTACTATAGTCGAGAGAAACATAAATTCCTGTACAAAATGGGCAAAGACCGTACTGTCAGACCACCTGCACCCCCTTTATTCACAACTATCCCCTTGCATCTCATCAGGTAGGACGAGAAGTCAATATAAAATGTTAAATGCTCGAACCACTAAGTACAAAAATTCTACAATACCGTATTTATCCCGTTTTTATGTGATGAAGACACTGTTAGAGGTGAAACATATAAGTTACTATGTAATTAGCAAAGTAAATCGACCCTTTCATCGTTCATCTTTCTGTAATTTTTTGGTGTCACCCTTTCTATCGTTTAATTATAACTTTGCTATTTTTATTTTAGTTGTTATTACTATTATTACTATAATTTTATACTTTATGCATATTTTTCTCCTTATCGCATACTGTAATTTGCTACATAGCTGCTATAACAACGTTTGTTATTATTATTATTATTATGTAATGTTTATTTCTTTTGTCGTTTTGAGTAGATGATGATCTTGAAAGACGATTCTGGTGGAGCTACGTGGCCTAAGTTCACCAGATGCTCGAGAATTGAGCTAGTAATTGTCTTACATTGTCCCTTTGCAAACCATGCCGGATAATGTTCAGAGATGCGTTTGGAAAGCGTGCGCTTTGTGCGGCCAATATAACAAGCAAGTGAATTTACCTTTATGCTCACTCGATAGCAATTTTAACCTTATCAAATTTGTGCCGTTGAGTACCACGTAATTCACAACTTTTAATTTTCACTTCTAAAGCCACTTCTGAGTAATTATATCAATTACGTCACCCCCTATTACTCAATAATAGGCCACTATATATTTTTGTAAGAATAAATACGACTGTACAGCCTCTGAAGATGATTTCATCGATAAAGAAAATTTTCTTCGCTGAATCTGTCTTTTGTTTTCTACATATATATATCAATATATTAGCGGCCGGCTTAAGCTTGGGCTACAAAAAAATCTCATAAATATTTCACAAATGTTTCCTCTCGTTCAGTTTGTATAAATCTGATGAAATATGACTTTTAATTATGTTTTATACTCCGGCGAGTATTTAGTGTGTTTACAACTTGCTGAGATTCGCAAGTTCTTAATATCGTGAGAAAAAACATAATCGTGGGTTGGAGTGTATTGCAATGCAACATATAGCTACTGTTCTTGGGTTGTCTCCTTGATTCACCGAATGAACTCATGAAACTTTTCCAACTGTCATTCAATCAAATTACATGCATTTATCGAAGAAGATGAAGGATAGACATCATAATTTCTTGGTATGCGATTCAAGTCAGACAGAAGTATTTTAAATGGTCTAACGTGACGTAATATTTGATTTGAAGATCCTGGGCGAAGAGAAAATATCATGCAATAAATTATGCTGAAAATTTTGTTCAACATATAAACGCTGTACAAAATAAAGTTATTGCTTTTATTATTATTATTCTTACTATTATTATTACAATCAGGAAATCTCAGATGTATACAGTATTATTATTATTGTATCCTTTAATTCCTAGAGGAACATAGGGCTTCAGCCGTGCGTCTCCATTGCATTCGGTTCTCTGCTAGAGTCTTCACCTGGCTCCAAGTCTGCCCACACGTTTTCATCTCCTCTTCACATGACCTCCTCCAAGTCACCCACCCTCACACTGACGACCAACTCACCGCTTCCCATTCAGTAGGGTTCCACTCGAGCAATGGCTTGTCTACTGATGTCACTTGATGGTTTGTTCACTCAGAGTATGGCCAACCAATCCATCTCCATTTCTTCCTGCCTATTTAGTTCACAATCGGTTCCTGCTGAGTTGGTTCGCTCATTGTCAGAGATCTCTGTTGCTGATCTTTTCTGGCTGGCCATCTGATCTTGAGTATTGAGTGAAGACAGCTGTTAATGAAGGTCTGTAATTTGTTTGAGATGCTCTTTATGACGCGCTGGCCAAGTCTCTGATCCGTATAGTAGCACTGACATCACATTGGAGTTGAAAATCCGGATCTTATTTTTGATGCTGAGTAGTGCTGTTGACCTCCACACAGACTTGAAAGTAGTGAAAGTTTGTCTTGCTTGTCTTGTCTGGCTCGTATACAGTACAGCCATTATAAAGGAAAAAATACATTCACATGGTTGACTATACTGATGATATCAAAATAAGTGTAATGTAACAAATGCAATGTCATCAGCCATTTGGAAAGTATCTGTCATAGGCAAAAGATTCTTGATATAGGAAAGGAATAGTGATTGCTCATTTTGTAATTAATTCTATATATCTTCAGTTTTTTGAAAGCGTCGTAAGTAAATTTTGAAAAGTATCAAAATTACCTGATGTGTGGTCTTTGATAATGACGTTACTCGTGGATATGTAGGCCAGCATATGATGTGAAAACAGAAGGGTATGAAAATTACAATGTACACCATAACGAAGCTAAATACTAAGGCAATGAATGTATATGGGAACACACGACAGACTCCCCAACTAATAAAAATTGTAAATTAAGAGAAAGAGATGAATTTTCAAGTATTGGTTTTTGTAGGGACTTTGTTTCATTGTTTGTAGGACTTCATCAGGATCTGACATCAGTTAGAGAACCATTGAAAACCAGCATTGGAATACTGGGCAGTTGTCTCGTCCTATTTCGGAACTCTTCATCAGTACTCACTCGAGGGGGTTCGAACCCAGGACCTTCTGGTTACAAGGTGAGCTCGTAGATTAAGACAAAACCTTCAGTATTTGGCTGTATAGTAGACATTCAATAGATCTTCAGCTGGATAATTCTTCACTGTACGCCTTATTGATTTAATCTTCTATATATAACCTGATTAATCACTAAGATGAGGCTTTTAAAATCATCCGAAGATTTGCACTAATACAGTCTAGCTAAATTACTTATCGTTTCATTTCGGATAAATCATATATAGGCGAAATCAATTTTTAAAGACTCTAAGTGAATTTGCAGTTTTCAATTATATCACAATTAACTCAGCATCGAAATTATTAGTTTTGGCTGCTAATGTTGAGATAGAATCATGTCCAATGTGCTGCAATAGATGTTGTCTCCTCGACGTATTGTATAAGTTAATGTGCATTAACGCTGCATTTAAAATCTTAGAAGCTTTCAAAAGTACTATATCCAACAGTTATAGAAAATGTGTAAATAGGTAACTTGAAAAGAAGAAGTATTTCAAAATATTTATACTAAATAATAGAAAAGTAAATGTGAGAAAAGGTTTTTTGGTGCTGCCTGCGAAACACTAGAAGACTTATGATGTTCTGCCCAAAAATGAAAGACTCAAATTTATTTGTTCCAAAGTAAGTAACTAAAACAGAGTAGGTTCTATTGAAATGTTGAAACGAGCGAAAATCCACTGTCAAATAAATTTGTTGTAGGAAATGCAGACAAATTAGTAAAACTCGAAGTAAAGCGATATCATATGTTCAGTAAGCTGTCGACTGGAATAGAAATGGAAATCAATGAATTAGACTTCATAGGGTGAGATGAGGGAGGTCATGTGAAGAGGAAGTGAAATCATGTGAGTAACTGTGCAAAGACAGAAGACAAGGGCCAGGAAACAGATTGTTTGTTGAAAAAATCAAGAGTTATTTATACGTTTTTATGTACATTGTTATTAGCGTTATAGTTAGCGGAGAAGCGACCTATTCTGATTGGTTTTTTTCTTGCTGAAGGTTATTCTGCTGTCCCTTTGTGGCCGTTTCTCAGAAAATCAAGCCATATATCTGCGAATCATATTTCCACAGGTCAACTCCACTGTGACTGGCTAATGAATTTCTCAAGATTAAGGAATGTTACAGTTTTTCTCATGCCCCTGATTCAGGATGTGGACATTGACGTAAATTGTTGTCTACAGTTTTGGCTTGCAGACAGCTCTCACCACAACTGTATAGCCAGGTAAATAAAAAGTCTGAAGAGGACACAATGTAGGTAAAGTGTGCTTCTGAAGCCCTGATTTCCACTTAAAATCCAAATGATATTTAATAACGATAACAGAGTAACAAACTATTTAAGTCTTTTTTATGAAAAAAATATAACGAATATGACCACATTGATAGGAAGTTGGCAAAATGTGTCGGAAATGAAAATCAACCTACCAAGCTGTTCTAGTACTCATGCATATGGTCATCATTCGAAATAATTGCTTGGTTAAGGAGTTTCTTCTCGTCTTGTTACAAGCGTGGATTACTCAGAAGACAAACTTGTGTCAGAATACTGTACAAAAATGTATTTTAGAATTTGATCCATCCAACAAAATAATCATGTCGCATGAGCTGGATGATTCAGTAGCGAAGCTTTCGTTATCTTCCTAGATATCTTCAGCGTAGGCTTGAATATCAAATGAATTTATTCGGTTTGACTGCGTTTCCAAGTCAAAAAAATCAATACAAATGCAAATTAACAACTAGCCGTGAACTAAGGCTATCAGGAGATACAATTACATCATCCATGGAGAATTCAGATAAGTGCATTTTACAGTGAAGCTTCTGCTAGAGATATTGTGTAGGAAGCCAATGGAGCTCTGCAATTAAATCAACCAGCTCAGAAAACGCAACCACATCAAAATCCTTCACCTGAGCTACACGTCTCCTCTATTATTTCAAAATATGTAACCGCCAGTATTCAACTTTTATTGCGTCTAATACATTTATATACTAGTAAGTATTATCAGTATATGCGTTTGCTTAGGAAATATATTGAATTTTATGTGTTAGACGTATGTCATTTATTTGAACATAACATTGCGCCACATTACAAATATTAACGTGTATAACAACGGCAACCAACCATAGTCCTGAAAAGAAAAGAGACATAGCAAAAATTAACAAAAAACCTTGTGTTTTACAATGTCTTGACTTCATTTAGTTTCACTAAGATTGTAGGCAACATGTTTTCTTGAAATTACAAAACCAAGTTCGCCGGAGTAACTGTTTCCGTTAACGCCTTCAATGTTTCCGAATGCGAAACAATTACCTAAAAAATTACTTGTTGTAATAAATGTATTTTACGGTGAAAAATGATTTTCTTTCTCGGGTAGACATCTGCATTCTTTTACTGTACCTTTTCCCTCAGAATTTGTCTGTTCATAATTATTAACATGATGCGCGCGACACCATTTGTTCTCCACTGTAAATATGTGTTACATTCAATACTTTAACAAGTATCATCTTAAAACGGAGTGAGACATAAAAACACAACGAATTTCATGAAAATTGTCGAAATTCAAGTCGAAACTAGGTAAGAAATATTCATTCATGGTCACTGGATTTCCTCGAAATGATAGTTCTGTAGGGACCATAACCAACGTGTTGTTATCTGAACTCAAGATTACATTCTATCCTACTGTATAGCTAACTAAAATTTCCTAGGCTGCTGGTAATTCCAAAAATGTTCCAAAGACAGAAAAAAGACATTTATTTGTTGTAAAATTTGTGGTACGGTTTAATCCCAATAATAATGAATCAAAACTCAGAATCGCCTAAGAAGTATGGTTCGACAGCTAAACGCGTCAATAGTTTCTCCAGTATAAGTATAAAACTTGGGCACTGTGGTAGAGTATAACTCCATTATGGATAAGATTTTATTTCAATAAATCACACAGTGTTACACAGTAATATTAACTGATGACGTTTCGAGCACAAATTATCACTACTCATAAGCATATCAAGGCACTACTCACACAACTTCTTTCCTTCATTTATGTACATGTGTGGAATTGATGATTAGATATTTGAATAAAATCAATATGGGATAATGTACATTCAGAAATAATAATATGAGTGTTATTGATCCATTACAATTAGATGGGAAATAAGACGAATGTTCTTATAGTTATAATAAGTAACTTGATAGGATGTTGTGATGTGCTTAATTGAAATAAAATTTTGAGATTATTTATTCTCCTCTTCTGGTTTGACTGACTGGTGGTAATAATATCTTCCATATTTCTGGTATTTGCATTGAGTCATTTCTGTTGCATGTGTTGGGTGTAGATTCAATGAACCAGGATTCAGTAATCAGTCTCTCTCTCTGTAGGCTAAAAGACCCGGTGGACCCAATTAAACAAAGTAATATAATTCACAAAATACCTTGTAATGACTTTGAGGTCAACTATATAGGTCGAACTAGTAGATCGGGAGTAATCAGATTGTCGGAACATAAGAATTTAGCCAAGGTAAGAATGGTTGACCCTGAGAAGATAAGTAATTTAGAAAAAAGCTCAGCAATTGCACTACATGCAATAACACACAACCACACAATAGGGTGGGAGAGGGTTAAGATTCTAAGAAGTAATCTATGTAGGTGGAGCCAGAGATTGATTACTAAATCCTGGTTCATTGAATCTACACCCAACACATGCAACAGAAATGACTCAATGCAAATACCAGAAATATGGAAGATATTATTACCACCAGTCAGTCAAACCAGAAGAGGAGAATAAATAATCTCAAAATTTTATTTCAATTAAGCACATCACAACATCCTATCAAGTTACTTATTATAACTATAAGAACATTCGTCTTATTTCCCATCTGATTGTAATTGACCAACAACACTCTTATTATTTCTGAATGTACATTATCCCATATTGATTTTATTCAAATATCTAAT
The DNA here is from genome assembly GCA_944472155.2 of Trichobilharzia szidati. Taxonomy (NCBI): domain Eukaryota; kingdom Metazoa; phylum Platyhelminthes; class Trematoda; order Strigeidida; family Schistosomatidae; genus Trichobilharzia; species Trichobilharzia szidati. Next base: position 22,277,864 of record OX235272.1, on the reverse strand, counting down.
CATCAATTCCACACATGTACATAAATGAAGGAAAGAAGTTGTGTGAGTAGTGCCTTGATATGCTTATGAGTAGTGATAATTTGTGCTCGAAACGTCATCAGTTAATATTACTGTGTAACACTGTGTGATTTATTGAAATAAAATCTTATCCATAATGGAGTTTCTCCAGTACAAAACAAGTACTGCAGAACAAAATTAGTTAACTAAAATTCAACTGTGAAAAGTATCTGAGAATGAAGTCGAATAATGTGAGATCAAAACTATATCAGCAGGAATCCCCTAACAAACACTTCCTGCAGACAGCCCATTGTCAAAGTCCTTAGAGCGAACCTCGAATTCATTCAGACATTATCACAAACATAAAACAACACATTTTGAACACTATCATACAACCGCAAAGGGAAGCATTTAAGTCAAGGATTAAACGGGAACGAAGACAAATAATGAGGGTTAAGTCAACAGGGGACATACAAACGTTGAAAGAATGATATACACCCTGGGGGATAATAGTTACAGAGTTAGTTGAAACATCCAAATAAGTACTGATACTGTAGATAGATCGTTCGGGAGGGATTTTCCACTTTCTTTTTCTTTTCTACTCAACAAATACGGGGATGAATACATACTTGTTCTCTCTGTTTCTATGAATCAGCTCTATGATTCATCTTATGCATTGGTTGTTCAATGCTTGCAGTGGCGAATGTAATCCAGGTTCCATTTCCGGCTCACACATTCTTTTTAATAATAATTTGCTTTATTCCAAAACAGTACTTGTGATACAGAATGGAATTCTCAGCATTTTTACTACAGTATTGCATCCAGTTAGTACATTATCAATAAATAGAATTCTACATAGATTAAGGAAATCTCAGTTCATTATGAAAACAACATATCGGCTGGTCGGTAGCAAAGCTAAAGTTGAACAGTGTTTGAAGGTGTTAGAAAAGTAGGTGCTGTCATATTTACTGGCGTAAGCGAGAGAAAGAAACAAAGTAGCACATAACAGAAAAATAAAAGAGAGAGAGAAAAGGAAAAGAAATAAAGAAAATGTTGTACCTATAAATGATATGAGTTGGAAAGACAAGGTCCAGTTTTACTACTAACTATTTAATGAGATATAGGTGTTATGCCTAATGCTTTCTTTATCACACAGAACACGAGCTAAGTAGTGTATGGTTGAGTTTTTGTACTTGCTTGCTGGTGCGAGCATATAGTTTCCTATATAGGCTTCTGGTTTTACCTGATGAGATGGAAGGGGAGAGTTGTGAATTAAGAGGGTGTTGTGAGTCAGATAAAATGGATTTGGCCCATTTTTCACATTAGTCCATGTGCCTGTCAACCAGAATATTAACAAGCTGGTTAAGTGGCACGTAGCTTACCCTGCTGACAACCTTTTACATCCTGCGTAATAAGGTATAGTCTTTCTTCAGTAGCCCGGGGAAAAAATTAAGGGAGTACAATGGAGAATAATAGGTAGAATGCGAGAGTTAACGAATTGTAGGAGTAAGGGTTGAGTTATACCAGAATGTTTTAACTTCTTGATGTAGAATGTAAGACGGAATATTTTCTTAGAAATCGTCAAGATATGAGACGACCAGGAAAGATCAGAAGATAGAATGACGCCTAGGTATTTAATTTCCGAATTGGTTTCTATTTCAGTGCCATGTATGTTGCACACCTCGTGACAGCCAACCAGTTTGTTTAGGTCAAATTTATGCCTGTAGGTGAAATTAACTGTTTGGCATTTGGAGGGGTTTAAGGTAAGACCGTTTTCCTTGGACCACTGGCTGATTTCTGAAAGAAAACCATTTAGTTTAGAGCAGTCACTTTGACATTTGACTGGCAAAGATACAGTCAGGTCGTCAGCATATTTGACGAAATTAATGTTATTTGAAGATGGTAAGTCATGTCGAAAGAAAGAAAAGAGAAGTGAGGAGAGTACGGCACTTTGGGGACACCAGCTTTAGTAAGCACAGCAGAGGATGATTTACCTTTGTATACGGTGTACTGCTTTCTGTTAGAGAAGTAGGAATGCAAGCAGTTAGTGACCCAGGACTTAGTTTTTGTCATAGAGAGCTTATTTAGCAAGAGACATCTAGTTACAGAGTCGGAAGCAGAAGTGAAGTCGAGAAATGTGCAGCGGACGTATTTGGCACCTTTATTTAATGAAGAGACGATACTGTTGCGTAAGACCTCACGTAGTTAATAGTAGGCTAAGAAAAAGGTGGACGTTTGAGATTCAGAGTAGTAGCTACACCCCGTTAAAAACAACATCATCTCCACTGAAAATTTAAAGCTTTGAGACTTTTGCTCTACTTCGGATGCAAGGAATTTAAACAAAAAGTTATGTAACAGTTTAGATGAATTCTGTTTTTAAATAGCTGAAGTCCTGTCAAAGACTTCACTTCAAAGTCAGTTCATATTTCACTGGTTCTTCATCCAAAACAAAACAGGAAAAGACAACATTATATCTGTCATTTCATGTCTACTATCCTCAGGGTTGTTCCTCTAGTATCATAATAAAGACGAGAAAGTGCAATGTGCTTTCTGCCTCTTAGCTTTCACTGCAGATAATCACCTAGTCAGTGATGAAACGTTAATCTGAATTATTGAAGTGGCTTTAGTTCGATGCTGAGAATCGAGGTAATTCCAAGTTAGATAACTTTATTTGGAATAACATACAGTGATACAGTACCAAGGACTGAATGAAGTTTCAAGCAGAAATTACTACAAATTATTATTGTTCCCTTGGGTTTCTAGTGGAACATAGGGCTTCAACTACACCTCTACACTTGCTTCGGTCTTCTGCTGTATTTTTCACCGGCGTCCATGTTAGTCAATACTGTTTCAACTCGTCTTCACACGATCTCCTCCATGTCACCCTTGCACTGACGTCCCAGTCGCTGCTTCACTTTCAGGTTCCACTAGAGCGTTGGCCTGACGCGCGATGTCACCCAAAAGCCTCCTCAGCCAGTGAGTGTCCAATCCATCTCCACTTTCTCCTGCATATTTCTTGAGCGATTGGTTCTTGTTTTGTTCGTTCCCATAGTTCCTTGTTGGTTCTTGTTCTTTCCGGCCATCTGATCATCAGTATAGAACGAAGACAGTTGTTGATAAAGGTCTGCAACAGGCTGTTGGAAATATTCTTTGTGACACACTGGCCAAGTCTCTGATCCGTGTAGAAAAACTGACTGACTCGACGTTTGTATTGAAAATCCGAATTTTGTTGTTGATGCTGGCTGTGTTGAGTGACGAAGATTTCCAGATTGGTTTCATGTTGATGAATGTGTTTCTCGCCTTCCCGATTCTCGATTTGACATCCTCGTCCGTTCCACCTGCCTGTAGTTGAGACAATGCTCCCTAGATAAGTGAAAGAAGTAACCTCTTTCAAATCTCTCCCGTTGATGGCGATTGGCGCTGGATGTTGCTGCTGCTGTTGTTGTTGTTGGTTGGTTATTTTCATAACCTCCGTCTTGTGTATGTTCACCTGGAGTCCTGTCTTTGCTGCTTCTTCGACCAGTTTGTCGGTTTTCACTTGTAAGTCTTCGAGTTTGTGTGACATCAAACATAAATCATCCAAGCGCGAAATCCAGGTCTTCTAGATTCTTCACGTCGGTCCAGGATATCCCTGTCTTCTCGTTTCCCACTGTTTGACGCATAATCCATTCCACCACAATTAGGAATATTACTGATGATAATAAGCACCCTTGTCTAACTCCTGTGTTCCGATTTCGTGTGTTTAGCGTTGATTCAATTAACGAAGATATGGTGATTAACCTCTCTCTCCACCTAACTATTTTATGAAGACGTATGACTAAATCGACATGATTATGCGGGATAATTTGTGCTCGAAACGTCATCCAGTGAATAATACTGCATCAATGTGTGTTATTTCAAATAAACTTATAAAGTATGTAATTACATTCTACCTCAGTGCCTAAATTCTGCAGTAGTGTCAATCCGAAGTAATTTGAAATAAACCGCTATGAAATAAGGCCACCGATCACTTTTTAGACTGATTGATATGTTGTGTTATGCGGTATTGATTTCAGTTGCATTTCATAGAAATGATTGGATTTATAATAACCTAATGGAAAATAATTCTATTTAGTGAATCGTATTCGTGACAGAATTTAACCTGCACCAAACAAAGGACTAGATGAATAACATAAGTGACCACCAAGTATCCAGTCAGAGAATCCGTCACAGTCCTACAGGAGGCCGATCGTGAGCCCGAATGGCTCTGTGGTAGCATCTCTGACTATAGCACTGAGTGACTTGGCTTCCAGTCTCAGAAGGCACATGAGTTCCTTCAAGGTTGCAGATACACCTTGCTGTCGGGTGCCAAAAAGTACAGAGCCCAGGTTCAAGGCTTCATGTCGATTGCTTCCAACCATCTAGTACTACTTAGTAGTGCACTGTGGCGGCAGACCACCTAGCATGGTGGCGACATTGCAAACTTCACTGATATAATTCAGTACCCCCCAAACAAAGGACTGGAAACACGACATTGGTTACTTAATACTCAGTGTCCAGTAAGAATATTTTAAACTACTATGCATAATGACTCAATCATTTCCTTTACGATTCATTAGTTAGGGGAGGGAGGAAGGAAACTCTAGCGGAAATGAATTTCACTTTATATCCGTATCTTTCATGAAAGCAGCTTTTAAGTATTTGTTTATACGAATTTGACCAAGGATTGATATCAGTTGGTGGTCGCGCTAAATCACGGATTGATAGAAGTTAGAATTCATGGACCATTGAATCGGGTCCCAGTGGCTGAATGGTTTACGAGCTTGCCTTGTAACCGGAAGGACCTGGGTTCGAACCTTGGTGGTTGGTGCATACTGCCGATGATTCCCAAACTAGGCTTACAAAACAGCTGTCCAGTACTCCAGTGCTGGTTTTCAATGGTTCTCTAACTGATATCAATCCGTGGTCAAACTCGTATAAACAAATCTAATCCTCACAAACCAAACTCTTGAAAGTTTAAGTATTTACCCGTGCACTTTTTAGTTACTTCTTTTTGCTGTTTGATCGATTCAACGTTTTACTTTGGTGCATACCATTGTAAAGATGTGAAAAGTCATTATACGCTGCCTTCATTCCTGAATTCTGACAATGAGAACTTATTTGTATAGTCTTATACTCATGGCTAATTTTACTTCACCTCATAAACTTTGATGAGCATAGTGAACAGATTTCACAAAGTTGCTAAAAGGGTTGAGGAAATGGATAGAAAATGTGTTTATAGATCCTTGCTATAAAAACTTGTTTCTAACTTCCGACTGAGAAAAACAACACTCGATTTTATCTCTACAAAATTAAGAAAAACTATGTACTCACAACAAAATTCAGTAATCATATGTACATATTTTTATTAGTGATTTAATGTGAAACGGAAGTAACAACTGGGCGTTTTATTACCTTCTAAAATGAACCATTTAAAAGTTAAATATATTTTATTGTGATTGTTTACATAAACTCTATTAAATACATTTCAATGAATTTATGAACTCTTTGCTTGATACTGACTTTCAGTGTATTTACATCGATAATGCTCCTCATTTTTTTAAGAATCATCACAAAGTGAACAACGTAAAGGATTATTGTCATATGTTCTTTATAGAAAAATAATTGTCTCCCATTCAAAGGAGATGCAGTGTCACAAAAGATTGACAGAAGACTGAAAGGAGCAATAAATAGAAGCTTCCCGGCAGCAAAACTCATAACAGTATACAACACCACTCCTTCTATAATCCACTCAAAACTGGATAAATACCCTGCTGATGTCACCTCCAACTGCGTTTATGAATTTACGTGCACTTGCGGGAGCAAGTACATTGGAAGGACAGAAAGAAGGGCTTCTATCCGGGTTTTCTGAACATATTCCAAGAAACCTATGTCTGAAAGGAAGCAAATATTCTCAGAGTGCAATTACCAGACATATTGTTGATACCGGACATCTCGTAGAGATTTCTAAGTCCTTCAAAATATGAAATAGACGAAGGACAGCAAATTTACTACGATTTGCCGAAGCGATCGCAATCAAACGATTTAAGCCAGACTTATGCATACAGAAAGAGATGTGTGTGATTAACCTCTCACTCCCTTGGTAACTGAATTTTGATTTTGATTGCATTAATTAGTCATCTAGTTCAGTGATCTCAACTCACTGATTAAATCTCAATCTTATAAACTGTAACCGCTTTTGTTTTTTGGAGTTGCTATGTGAACCTACAAGATAGCACTGTTTCTGTTAATCAATTTTTCTGTTTTCTATCTTATCCCTCACCCCTCTTTTGAACTTTCAAAGTGTATAAATTGATGATAATAACTTCAACTAAAAATTGTAATGCTTTCATTCTTTATTTTTGGATACGTCAATTTTATCTCTTCTCTACTACTACTCAAACATTAAAGTATGTTATTATCATTTATATAACCATTGTAATTTCAGGTAGTCTGCAGTTGATGAGAACCTGTGAAATAGAATGATATCATTTTATACTGCAAATTTCGTCTTCCTTTCTTTATCGAAAAATAATTGTCGTATTCTAATTAGAAAGTCCTGCAGTTGTAATAAGCCATTAACTTTAATAAATCTCTGATCTACTATCCAATAATATTTTTATCTTATAGTTATCCTAATAAAATTATTTTTGAGATATACATTACCACAGTACAACTAATGTGATCCGTAATTGTGGATGTTTGACTCCCAAAGTGTATTCTAGTGCAAATTAGGTAAACTGCTCACTATGAAACGCATGGCTTGACAGTGTAACTTAATTGTAAGAGTTGAATCTAGACAGTGTAGTAGAATAGAATTTCCTTTCAGATATGTCAGTCTAATTTTCTTTTTATTCCTTTGCTTCCCTTGTGGAAAGTAGGGCTTCAAGTTTGAGCTTTCAAGTTTCAGCAACAGTGATGTTAACTTTTTTACTGGATTGGGTTGCTAGAATCATGCCCAACCTTCCTTCCTTTCTTACCGGGTTAGGTTTAGGAGTGTCCTAGCAGAGGACTGAACCACGGACCGGGTGTGTGGTTGACGAGTATTCTTTCACTGAAAAGTCAAAGCACTATACCAGTGTAATATGGAAGCATTAACCAAATTCACAATTTGCGGATCAGTTAGTGATTTGCAGTGTACACATTTCTAAGGGTAAAAGTTACACCAACATTTCCTTTGGAAACCAAATCGCCCATAACATTCTACTACTTATGGTACCAAGAAGATCATACACTTGAGTAAACAGAAAATCGCTGAGTAATTTGCGAAGTGTGTATTCACTTTATGTTATCACCAGTACTCCCAGGAATTTGGTAGTTTGGACTGAGTCAGCTGTTTAAGTTGAGTCAAACTGGGTACACAACTGATGAGCTTGACCTCAAGTGAAAGAAACTGGCGTTTTGGGGATTAGGTTACCTCAATCTGGCTATCAAGCACTACTAATGCCTGAAATGAGTGGTACACAACTACTCATCCGAATCAACCAGAAGCATGTAGTCGTATAACTCAAATTAACTGAATTATATTATATTTACTCATCACACTAAGGTGTATTTATTTATATTGAATATAGTTCACCATTTTTTTTATCGAAGAAGGCTACTGTAAACTGAACGATGTTGGGAAAAAATCACTCACCCTCCTTTTTTCTAACTAAATCACATAGGAATCTATCTAAATTAGAATTATTTTTATGTAATAGTTAGAGGCAAAAGACAGTCAAATAACAGTTCCTGATTGTCGTTCAAGTATTGGTTTGTAGGGATTTGATTGATTGGTTATAGGATTTCATCATGAGCTGATATCGGTTACAGAAGCACTGGAAAACCTGGGAGCAGTGAACAGTTGTTTCGTCCGGTGGGTGCGCACTGTGAAGAGTCCCAGACTAGGACGAAACAGTTTATGATTCATTCTTTTTGCCTACAGGATATGATTTGTGGAAGTGAAAACAGATTTGTGTATTTCAATAGACGAAATCTTATAACTCCTTACAGAAACTTTTGTTCATTTAAAAAACATGCGGTTGTTGAATTCAGGATCCTCCATGAAACAATTTTTCAAAGTCGAGTGGGCCAATAAGCCCCACTGTAGGCCTAATATGAAATTAAGCTAAAGCTCTACAAAATTTGTCCATAGTAACTGCTACAATTCTGACTATCAGGAAATGTAATATACTTCAGTAGTCAGTGCAAAGACTTTTTACATTTTAAATCAACTGTAAACCCGGACTCTATACACTTTTACTATTTGAGTTGAACTTCACAGTGCTACGGAAATAGCTGACTCAGAATTCTTGTTTTCATGGAGATTCAATTATAAACAGACAAGATTTTATGAGCTGTGATCGAAATTTGAGCTCGGACTTACAAATATTGGTCTACCTTTGTTAAACACTTTAAACAGAGTGTGCATGTGTGTGTGGGTAAACTGTTGTAAAACATTTCTTAACGTTTCTATAAGAAGATAAAGACAGTCTGGAATTTTGACCAAGTATTACAAATAATTGATTATTATTATAGTTCCCTTTGGTTCCTAGTGGAACATAGGGCTTCAACTACACGCCTCCACTTGCTTCTGTCTTCTGCTGTACTTTTCACCTGCATCCATGTCAGTCCATACTGTTTTAACTCCCCTTCACACGATCTCCTCCATGTCACCCTTGCACCGACGTCCCACCTGCCGCTTCCCTGTCGGGTTCCACTCGAGCTATGGCCTGACGCGCGATATTACCCAGCGGCCTCCTCAGCCAGTGAGTGTCCAATCCATCTCCACTTTCTCCTGCATATTTCTTGGGCGATTTGTTCTTGTTTTGTTTCTTCCCATAGTTTCTTGTTGGTGATTCTTTCCGGCCATCTGATCTTCAGTATAGAGCCAGCGAAAACAGTTAGTTGTTGTTGATAAATGTCTGCAACAGGCTGTTGGAGATATTCTTTGTGACCCTCCAAGTTTCTGATCCATCCGTATAGAAGAACTGACTGACTTGACGTTTGTGTTGAAATTCGAATTTTGTTGTTGATGCTAGCTGTGTTGAGTGACGAAGATTTCTAGATTGGTTTCAGGTTGATGAATGTCTTTCTCGCCTTCACGATTCTCGATGTGACATCCTCGTCCGTTCCATCTGCCTGTAGTTGAGACAATGCTCCCTAGATAAGTGAGTGAATGAAGTAACCTCTTTCAAATCCCTCCCGCTGATGGCGATTGGCGCTGGATGTTGCTGCTGCTGCTGTTGTTGTTGGTTGGTTATTTTCATAACCTCCGTCTTGTCTATGTTCACCTGGAGTCCTGTCTTTGCTGCCAGCCTCTTCGACCAGTTTGTCGATTTTCGCTTGTAAGTCTTCGAGTTTGTGTGACATCAAACATAAATCATCCAAGCGCGAAATCCAGGTCTTCTAGATTCTTCACGTCGGTCCAGGATATCCCTGTCTCCTCGTTTCCCACTGTTTGACACATAATCCATTCCACCACAATTAGGAATATTACTGATGATAATAAGCACCCTTGTCTGACTCCTGTGTTTACTCGAAACGCTTCGCTGAGTTTTCCGTTGTGGATCACTTGACATGTGCCGTTGTCGTACAGCTGTTGAATAAGGTTGATGAATATTTGTGGTACGCCGTAGTACTCGAGTAGTTTCCAAATTACTTCGCGGTCAACGCTGTCGAAGCCCTTCTCAAAGTCTATAAAGTTGGGGTAGAGATTTGATTGCCATTCCATGCTTTCTTCGATGATAATGCGTAGAGTTGCAATTTGGTCAGCACATGATTTGCCTTTCCTGAATCCAGCTTGTTCTGGTCGGAGTTCTGTATCCACTGCGTCCTTTATTCTCTCCAGGATGATGCGACTCAGGATTTTACTTGGCGTCGACAGGAGCATGATTCCTCTCCAGTTCTTGCAGAGTTCTAAATAGCCCTTCTTTGGTAGTTTCACGAGGTAACCTTTCCTCCAGTCAGTAGGCACCTTTCCCTCTTTCCAGATCATTTGCAATAATGGTGTCGGCATATCTGCTGTCGTCTCTGGGTTCGCTTTCAGTGCTTCAGGGGGTATTCCATCTGGTCTAGCTGCTTCTCCAGCTTTCAGAAGCTTGATTGCGTTCAAGACTTCAGCTTTCGTTGGGGGATCGGTGTCAACACTAATTTGTGATACATGTCCATTTTTTATATATCAATAAGGATTTCCTATGCATCAGCTGACCTCAAACCCTCATGTCTGTTCAAACTGTTAGTAACTAGAATTTTATGATTAGATGTTTTCTCAAAATTATGGTGTTTAGGATTAGAGTTTAGTAGAAGAGCATCATGTCGGACTTATTGCTTTGTCTTCTTTCTGAAGATTGAGCTGCTTTATTCGACCTTCTGGAGTTGTCAGGTGACTCGACGCCTACGGATTTAGGATATGCATTCTGTTGCAGACAACGGAGAGTGAAAACACGATGATTGTTCCAATTACACAGTTTCTTTGTTAATTTAATTCGATTGCAAAATAATTCAAATGAACTGTCGTCATGATTTGACAGAATAGTTCTAAAATATTTCAGTGCCGAGTGAGAAGTAGACAATTGTAAAAAATTATATTTGTAAAATCTCAGCAAGATTAAAATGAGTAATTCCAACGTTTTTAAAAACAAGAGATGTTCCTTTTATATATAAACCTCTGTTATGTTAATTTCGATTAATTTCCCTGAAGAAGTTCGAACCAGATTGCGCCCAAATATTTTAGAACTATTCTGTCAAATCTTGACGACAGTTCATTTGAAAGAATAGGACCATTGCAAAATAGCTTTGTCTTTTCTGTTAAAGACTCTGTAACTGTAACTACGCATAACTCCACCGCTGATCAAACACGGCCTTCAGGTTACAAGGCGAGCCTGTAAGCCATTCAGTTGCTGTGACGTACTCAAGTGGTTCGGAGATTCGGCTGATCTGAAATATATAGCGCCAATGTTACCAGTGAGTAGATGTCATCTAACACTACTTAGTGGATCCAACTAGTTGTGGCTCTCCATAAAAAACGGGTGAATTTAGTCAGGCAACAGTGATTATTATTTATTATTTTAATTCCTTTGCGTTCCCACTGAAACGTAGGACTGCGTGCTTCAAGCCTCGAAATTTCAGTGGTAGTGGTGCATATTTTTATTATTTTATTATCCACCCTTCCTTCCTCACCAGGCTTATCAGCGGCTAAGCGAGATTTAAGAGTGCATCAGCCTGCTATCTAAGCTCAAACCATATGTGGTAGTGATTGGCGAGTATTCCGTCACTCAATCACTGAGCCTCCAGGTGAACATAGACAAAACGGAGGTGATGAAGATTCCTGGGCAACACCACCACCACCAATAACAACAGATAACAATCGGCATAAATGTAAGAAACCTGAAAGAAACAACCTCTTTTCCTACCTACCTGAGAAGCATCGTTTCAACTACAAGAAGACGGAACTGACGAGGATATCAAATCAAGAATCGGAAAAGCAAGACAAGCTTTCACTACTCTCAAGTCTGCGTGGAGGAGAGCAACAGCACTCAGCATCAAAAATAAGATCCGGATTTTCAACTCCAATGTGAAGTCAGTCAGTGCTATTCACTATACGGATCAGAGACTTGGCCAGCGCGTCATAAAGAGCACATCAAACAAACTACAGACCTTCATCAACAGTTGTCTTCGCTCAATACTTCTCTCAAGATCAGATGTCCGGCCACAAAAGATCAGCAACAGAGAGGGATCTCTGGCAATGAGCGAACCAGCTCAGCAGGAATCGATTGTGAAACAAATATGCAGGAAGAAATGGAGATGGATTGGCTGGCCATACTCTGAGGAAACAATCCATCAAGTGACATCACTAGACAAGCCATTGCTCGAGTGGAACCCGACTGAATGGGAAGCGGCGAGTTGGTGGTCAGTGCGAGGGTGGGTGACTTGGAGGAGGTGATGTGAAGAGGAGATGAAAACGTGTGGGCAGACTTGGAGCCAGGTGAAGACTGTAGCAGAGTAGCCAACGCAATGGAGACGCACGGCTGAAGCCGTATGTTCCTCTAGGAATTAAAGGAAACAATAACGATAATAATAAATCACTGAGCACCAGTTGTAGGTGGGCACTAGATACATTTCTAAGTACTGTTAAAGTAGTCTAATTGTTTGTCCTGTAAATTGAAGGTTGTAGGTTTGATCTCCAGTGAGGTAATACCTGCTTTGAGCTGAATTTTCACAAACTTTGACTAAACTGCTGTCCATTAAGTACTCTTTTGCTTTAATGGTTTGCACACTGATGTTATTTCGTAACCTAACTAGAAGGTCATCAAATTCCTGTAAGTCAACAACTCAAAATTCACCATTTATTCTGAGGCATAAAATATGCAAAACCAAAAAGAATGAAGCTTCCAAGTTAGTTGTACATGTTATGCTTGTTGATGTTTTGTATGTACTTTCCCTTACACAGAAATGTTTCTGCGGCACATATTTTACATGCTGCAATTCCATGTAGGAGTCAACTCTAGGAATTACACAACTATTGGCAACTTTCACTGATTTGGTTATTCAGAAATGCAGAAAGCGAACATATAAAGTGCTCTTTTTATTCCTTCAGAGAGAGCATATTTTTCGGAGTACCATATATCATTTAAGATTTTTATGTATATATTACAAATACAGTTGTTGATTTTTATGAATAAAGAACAAGAATGTTTCTAAAGCATAGCTATAAATTATCTATTGTGAAGGCTTAGCCAACAGAAATAATATGAATTCATAGATACATTTTGACCGATGTATTACAAGCAACACGGTATTTTAAGATAGCGTCGTGAAGAGGTGAAATAAATCAGCGGAGAAAAGTGGTAAAAACACAGACTTCCGCTGGCAATGTATGCATATGATAATACTTGTCACATATGTGTATAAAGACTGGGATTATTTCCTCCCCCCCTCCCATTCAGCCGCTACCTTAACAGAACACAATAATTTGCGATAGTCATCCTGCTTTCTAAGTGTTCAACGCATTCCATTTTTGTTTGTTCTTTTTATGCTGTCAAAAGACGAGGCAAATAAATTTTGATCTTATTTTATATTATTATTATTGTTTCCTTTAATTCCTAGAGGAACATAGGCCTTCAGCCGTGCGCCTCCATTGCGTTCGGTTCTCTGCCAACCTGGCTCTAAGTCTGCCCACACGTTTTCATCTCCTCTTCACATCACCTCCTCCAAGTCACCCTTGCACTGACGACCAGCTCGCCGCTTCCCTTTCGGGTTCCACTCGAGCGATGGCTTGTCTAGTGATGTCACTTGATGGTTTCCTCAGAGTATGGCCAGCCAATCTATCTCCATTTCTTCCTGCATATTTGTTTCACAATCGGTTCCTGCTGAGTTGGTTCGCTCATTGCCAGAGATCTCTGTTACTGATCTTTCCTGGCTGGCCATCTGATCTTGAGTGGTATTGAGCGAAGACAACTGTTAATGAAGGTCTGTGATTTGTTTGAGATGCTCTTTATGACGCGCAGTGCAAGTCTCTGATCCGTATAGTAGCACTGACTTCACATTGGAGTTGAAAATCCGGATGTTATTTTTGATGCTGAGCAATCCTGATGACCTCCACACAGACTTGAGAGTAATGAAAGCTTGTCTTGCTTTTCTATAATTGTATATGTTGATGGATTTACATGTTCAAGTTGGCTGAAGTCAGTGAGTCTATGATTTTCGTATCATTTTGGTTAAATGTACTTGACTGTGATATTATTATTGTTTTTGTCGCTAGTTACCCTTCTTGTTGTGAATTATTTTCCTGTGCTGGTGTTGTTCTGATTGTTTTATTCCTTGCTTCTTAGAATAAAACTGTATGTCGCTAACATTCCCAATCTTGTTAATAAGTGTCATGTTTTGTTTACATTAGCTGGCGTGTAACTAGCCACCAACTTATCACGTTACTCACTCCGAAAGCAATTCTCCATTTCGTCAACATTTGGTCCCGAGAAATTGAGTGTGAGGCCAAGCAGGCGCCAATGACACTGGCTGACAGTCACGCTGAATGTCGCGAATGGACAGAGGTCGGAAGTGATTCGCCATCGGGTTCCGTCCCGATGGCTGAATGGTATACGAGCTCGCTTGGTTACTTGGAGATCTTGTATTCTATACCTGGTTGTCTTGTGGATCTGTTCTGTTGAAGAGTCTCAAACAAAAACGAAATAGTTCTGCAGTGTTTCCTGGCTTTCAAAAGCTCGTGATTGTACTTGAAGTCTCCCTCTCTACTCATTTATGAAGTAAATTGGTTTTTGTAACTACTAAACTTTGTCAAACATTTTCACTAAAGATTTACACATGGAATTTTTTTTTCCTTCACGTTCCCCCAGTGGAACATAGGGCTTCAAGCTAATGACTTGAAGTTTCTGTAGCAGTGTTTATTTTACAGGATGGGGTTGCTAGCCTCATGCTCAACCTTTTCGTCTTCACCAGTATTATTACTGGCTTAGCGAGGTAAAGGAGTGCGTCGGTGGCCGGGGATCGAACCCCGGAACATGTGCATGGTCGGCGAGAGTCCTAACCGCTATGCCACCGACGCACACATGGAATAATGTTTCCGATTTCACGTTTTCTCACATGTGAGGTTGCTGAAATTAAATAGTTGATGTATATGACTTGTAAGCAATAAGTTCACTATTGATATTAAATGTTTGTCATACGTCTTTGGAGCAGACTGAATGGATTCGACTACTTACTTACTGATTTTGACGGATTGGCTCAGTAGATACGTGTACTAACTAAAGAGAAGTCACCGAGAGCAATGATTCACAATCAGATCTCAGAAAGTCTTTAGCTTGGATCTATAATTTGCAAATTATAGTACTTGATAGTCATAAAGTGTAGGTGTAATGTCACTAGAATTCTCAAATAGTAAAACGAGTTCACCATTCACAATTTAACACAGTTAGAAGAGGTGAAATTTTACTACAGTTTCTATTGGGAACAGAAACTATCCAGATCATAATTTATGATCTGGTTAGTACCGCAAATCGTAATTAAGAAGACAAGCATAATTGTAGGGTGATATATACTACTAAATAACTGATATGAGTAGTTTTACACCATTCACATCAACCAGTAGTACCTAAACATATGTCAAGTGGTCTGAACTGATTTGGCTCTCTTAGTTGAGTCAAACCAGGTGCACAGCTAGTGATCTGGGTCTCAAATGAGCCGTACGGCCGTCTGGTTTGGCCAGCAAGAAGTTGCTCATTTCACTGCATCGGTAGTACATAGAGTCATGCATTAAGGTATAAATTCTCTGTGAAGGTAAAATGCTCCCTTCCATTCGACATGTTTTGCTTTCATTTTTATGCTTAAAATCGCATATATTAAGCTTTTTTTTCAGATAGAATATTTATGTAAGACTGCAGATGTGGATTAACAAAATGCATACCATAGCAGTATACTGTTAGACCAAAGTTGTTCAGCTTTTACAGCTAGATAACTTCATGTATTTAATAGGTTGCTTGATATGAAAATCAGTACTGCAGGTTCAAGTTTTATGCATGGATAAAGTAACTTATTTTACATTGAAAAAATATACGACATTAAGTCAAAATATGACAGTAGGAGGTCCTGATAATTACTTATGAGTTAACTTTGACAAGTTTCTCTTGTAACTACCATTTAGCACAGTTACTTTTTATACATGAATTTCAGTACAAGCAACTATTACAACCACAATTATTCTTCTATAATAGCAATTTGTTTTTGATTACAGCTTTATTCCACACCGTATTTTTGGTCTAAGTATGGAACTTTCAGCATGCGATATCAGTAGCTCAATTTTGCAGGCCAACCATTGATATCGGGTGTTCGTCGGCAGGGCATGGGACCCCGGACCATGTCCATGGTCGGCAAAAGAGACCTAACAGCTGTGCCACCAACGCATGGTTCTGACCTAAAGATCATATTCTTTTGAGCTTTACTTACCAGTTCCGATTGCTATTGTACCGGTAAACATCTCGTGTATTAAAATCAGAAAACGTTAATGTTTTATTAGTAGACCTGCATCGGATTTCTCCACATAACCAAAGAGGAATCTGTACTTTTCTTAGATGTCTTGAACGTATTATGTTTCATGGAAAATACCCATCTGGACATTAGGTAGAAAAACAAGAAGCTCAGGAGAGATCTTTTCTCGACAATGTCGTTCTCGAAAGCTGTACAATCATGTTTTTATATATCAGTTCTCACGGTCACAATTATCATTTGACTCAGCGTAATGATAAAGAGAGATTAAAATTTCTGATGCTTTTCAACTTGATATGAAAGTGTGAAGATTTCAGGAGAAACAATTATGAATCAAAAGGGACTTCATTTTATGGCAGGAGCCATAGTCATATTTGTCAGGAATACGGAGATATGCGTTCAGGAGAAAATCATTTTGGGTATAGTTATGTTATAATCTTCAACTGTTGGTCACTGTTCAGTTCATATTTTTTCGTCTTCATTTGTGAAATCCATTATTTCAGTTTGTTTCCGTACACATCGCTTTCACAGCTGTCTCTGTTGGAAACTGTTACAAATATTTATGACATATTATTATTGTTTCGTTTAGTTCCTAGAGGAATATTGGGCTTCAGCCACACGTCTCCATTGGATTCAATTCTTCGCCAACGTTTTCTTTTGGCTCCACGTCTGTCTACATGCTTTCATCTCCTCTTCACATGATCTCCTCCATGTCACCCTCGCACTGATGACCAACTGACCGCTCCCTATTCGGGTTCCACTCGACCAATGAAATGGCATGTAATATCACTTGATGGGTTGTTTTCTCAGAGTATGGCCAATCCACCTACCTCCATTTCTTCCTGTATATTAGTTGCATAATCGGTTCCTGCTGGGTCGGTTCGCTCCCAGAGATCCCTCTCTATTGCTGGTCTTTTCTGGCTGGCCATCTGATCTTGAGTGGTATTAAGCTAAGACAGCTGTTGATAAAGGTCTGTAGTTTGTTCGAAGTGACCTTCGTGACACGGCGCCAAGTCTCTGATCCGTATAGTAGCACTGACTGACTTGACATTCGAGTTGAAAATCCAGATGTTATTTTTCATTCTGAGCACTTCTGTCAACCTCCACACAGACTTGAGAGTAATGAAAGCTTGCCTTGCTTTGTCGATCCTCGCTGCCTTGATGTCGTCATCAGTCCCGACCGCCTGTAGTAGAAACGATACATTTCTGGTAGGTAGGTAGGCAGGTAGGGAAAGTAGGTTGCTTCTTTCGAATTTCTCCCGTTTATGCTGATTTTCATCTGTTGTTGTTGTTGGCCAGCAATTTTCATCACCTCTGTTTTCTCTATGTTCACCTGAAGTCCTTCCTATCTTTGAGGCTTATTCTGCCAACCTGTTGCTTTTCATTTTCATATCTCCCAGTTTGTGAGAAATCAGATATATATCATCGGCGAAGTCCAGATTCTCCAAGTTCTTTGTGTGGGTCCATTTTATGCCTGTCTCCTTGCTGCCCACTGCTGTCTGTCCAGTCTACCGTAATCACGAAAATCATTGGCGATAGTAGGCAACCAGCTTGTCTCACTCCTGTTTTCACTTCGAAGGTATTCCGTGAGTTTCCCGTTGTGGATAACTTGGCACGCAGCATTGTCGTACAACTGTTGGATGAGATGTATAATCGTCGGCGGCACCTCTTAGTAATAGCGAAGTAGTTTCGAAATCACCTCTCGATCGGCGTTGTCTGCTGGAGGCCTTTTCAAAGTCAATGAAGTTTTAGTGAGGTAGAGAGCTGACTGCCATTCCAAGTTCTGTTCAATGATGATAAGTAGTGTTGCGATTTGATCGATGCATGACTTGTTCCTCCAGAGCTTGTTTGATTCTCTCCAGCATGATGCCGCTTAGTATTTTGCTTGGAATGCACAGGAGCCTAGTGCCGCGGCAGTTCTTGCATTGACCTAGGTCTTCTTTCTTTGGGCAGTTTGAATAAGTAGCCTTTCTACCAATCCTCGGGTACCTTGCCCTCTTTCCACACCTTCTTCAGTAGTGGTTTCATCAAGTCCGCTGATGTCTCTAGGTCCATTTTCAATGCTTCTACTGCGATTCCGTCTGGTCCTACTATTTAAAATATTACGCAACTATTTTCGTATTCTTATGTTATTTTATTTCTACGCCCCTTCCGATCTATATATTTACTCATGACAGTTTCAAATTCTCATATCAAACTGAAGATTATTATCTCATTTAATCTTCCTTCATTTCACTGCTGAGTCAAACAATAATTTTATCTATGAGTATTATAACTATTGTATCCTTTAATTCCTACAGGAACATAGGGCTTCAACCGTGCGTCTCCATTGCGTTCTGTTCTCTGCTAGAGTTTCCACCTGGCTGCAAGTCTGCCCACACGTTTTCATCTCCTCTTCACATCACCTCCTCCAAGTCACCCTTGCATTAATGACCAAGTCGCCGCTTTCCTTTCAGTCGGGTTCCACTCGAGCGATGGCTTGTCTAGTGATGTCACTTGATGGTTTCCTCAGAGTATGGCCAGCCAATCCATCTCCCTTTCTTCCTGCCTATGTGTTTCATAGTCGGTTCCTGCTGAATTGATTCGCTCATTGCCAGAGATCTCTGTTGCTGATCTTTTTTGTCTGGCCATCTGATCTTGAGTGGTATTGAGCGAAGACATCCGTATAGTGAGTAGCACTGACTTCACATTAAAGTTGAAAATCTGGATCTTATTTTTGATGCTGAGCAGTTCTGTTGACCTCCACACAGACTTGAGTGTAGTGAAAGCTTGTATTGCTTTTTCGATTCTTGCTTTGATATCCTCGTCAGTTCCGCCGGCCTGTAGTTGAAACGATGCATCCCAGGTCTGTTGGTGAAGGAGGTAGTTTCTTTCAGGTTCCTTCCATTTATGCTGATTGTTGTCTGTTGTTGTTGTTGCTGCTGTTGGTGGTGTTGCACAGGAATCTTCATCACCTCTGTTTTCTCTATGTTCACCTGAAGTGTTATCCTATCTTTGATGCTTCTTCTGCTAACTTGTTGCTTTTCGTTTGCATGTCTTCCAGTTTGTGGGAAATCAGACATATATCATCTATGAGTAATTAAGTTTAAAAGTGCATTTGTACAGCTTTCAGCGATTCAGTCTTCAAAAAAGTCAATCCTGAGCCTTTCGTTTTTCTTCCCTAATATTTCATACCACTTTTATATTACTGTTCATACTGTGCCGTAATATTTGGGTTTCATATCCCTTTTACGTATATGCATTTAAAGGTTTACACAATTTATGGATAAAGAGCTTTCCCTGCTTGACGCACATTACTTCTGAATAAGGGTTTTAAATAGCCGAGTATTGTGCCCAAAGTGAACACCTGCAACTTCGACACTAAAACCTTTGCGCATACAAAGGTATCACAAGAAAACAGTAACCGGAGCGGCCTATGTTCGAAACTTGGCGAGTGTGTACCTGCTATGAGTCTCAAACCAGGACGGAAAATCTATCCAGTTCTCCCGGATTTTCTGTGTTTCTCCAACTGTTATCAATCCATAGCTTAATTAAAGTATTAAGGTAGATTAAAGGTGATATTAGAAGACAGAAATAGTGCCTTCAGTGTTATCTGTCGCATTCCATCGAGCTTTTCAAACGGAATTCAAACTGGCCTCTTACACATAACCGAAGCTATGGGAATTAGAGATAACGATCCTAGTCTTTGCATACAAAAAAGTTTGTTCTACCCTTGTCCCTCCCTTGGTCTAGTTGAATTCTAATCAGAAACCTCCCATCCTCTGTTATTTTCCGTTCCCTTCGTACTTTTATTATATTTATTTAAATTCTGATTATCCGTCCACTTCACCAATGCTGCATGCCAAGTAATCCACAACGGGAAACTTACGGAATCCTTCGAAGTGAAGACAGGAGTAAGACAAGCTGGCTGCCTACTATCGCCAATGATTTTCGTGATTGCAGTAGATTGGATAATGACACAGACAGCGGGCAATGAGGAAACAGGCATAAAATGGACTCACAAAAAGAACTTGGAGAATCTGGACTTCGCCGATGATATATGTCTGATTTCCAACAAACTGGAAGATATGCAAATGAAAAGCAACAAGTTGGCAGAATAAGCCTCAAAGATAGGAAGGACTTCAGGTGAACATAGAGAAAATAGAGGTGATGAAGATTCCTGGACAACAAAAAAGACAATCAGCATAAATGGGAGGAACCTGAAAGAAACAACCTCCTTCGCCTATCTGGGAAGTATCCTTTCAACTGCGGGCGGAACTGATGAGGATATCAAAGCAAGAATCGGAAAATCAAGACAAGCTTCCATTACTCTCAAGTCTGTGTGGAGGTCAACAACACCCAGCATCAAAAATAAGATCCCGATTTTCAACTCCAATGTGAATTCAGTTCTACTTCAAATACGGATCAGAGAATTGGCACGTCATAGAGAGCATCTCAAACAAACTACAGACCTTCATTAACAGTTGTCTTTGCTCAATACTCAAGATCAGATGGTCAGAAAAGATCAGTGATAGGGACTTGTGGTAGTGAACCAACCTAGCAGGAACCGATTGTGCAACAAATAAGAAGGAAGAAATGCAGGTGTATTGGCCATACTCTAAGGAAGCCATCAAGTGACATCACTAGACAAGCCCTCGAGTGGAACCCGAAGGGAAGCGGCTAGTCGGTCGTCAGTTTGAAGGTGACTTGGAAGAGGTCATGTGAAGAGGAGATGAAAGCATGTGGGCAGATGTGGAGCCAGGTGAAAAGGTTGGCAGAGAACCGAACGCAATGGAGACGCACGGCTGCAGCTCTATGTTCCTCTAGGAATTAAAGGAAACAATAATAATCACCTTCAGTATTACGTAAGACTTGACCAAATTTATTTATTGAATTGTCTACATATACACATATTACTACCTTTGTTATTCTTATTGCGACGTACATAAACCTTATTATCATTATTTTGTTATCATTATAATCATCGTTATTAATGACGTTCAAAATATTTACAGCATTACTACTATTATTATTATAATTATTACTATTATTGCAATTATTATTATTTGATCCACAAAATCAGTCATTGGTTAAAATTTATGCATATAAATCTATGTAAATTGGAGTAAAGCCTGAAGATCTAATTAAAAACAATATTGTTCGCTTATATATATCTTGTTCTGAAATGAGTTTAGTGACTCAGGTGGATGACCTTCGTGTGCTTGAGTACCCTAGGCTGTGTAGTTTGACTAAGAAGCTTTCAAGACAAATTCTAGACAAATTCTTCCGCGCAGATCTTAATATGAACTGAACTCATTTGAATTCTCCATGAAAATGTATTTCAAATTACTCTGATTCTCGGGGCATGTCGCTGAACACGGAAGTGTTAATCCATAGACAATTATTTCAGCATAAGTAGGCACCTTCGACAATCAATCTTCACAAATTAGATGTGCCAGTTGAGGCCATAATGAGTGATAAATCGATCAGAGCGGCTGAATTTGTTTTATTCTGTATGCTTAATGAATTTAGTGAAAAATATAAAACTAATTTCAAAGTATAATATAAAAATTATTTCTTCCCCAGTCTCAGTTGACCAACCAAGTAGAAAGTCACATGTCATATTAATTAAGTAACTCGTTTTTTCGTAACTCTTTTTCTCTTACAATTAGGAGACAGAAATTACACTCACGCATGATTTGTAATAAAAAGAGGCAACTAAATAATTTCTGTTGTTGTGAAAACAACAGAAAGTTGAATTCCACTCAATGTTTAATTATATCAATAAAAAAATAATTAATTTTTATATAAACTGGATTAACAGTATTATTTAACATTTGAAGGGAATTTATATATACGGACAAATGGTGTTGCTATGAGTTCACCAGTTTACCCAATAGTTGCGGATGTTTTTATGAGTAAATTCCAAGATAATATCTTTTCAAGCTTACTCCTAATATATGGTTAAGATACTTTGAAGATCTACACAGTTCATTCTTGGAGAAACTGAACAATCTATCACCCAGCATCCAGTTTACTTCAGAAGCAGAATCAGACGTCGGTGAACTACCAATTCTAGACTGCCTAGTTAAAAGGAGGGAAAACGGACATTTTAGTATATCTATATTCAGGAAGAAAACTCACTCCAATAAATATTTAAACTTCAAATCATCACACCCTATCAGAGCTAAGGTATCAGTTACTTCAAGTCTTCTTAGACGAGCACACTCTTTGATGTTAACGGATGAGAAAGAAAAAGAAGAAGAAATATCAAACATTACTGAGACTCTCAAGCAAAATAACTACCCAGAGAACTTCATCAACAAAATCAACACTGACATTAAGTATGGCCGAAAACGTATTCTGAAAACATGGACCTCAACAGTTGTCATTCCATTCAGAGCAGAGACGTCAGACGATCTCAGAAGAGTACTCAATAAGTTAGACATCAGAGTTTTCTTCAAAACATCAGACACACTACGAAACAACTTTGTACATATAAAACACCAAATCTATAAAGATTCTCTATCTAATTGTGTTAATAATGTAATTTGGAATAAAAAACTCTATTCGACCACCGAGAAATCCATTTGAACTAGAGAATCTTGAAAAATCATCAGCCACAGGGAGTCTACACGCTATAGAATCAGGCCATAAAATTGATTTTGACAATATTGAAATAATCCAGAGAAATTTCAGAAATCACAAAGAACGTCTCTTATCATCAGAAGCACTTCATATCAAGTGGAATCCAAATTGTCTGAATAGGAATGATGGACTAAAACAGAATCTTACCTGGTTACAATACGTCCCTCCACCATGAAATGACAAAATCAACACAATTGTGATAAGAAATTTCATTATGTAAACACACACTGCTTTTATAATTTTATACACTTATCAAATCCAACAATATACACCTGGTTTTGTTATCTTTATCAGTTGGCCAATTTGACAACGCGAAAAATTACCCCATGCTGTGGAACGATGATTAAGTTGTTATATAATAAGCTGACATTTTGTAAATTCTGGTTTAATAATCCTTTGATAAAGCTATTAGCAGCAGCATTAAATAGCGAAACGTCAGTAAAAGCAACAATATCGTTTTGTTTTTCATTCATTGGGAAATATAAAACATCTTTATTATAATGGATTAAGAGTATATCACTGGAAGGCGTATCTTTTTAAGAAACATTTTAAATATTCACAGGTCACTAAGGTCTGACCAGCCTCATGTAAGAGTCTAACTATCAGTTGGTCTAGCTGAATTATATAAATGAAGTTTCCCATGTAGTCACTAAGCTAAGAGACTTACCATCGCTAACTTCTTGCCGACAGTATTTAACCACACAATGAGGATTTTGAATACTGAATTCTCGGAAATTTCCTGAAGACAGAGAAATAGAATTTACTATACATTCTTGGGGTAAATATCTATGCCTGTCATAGAAAAGAAAAGGCGTTCAGCAAAGAGTTACTCTTTTCGGCGATATCATTCTCAAGTTGTACCAACCGCAAATTTATAGTAATTTTTCTTGGCAACAGAAAGAATATTTCCAAAGATGTGTTAATGCAATTGTTAATTTTTTGACAACAGATTACGTAATTTAGAAGGCGTTAATCTGTTAGAAACTAAAATAAATTGACAAAAGTAGGTTGGGTGACGTAATCTAATTGATAGGGTTCAATGAAAAATGAATGAGAGTCAAGTTAATAATCTGAGTAGAATTCACTTAAAAATAAACGAAAATGGAGTTAGCAACAGTCGTCATGAGGGTAGAGATTTAATAGAGGGTGGGGGTAGAAAATAATGTAATTAAGAAACAGACAAACAAAGAAGAAAGAGGTAAGACAAAATTACGTATTTGGTGTTGAGATAGACCAGGACCATTGTAGATTTAGTGACTGAACAAACTTCTTTTGTATGCAGAGTTCAGGATTCAATATGTGAATTGCCATTGCTTCTGCAGTTTGAAGGAGTTTAATTCGTACTCTTTTGGCAAGATTCCCACGTATTGTGTAGATAACTGAGAAGTTGTTTTGTGGGTTTGCTTGGTGTCCGGATTCGATCAAGTGTTCTAGGATAGAGCTGTGGCGGGGGGATCTTCTTTCTCCTTTATAAAACCATGAAGGTAAGTGCTCGCTGATTCGTTTGGATAGCAAACGCTGGGTACGGCCGACATACCTAGCTCCAAATGAGCAGGTGAATTGGTAGATGCACATTGATGAGGCCCCCAGTGGAAGCTTATCCTTCACGTTCGTGCGAGTCATTGGTTTCGTAGAGAAAGTTAGTCTGAGTTCAGCTGCGAAGAAGGTTTTCTATGCCTGTTGCATCTCAGAACCAAGACATATTATTACCATCAGATTTTGCAAGTAGGAACACTGATTTATGACTTCTCTATCAGCTAGATGAATAAAAATATTCAGTGAAGAAGCACTTCCCAAGAGTTCAAGAATCATCAAAATTTTATGCTTCCCACTAGTTCTAACTAAGCTTGTAAAAGTACATATTTTTAACATCAAGTACTTACTGTCAGTCATAACTAGTTTTAGTCAGCAGCATTAAATTAAATATGCAATAAAGTCTCAACAAATTGAATGATATTCAGAGATATTTTCACTTAAATGCTGTAATTTGAACCTAAGAAACTTTAGCATTATTCACGACACCTTGTAATCTGTCAATCATCTAACTAGGCACTAGAAAATTGTACTCCATTCACTCATTCTTCAAGTATGCTGATGATTTTAATACTAAAGATGAGTAGAATTTTATAAGGTGTACTAATATAGTAATCTGCTTCTTCCGCTTTCAGTTATTATGTGTTATGAGTAGAGTACACCTGTCTATCAAACTTCAGAAATAAGACTCTGTTATCAATTTTCAAATTGAAGATGTCTAAGAGGTATCTTTTTTCCCTCATGCGTATATGCTACGATTTTAGTATAGATTCAGAAAATAGATACTTAAGAGAGATAACTTTGCAAGGTGGTAATAAGGTAGAAAAATAAAAACTAACAAGGAGTTTTTCGATTGAATTATTATTATTATTATTTGGAACATAGGGTTTAAACAGGACATCTACATTTCACCCTTATCCTCCGCAGTCCTCTTCAGCTGACTCTACGACTGTCCGTAAGCTGCCGTTTCCTCTTCATACGATCTTCCCCATTTTAAACTCTAACGTCGCCTCTGACCAGGAGCGTGATGTCGCCTAATGGTTCTTTCAGGATGAGTCCAGTCCATGTCAATTTTCCCCGGTGTATTTCTTCAGCAATAAGCTCTTGATTGGTTTGTTCCCAGAGTTTCTTGTTACCACTTCTTGCTGGCCACCTGATCTTTAGTATCAGGCCAGTGAAGCCAGCAGTTGATAAAGGTCTGCATCCTGCTGGAAATGGCTTACATGACGCCCAGTGCAACTTTGTGACTTATAGCAAAGAACTGATTTGGCATTAGTGTTGAAAATCCGAATTATTTTCTTTATGCTGAGTAGTGCAGCAGACTTCCTAACAGATTTCAGAGAAATTGAAGTCTGCCTTGGCCTTACGATCCAGGTTTTGACATCATCATCCTTGCCTGCAGTTCAGACGATGTTGCCTAGATAAGTGAGAGGATTGACTTCCTTCGAATTCCTCTTACTGACAGTGATTGGTTGTTGTTGCTGCTGTCGGCTGGTTATCTTTATCACTTATGAATTCTCTGTGTTCACCTGTAGTTTTGTCGTTGCCGCTTCTTCTATCAACTTGATGGTTTTCGCATGTGAGTATTTGATGTAATTGATAGACTATAATTAGGGAAAGAGACAACTGTTCGTGACCTCTTTTCAAAATATGCACAGTTACTCAAGGGTTTCGATGTACCATGTTACTTATGAATAAACGTCACAGGCTATTCTTAGTTTGTAACAAAAATTCTGGACTCCTCATTTGAGCGTACCTGCAATCCTCGGTGAGGAGTGGAGCTCCCACTGAGACTCAGACACTATACACATTGTTTCAAACGCCTTACCGTTATCCATTGGATCAAATGAATCACGACAGAAGCCTCTTATGAAAAAGACATCAGGGAATGTTTGCTTTTAAATAAAACCTAATTTTATCTTCTATTGAATTGACTGAAATGTTTGGCTCCTGTTGAGGAAACACACCTGAGGTCAGTTGCAGAAAAGATAATGCCACTAGCCTAAGTATTCTACTGGGTAACGTCTTGGCGTTTTAAACTATGTGTACTGGGTTTGAGCCCCAGCGAGGATTTCAGATCCATCCAACTGAGAACTCCAAATTAAGACAAAATCCATATCCTGAATTCCACTGCTAGTCATCATCTACCAAATTACTCCAAGTTAATCCATTCGATTATGGGTAAATTTTGTTTAGATAAAGTCCCACAGTGTTATACAGTAATGTTTACTGTTTATCAGTAAATTTGGAAATTTATGTCGTGTTTAGAATCCACTCCGTCTAATTGACCAAAGTGATTTAGCTTACCAAATATCACTTAATGGCTGTGAGGTCAAAATGCAGTAGACTGAATTTTGTAAAGCTATCCGAATAAACAAAACTCAGCTAGAATTTAACTGATGGATAGCGACTGGCGGTGTAATCCAGGTTGCGTATTTCGTCCTTTTTGGGACTCGTCACTGGATGTACCTGCATTCTCCAGTGAGTGGCTGCATGCCCAGACATGTTCGGAGCATCTGCACAATAAGCCGACATGTCAACCTGAGACCGAGCACTTCGGTCCAATCAGTCGACGAGGAAATCTAAAATTCAATTAAACAAAAAATCTCAGCTAGATCCAGAATGATAAACCTCACTAAGATAATATAGTCTGGAATGAGCCTCAGACACTGTTATGTACTCATTAACAAGCGGTTACGTATTAAGGGCATCAGAGTATTAAAATGAGGTATGGTAACCTGGAAGGAAAAAATATTCACTGAGTTTTCATTTATAGAATTAATATGCAGCAAACGAAATAATAACAATAAATAAACTCTGCATGTGGTCTGGGGTCTGAATCCCATGTGACTCACACCCTTACGTCACTTAACAAGTTATGGTCCTGACAAAGAAGGAAGGTTAGGCGTCAGGCTAGCAATCCTACCCTGAAATTTCAATTTTACTCTTGAAGTCATAGTTCTATTCGATACACACAGGAATAAAATAGAAGTAATAATGAATAATATATGAAATAATGATGATAAAGTACCTGTCCCATGTATATAACGATTTTTTTACGAAGCAGGTAGAATTAGAATTGTGAAAAGCAAGGCGTGAAGCTTTGTGAATACACTTATACGATAAAAGGTGAATTGGGCACGAAAATGCATGCAGCTATTTACATCGAGTAACTGTGTCATATTAAACAAACTTATACACGATGGAATTAATCTCTATAACAGTGTGCAAATCCTACTGTTATGTTTTGGAACGTTGTATTAATAAACCTTGCAATGACTTAAGCCAGCAAACCGACTTCTTCAACTGATATGTGAAAATCCGATTTAAGTTTAAATTCTCCAGTTGCATCTTGAAAGGTGACAGAAAGCTCATATAGCTATGGGGGATTAATAGAACAGTTTCCTTGTTCTTAACGAAGTTTCACTCAGAAACAGCTTTATATGTATACATTCATTTATATGACTTAAATCCAAAGATCGTCCTCACCTCTAAAAGAGTTGTTACTAAGATGGATGTTTAGTGTACAATTCACCGTCAACTTTCATTATTTGTAGTTCCTGTGGGTCGTCATATTGGTTCACTTTCGGTAGATCGCTTGATGAATAGTGTGCAAAGTAGCACCATAAAATCAGTGATCAACAGTTTACTCTAACGGTTTTATCTTCTGTCGTAAAGACTACGATTTAAATAATGTTTTCACAAGCATTTATTAATTGATATCTATCAAAACGAATTTACATTAGAAGTAGAAAGTGGGAAGCCGTGACCAGTAGGGTACAGCAGGTTGAAGATGAGGCAGTAACTCATCGAAGAAGACATTGCGAAATGGTCGCTCTATGTCGTGAATTGCCAGAAGTTAGAACTCAAGAACCATTGGATCGAGTCCCAGTGGATCAATGGTCCATGAGCTCGGCTTGTAACCAGAAGGTCCTGGGTTCGAATCCTGGTGGGTGCATGCTACTGAAGAGTTCCAAACTAGGACGAAACAGCTGTCCAGTACTCCTTGGTTTTCCAGTGGTTCCCTAACTGATGTCAGCTCATGATGAAATCCTCCACGCAATCAAACAAAATCCCTACAAAACCAATACTTGAGAAAGCAAATAATCAAGAGTCAGTTTGTAGGGGCTTGATTTGCTTCAAGTTCGACCAGGGATTGACATGAGTAAGGGAATCATTAAGAACCATGGGGTACTGGGAAGCTGTTTCGTTCTAGTTTGGGACTCATTTTCAGTAAACGCCCACTAGCGTTCACGTCCAGTAAACCCTGGTTTTCAGTGGTTCTCCAACCGTGGTAAAACTAGGTGTAGGACTACCATATAGGGATAATGGTACTCTGAAGACATTTGTTCGCAGAAAACAAGTTTTTGTGACAGGTTATTTCACTTGTAAAGCATTTCTTCTCATTTTACTTGTCCATCGCTATAGAACAGTCTGTAGCATTGAAAGATTATAACAGCAGCCTTTGCTTCTCGAAGAGACCACCGAAAACTGATAACTAGCACGGTGTAGAAAGAATACCAGACCAAAGCTTTCTTATTATTTTCATATTCTTTCCCAAGATATCATTTTTATTCTATTTTTAAAAAAAAACCCTGATCACACCTTTTTCCGGTAAGAAACTATTTCACATATTACACAACTATATCCATAGTCCTCTACTGTTTTCTTTTCTCTGTTTTTTGTGATTAAAGTTCTTCTCTATAAACACTTAGGAATTTTTATATAAAGTTGAAAATAGTTGTCTATTTAACATCTTTATCGTTATGTCAAATTAAATAATACTGGTAATTATGCTAACTGAAGCATACAAAAGAAGCAACAAAAGTTAATAAAGCAGGATTAAATGAATATGTCGAATTTCAGTAGAACTCTTCAGCTGAATACTCTACATTCAAGGATATGAAATTAAAATAAAATGCGTCATGGTTCAATAACACTACTTAAGTAAACAGTTAGTTAACAGTGAGTGGAAAAAATTCAATATATCAAGAATTTAGAACTAATTAATATTGATAATAATAGTAATGCTAGTAATAGTGGCAATAATAATACGATTTAAGATATTGATAACGATAAAATACAGTTTTAAATGATTAGAAATGGTATACAGTATTTAGAATTCTCAGCACAATTGATTGCACGATATTTTCTCTTCATCCAACGCTTCAAAGTGAAGTAGCAGTCTGCAGTACATCACGTGATGGATTGTTGTTATATCTGAAGCGAAAACTAATTTTTTTTGTGTTATTTTTCCCTCGTCTTCGTTAAATGAGTACCGGCAGTTTGAAAGAACCGATTGAGAACGTGCGTGAGTACATTTTGCAAATCAAATACACAATCAAATGGTTAAGATAGAAAGAATTACAGAAAATATGATGTATTATGTTGGGTGGAAATCCAGGTAGCCCAGTGATTTAGTAAATTTGTCTTTTCTTGGCGGGATGGTTTAATTGCGAAGCTCTTAATTTCCTTCTACAGACAACGTCCTTAACTTAGACTTCAGTGTGAAGTGTGATTTGTTGATGGATGCTCGCAATGTGCGTCTGTGACCATTAATTTAACCGTTCTTTTTCCACACTCTTAAGTTGGTTTCTATCCCCTCAAGTAATTTATTAGCACTCTACATAAGACACTTGTTAGTAGAATTCAATCTAGTAAAAAGCATAAGTGTCCCGTTAAGGGATCCTCGTTTTCTCGGTAAAGTCCTTCCATTTTTGAATGGAGACAACTGTTAACTGCTCGGAAAATTCAGAACTGCATACTAAAGTTAGCGCTGAAGATATTCAGAAAGACAATAAAAACTTCCTAATGAAATCATTCAGATTAGATAAGACAAAAACATCCACTTAAGCTATGCGTTTTCTCCTCTCCTTGTCTACTCACACAGACGCAATATTAATACTAATTCACTCTCTTGAAGAGACATTGTTTTGCCTAAACAGTTTGAAATCAAGATCAATATTGCTATCTTGCATTAGTATGCTAAAACAAGACGTTTAAAATTGATATTAATCGTTATTACTATATTTTATGTCTAAAAGCATCTCGTAAAATAAAAACGGTTATTCAGAAAGCAATCTTTCCAGTTAGACAGTGTGAATTTTATCTACATTTTACAAACTTTTGTGAGGATTAGTTAAAACAGGATAGAGTAACAATAAAATTGATTGAAAAATATCTATGAGAGGAGGAAGACAGACTCAAGTGAATTAGAAGGGAGTTAATAAAGCCTGTAGCTAGTTCTAATAACCCATACAGATAAAGAAGCTGGACAGTAAAGACTACATAGAGAGTGAAATATTGTCAGGTAAAATGAAAGTCTCGCAACCATCCAATGAAAGAAATAAAACAGAACAGATTGTAAAACAGCTCACTGATGTCCTTAAAAGGATGCAAGCGAAACAGTCAATCAATCATGAAGTTTATGATCAGATTCGACCGACAGGATCAATAATACCAAGACCATACGGCTTACCAAAGATACATAAAGCCAACTTCCCAATGCGTCCAATTTTAGACAGGTCAGGTTTGCCATACCATTCACTAGCGAAATGGTTAGCTGATATTTTAGAAGCTGTACGGAAACAGATGTGCCACTGTTCGCTTCGTGACACCTTCCAATTCGTCGAATATATACAAGGTATCAATGAAAGGAACAAAAATATGCTCCCTGTCGACAGTGAGTCACTGTTTACCAACCAACGTTCCACTCACAGAAACGATCTGTCACATTTGTCAATATATAGACGAAAACCAGCTGAACATCGGATTACAGACGACTTGTTCAAAAGAACTGCTATTGAGATGTACACTTAATGCACAATTCACATTCAACGATGTTATTTACAGACAACAAGATGGTATCGCAATGGGATCTCCACTGGGCCCATTACTAGCAGACTACTTCATGGCAAACCTCCAGAACAGCCCACTCAAATAAACTATTGACAATTTCCAACTGTATGTTAGATATGCGGACGGCATCTTTATTATCTGTGATGACGGTCACGATCTCAATCAGTTATTGCAAATATTAAACAAATGCCATTCAGCCACAAAGTTCACTCTTGAAATTGAAAACGAATCTTAAATCCCTTTTCTTGATGTTGAACTTACAAGGAAAGCTGACGGAACTTTAACAAGGTCCATCCACAGGAAACCCACATGGAACGGCCAACTGACAAGCTTCTACAGCTGGGTACCAATCAGTCGGAAAAGAAACTCAATTAGATCTCTCGCTATTCGCGTTCGAAGCATCTGCAGCCCTGATACCCTGGGAGAAGAACTACACTTCCTGAAAGAAATCTTCATACAAAATGGTGATCCATCAAGATTCGTAGACAAAAACATCAAACAGAAAATCCAAAAGCAAGAGACGCCATCCGTGCCAAAAAAGATACTTTATGTGAACCTCGACTTCAAAGGTGACCTACTCAGTGATGTCCTTAGGAGGAGAATTTCCACTTCTTTAAGAAGAACCTTCTTTGTGGCAACATTGAGAGTAGTGTTCTGCAGTCGCCCGCTGATCTGCAGAAGCCCAAAGTACAAGGTCCCGCACCTGACCACTTCTATGTCTATATATCAGTTCACCTGTTGCTGTGGAGCCAGGTACATCGGTCGTTCAATGCATATCCTGTCAGAAAGGGTCAAAGAACACTATCCAGCGTGGCTGCAGAAAGGAAGTACTGGCCGTCTAGGGAGTACAATAATCGAACATTTTGTCACCACTGGTCATTCTATTTCAACAACCTGCAAAAGACGATACGTTTCTGCTTTTTCTGAATTGCAGAAGCCCTAGGTATTCATTTGGAAGGACCAGAACTATGCATACAAGGGAAAATTATTCAACCACTTCTACTATCATAGTAACAACTCAGTTAATCTGACTTAAAGTTTGTTTGCATGCTTATTTTCCTAACTACATAAAACTTTTCTGTAATTCCGTATGTTATTTTGTTTCCATGTATACCCAGAGCGCAACTCTTTCATCCAACTATTCATGTTATTAGGTAACTCTTCTTTAACAATCGTTTGTGACAAATCAGCACTCTTTTTTTACTACCCTCTTATATCAACATCCAATTCATCTGAACTTACTATTTGTATTTTCGTTTGTCAAATTTAATGTACACACGCATACGAAACAACCATATATATTTGCGGTTGTACAGCTATGAAAATGAATTCACCGAAAAGAGACTCTTCGTTGAACTACTGGTCTCCTCTGTCTCATAATGTTCAAATGGAGATTTTTCATAAATTCATATCGTGTTTTCAAGTTAGAAATTTAAGCAAGAGTATTCGCTGAATACATAAAATGATTAACAAATATTCTTAGACAAAAATCTTGTGTATCCATAAATATAGGATTCTCCCAGAAAGGCGATAAGATGATTAAAAATCTTCTATATGCGGTCAAACTTTTAAATTGCCATGTATTGGTACATTAATTAGACGATATTCTCAAGGTAGTTGGATTGAAAACTCTTTAATGCAGTTTAACGATAAAGAATTTATCTTGGTATCCAAATGAAATAGTTTAGGTTATCTGTTCCTTACTGACTCTGTTCTCCTGTCCATGTTTCATTCAGTGAGCAGTAATTTTGATTAAAAAGGAGTCACTGGATGAAAATGGAATTTGAGTGGTGATTTCTGAGTCATTTCCAAAGTGGTTCGCTAAACGATATGCTTTGTATTAAAATGTCTTTGACATGAGTCAGAACTGACGTGACCATTCAGAATATACTGTGTACGAAAAGTCATCCAATAAAAATTATTCTCTTAATTGAATTTGAGATTTTCCCGTCGACTGATTGGACCGAAGTGCTCGGTCTCAGGTTGACATATCGGCTTCTTGTGCAATACTTCGATAATGTCTAGGCATTTGATTAGAATTTAATTTGTGGATGGTGACTAGCAGTGGATCTGACCGTTTCTGTCCCTGTAGTTTCCACATTTGATTGTTCCCATATGAATGGCTTCTTAGCTGAAGTTAAGGATTGGTCTAGCTCAAATGGTCTTAAACTAAATCCAACTAAATGTAATACTGTTGATTTCAGCTTGAGAAGTGAAAAAGACATGCATGGATTGATCCAATCTCATGATTGTTGTAATACTGATGGTACCATGATAGAGAGTAATTCAAGTGTTTCTTATTTTGGCATTAGTTTCTCTTCAAACCTTCGCTGGTCGTCTCATATTCTTATAGTTTCTAAAAAGATTTTCTGTCTGACTTATTACATAAAGAAGTTGAGGCACTCAGGTATAACCCAATCTCTTCTCATACAATTTATTAATTCATGTGTTTTGCCCATCATTCTTTATTGTTCTACATTATTCTTCCCTGGGCTACTCAAGAAAGACCATATAATACTACGAAGAACATTGAAGGCTGTAAGTAGGGTCAGTGTTATCCCTTTGACTCAACTAACTGACACTGTTGTCAATAGGCATATGAATTCTTGTAAACAGTTAGCTAAAGTTATTCTGTCTGATAGTGAACATCCTCTTTATTCACAATTGTTTCCTTGTATCTCTTCGGGTAAGACTAGAAGAAATTTCATAAACATTTATGCTTGTACTACAAAATATGAAAATTCGACCATACTATATTTGGCACGAGTGAAGAGACAAATATCAGAAAAGAACTTTTACAACTTTTAAATCATTAGCTAAACTATAAAATGTAATGATGCATATTATTGCGTGTGTTATTTGTTATATTATTTATTTATTATTCACTATGACCTAGCAATTGATGTGATTTTGTTGGGGTTTTATTTTTTCCTATTAACTATCAATATTTTTAACATTTCATACATTTATATAAATATAAACAGAGCTACACCATTGTAATATGTAAAAGAAACGCTGAAAATTCTATGCTGTAAATTGTTATTGTTGTGGAATAAACTGATTATTATTATTAAAATCCAGAATGCGCATTTCGTCCTATTTGGGACTCGTCATCTGTCAACCTGCGACCAAGCACCTCGGTCCAGTCAGTCGACGGGAAAATCTAAAAATCAATTAAATAATTAATATGACCCGTTGCACAAGAGGCGGCTCTCGTGGCCCTAGTGGTCAAGTGCATAACGCTTTGGCGTTCGAACTAAGGGCACTGGGTTCGAGCCTCGGTGGGAACATCATCACTCACTGAGAAATGCAGGTACATCCAGATGACGAGTCCCGAATAGGACGAAATGCGCGTTCTGGATTCCACTGCTAGTCACCATACACAAATTAAACATTATTCTGTGTCTAAATGTGTGATGTATCAAATAAACAAGTTAGTGTGGAATTATATTCTACCAATGGCCAGATTTTACACGTATATAGATCAGCCACTTTAGTGTATGAAGTTAACCATACATGAACAAACTACATGAACCGCATATAATAGTAGCCAGAAGAAATTTATCTAATCCCTTGTTGTGAGTTTTAACCAATGTCTAGCCTATTTGTAAGCTTATCATGTCAACCGTATGAAGAATACAGTGAAAAGAGCATTCCCTGCTGCTGAATTAATCTGCGTATTCAAAACCACCACTTATTTGCTTTCTGGAGGAAAAGATAAACTGGCGAAGTTTAACAATAGCGTCCCAGGAGTGTGAATGCGCCAATGACCATGAACGCATGCTAGTCGTTGGCTAACGGCATCTGTCATTATCATAGCTGAAATATCAACGCTATTCACCAACTTAGGGGCATATTTCACCCAGATCACGTTTTTAAGTACTGTTTGGACAATGTGTTAATAGGTCGTTAGGGTTAGGGTTGAGATAAGTATTGGGGTTAGGGTTAGGATCAGGGTTATATTTAGCATTAGGGTTAGAATTACGGTTTGGATAAAGGTTACGATTAAGGTTAGGGTCAGGATTAAGCTTATGACTGCGATTAGGGATAGATTTATAGTTGACGTCATTTATTTTAATTTGTTTTATTATCCACGTTTTCCTGCTAAGCAGTTGTCTATCCTCTTGCTGGAAACTATGATAATTCAACCTAGGGATTTTTGGAAGACTGGAGGCAGGATGAGAGAGATAAACGATTCACAAAAACTGTTTATCTATAGTCATCTCGGTGAATACATGTACAGAAACTAGTTTAACTTAGCAACTGATACTCCTCGATATAACTAGGATGTATTTTTAAGCCATGTCAGAGAAAGATAACCTGTTTAGTGCGTTTTCAAGAATTTTTTGTCCATATACATCATTTTTTGAGCAAACATTCCTCGCTTTTATGATTGGTCACCTGAAGGTCCCTTGGGAAGCTTTTGTTGAACTTTGCTATAAACTGCCTAATTTTGCCTCTCTTATGTGTATTTATTAATTTCACTGCTGCCGTGGAGCCAATTACATAGGCCATACAATTAGGCGTGTTCCTCGTCGGATTTCTGAACATCACCCTGCTTGGTTAATTAAAAGACATCAGATTGAGAAGAATAAGAAGTTTTTTGAAAGCTGTACAATTGCATTTAAATACATAATTTTACATGGAGACAATTCTTGTTTGATTCTACATAATTATGACGGCGAATAAAAGGTGATAATTATTTCCAACTAGATATGGTTTTACGAGAGGCTTAGAAACAAAATTACGCAGGATTAGAACGGATATCAAAGCCTCTCGTAAAACCATATCTAGTTGGAAATAATTATCACCTTTTATTCGCCGTCATAATTATGTAGAATCAAACAAGAATTGTCTCCATGTAAAATTATGTATTTAAATGCGATTGTACAGCTTTTGAAAATGAAATCGCCGAAAAGATATCTGTGTTGCTGAACTTCTTATTCCCCTCAATTAAAAGACAAACAAAATCCATTTGTGACGCTGTTCTGTCTCATCTCTTGGATACAGAACACAAGATTGGCGTCAACGTGGCTTCCAAAGTCATTTTCCACATACCAGAAAGTCTTTACTTCGCTGTAAGAGTTCATTTACTAAATATTGCTGAGTTCCACATTAGGAAGCCTAATTTGCATGTCAAAAAGAAGCTGGTTCAGACATTGTCCTTAACTTGGCCATCTAGGTTCTAATAATCCTCAATTTTTTGTAGAAGTTTCCTCCATTTTAGTTGATATTCTGTTTGCTATAACATTATTATTATTTTTTTACGAGTTGATCACGGATTAATATCAGTTAGAGAACCATTAAAAAACATGGTGTACTGGACAGAAGAGCTGTTTAACCCTAGTTTGGGAATCATCGGCAGTACGCACCAACTGCCAGTGTTCAAACCCAGGACCTTCTGGTTACAAGGCAAGCCGGCTCGTATACCATTCAGCCACTGGACCCCGATTCAGTGACCAGCCCATGAATTCTAACTTCTGTGAATTTGTGATTTTAGCGCGACCCCAACCATTGTCGTTGGTGGGAAATCCATCCACACACGTGACATCTAATTGGACCTCACTGGTCACGACTTCTCACTAGAACCTCAGGAAGCTCCAGCCTGTAGCAAGTCACTAGCGAGCATCAGAATAATTTTCTATAGTTTGCTTTGTAAGGATTAGTTATGTTAGAATTCATGAGCCATTGAATCGGGTCCCAGTGGCTGAATGGTATACGAGCTTGCCTTGTAACCGGAAAGTCCTGGGTTCGAATCCCAGTGGGTGCGTACTGCCGATGATTCCCAAACAAGGATGAAACAGCAGCTGTCTTATACTCCCTAGTTTTCAATGGTTCTCTAACTGATATTAATCCGTGATCAACTCGTAAAAACATAACTAATCCTTACAAACCAAACTATAGAAAATTAATATTATTGTTATAATTTATGCATCTTTAATGAACTGTAATACCACTGATTTTACTTAACAATCGACATGATTCAAAAAAACACCGATATTGTTATTGACTACTATTCTAGAATATTCTGTATATATAAGCATATATATTTTGTAGATCCATAAGAGGAAATTATCGAAAAGGATATACTTTGCTCAATTATTTTGTTTTTTCTAGATGTCTGAATGAATATTTTCGCAAATTGAGTTGTTGACTTTTACGACTCCCAGTTTGTTAATTATGGTTATAAAATGTCTAATAAAATCTTAATTTTGTTTTCAGCAGTAACTTTTACTATCAACATTGCTGTCACTGACTGCTATGGTGACCATAGCATTTTGCTCTGATTGACTTGACGCTAATCAATAATTCAGTGGACACTGAATTCAGGTGAAAATACTACCCCAGACTGCTCCAATGAAACTTCATATTCTGATCAGTTCAAGGATATTAATTCCTATAAAATTTTTAAAAATAATTTAGTTATTTTATTTTAATTTCCCAACAGAATACGTACTGATTTACACAAGTCAGTCAAAGTATTTATTTGCTTTAAGCTCAACCAACCAATTATGAATTCATAACTCTTAAATATGAGTGACGCCAATATGTATGACGTATGTTTTGTGGCATACAACTGTCAAACTAAACAGTGATGAGATGTGTTAGTACTGACAGATGGAATGGGACATTCAAAGGAGAAAACAAGACAGATTCAGTAGAGAGAAAAACTACTACTCTTCCAGATAAGCTGTCATTAGAAGATATACTCTAAATATAAACAATGCAACATAATTATTTGCTTGTTGTAAAGTTATTAAATATTCAAAATCACTGGTTAGAATAATTAAAGTAGACCTTTAATTGTGAAATATACCCATTAATTCATAAGGAAAAATGTAGTTTTTTTTGGTTCAGAGAAGAAATATTTCTTTTCAACGACTTCATTTTCAAGCTGTACAGTCGTATTTATGTTATGGAAAAAGGCATTAAGTGGCACTAGAAATTGCTCAGTCAATATACATGAGATAATAAAGACCAGTGAGGTCCATCCAGTCAAGTTTGAGGATGGATGTCCCACCGATGACATTGGTTGGTGGTCACGCTAAATCACAAATTGATAGAAGTTTGAATTCATGGGTTGGTCATTGAATCGGGGTCCAGTGACTGAATGGTATATGAGCCGGCTTGCCTTGTAACCAAAAGGTCCTGGGTTTGAACACTGGCAGTGGGTGCGTACTGCCGATGATTCCCAAACTAGGGTGAAACAGCTCTCCTGTCTAGTACTCCATGTTTTTCAATAGTTCTCTAACTGATATCAATCCGTGATCAACTCGTAAAAACCAACTTTTGAAAAATAAAGATAATATAAATGATGTGTACTAGGGTAATAGAGTTGAAGTGGATGAATTACAAAACTTTTTAAATATTGTTAAATAAGTGAACTGGTATTAAGATTTTAAAATTGTAGTTTAAGCGTTGTCCGCAGAATTAACAGTGCAGTTATGAAAACAATAAAGACGATCGAGGTGAAGTGAAGTGGAATGAATTCAAGTGATAAAATAGAACAAAATAAAAGAACATTACTATGACCAAGGTAAATAAAGGGCGTTGGACGAAACGCTTTCGAATACACTATTTAGGTTTTTGTCCATGTATAGCTGGAGCTTCGATTGTGCATAAGTGGAGAAAACGTAAGCTTTTGGAGTGATTAGATTTGGTCCTGTAAATAACTTTGAAGGATAAATCAGGTGGGACTGAATGAATAGACTCCAGAAGGTGTTAACAGATTGAAGACTTTGTCGTTCTTAGCTCACCTTTCATTAACCAAACCGGGTAGTGTTCAGCTACGCGTTTACGGAGATTACGCTTACAACGTCCAATGTAATCAGCTCCACAGGAGCATGTGAATGAGTATATGCACATAGAGGTGGACATAAGCGGTAGTTTATCCTTGACGCATTGTCGAATCATATTTTGGCTGGTAAATACTAAATGTAAGTCAGCTGCATAAAAACAGCGTTTAATACATTTAGATAAACGACTTTTAATTACTTCAGAAATACAGTCACTTCTAAAATACAAACCCACAAACAGTGTCTTCTTCGGCACTGTGATTTGGCTAACGATGCTTTCTTTCTTGTTGCTATTACCGGTAAACCTTCTAGGATATCCATTATTTGAGTTGTACGAAGGCTTTCTTATTCTAAGTCGATCGTATCTACAGAGCAAATTTTCTGAACTCTGGAGCATAGAGAACCAATGAGATTTCTCTTCCTGCTTAGAGGTACCCAACTGTTGAAGTTAATGTACTGCCCTGGTAATGTTGGCTTTCGATATATAGACCTTTTCAACATACCGACCACTCCCCTATCTAGCATCACATCTAAGAAGTGAAATGCAGAGTGAAAGCCTAGATGACTGAGAACCATTAAGTTTTACAAGAAGCTCGGCAGCTGAACAATTTTCACCACAAATAATGAAGGTGTCATCAATATATCGCTTATACCTTCAATCGTAACAAAAATTGAAAATCTATAGTTATATAAAAATGACATTAAAAGTGGAAGATTTTAGATGTAGTATTCTCTGCTGATGGATGTTTTAAGTGCGAAGCTTTAACTTCCCTTCACATTGAAGTTACAGCTGGAAATGTTGTCCTGAAAGACAATAAAAGCTGTGCAATAATAATAATAATTACAAAAAAAATGACAAGATAAAGACTTTTATGATGCTTTAAGTAAGTGGAATTAGAAATACATCTGTTTCTATCAGAATTATTCGGAACTTTGTCTAGACGCACGCACCAAAGAATGTAAGCTTGATATCAGATGGTTGGAGGTAATCGGCAGGAAACCTTCCAACTAGGTTTCTCGCCAGTTGGCACTCGCCAGCAAAGCACATCTGCGACCTTAAAGCAGCTCATGACCTCACCACGGACTCGAACCCACGTCACTCAGTGCTGCGGTCAGAGACGTTACCACTGAGGCAATCGGACTCGCGATTGAATTCCAACCATCTTACACCAACAATTCCCAAAGCATCATAATGCCAAGCCACATTGTAAATTTAGCTGATATAATTCAGTCTACACCAAACAAAGGAACAGATGTGCCACACTAATTACCAGTGTTCAATGAAAGTATCCACTACAGTCCTACAGGAGGTCAATCGCGAGCCCGAATAGCTCAGTGGTAACGTCTCTGACTGCAGCACTGGGTGACGCGGGTTCGAATCTCAGAAGAGACATGAGTTCCTTCAAGGTTGCAGATACGCCTTGCTAATTAGCCCGAAACTCAGGTCAAGCAGGGATTCCGGCCGACTGACCATCAACCAATTGACGTAAACAATTTAAAGTGCATCATGAAGCCGAGCTACATGGAATGATGGCCACACTTTAAACTTGAATGAAAGAATTAAGTCTGCGCTGGACAAAGGACTAGACACGCTACACTGGCTACTAACAAGTTTTCAATCAAAGAAATTAAGATTTTATAATATTTAAAAAAATTAACTGATAGAACTGAAAATCTAGAAAATGAATTGATCTCTAATCTACTTTAGCAAATCCTTATTATAACAAGTGGGAAGAAGATATATTTTAAGAAGATTAGAAGATAGAAT
Source organism: Trichobilharzia szidati (assembly GCA_944472155.2). Taxonomy (NCBI): domain Eukaryota; kingdom Metazoa; phylum Platyhelminthes; class Trematoda; order Strigeidida; family Schistosomatidae; genus Trichobilharzia; species Trichobilharzia szidati. The sequence goes on along the minus strand of OX235272.1, from coordinate 22,237,286 downwards.
AAGTTCATCATTCACTAGTCATTATCGAAAGTAATCCTAACATGAGTATATCAGACATTTAATCTTTATAATGAATAGTACTATTATGTAATCAGGATAATGTAAAGACATACAGACTGGAAAAATGTTGAGAAAAAGGCATGGCGTATATTTTACTTGACTAAATCATGATAAAATATGACCATACTGTTTTAAGTAATATACGTCAACTGGTTAAATATGTTTGGCTCAGTTTTTAAACAAACCACTCAGACGCGAAACCTCATGATGAAGTATACTGTCGAATTTTTAACAGTTATATCGGAAAGGGACAAAAGTTTCTGACCATAATTTTTTTTATTCCTTCACGTTCACAGGGGAACATAGGGCTTCAAGCTAGAGGCTTGAAGTTTCTGTAACAGTGTTTATTTTACAGAATCGGGTTGCTAGCCACATGGCCAACCTTTCCTCTTCACCAGCTTTTAGTTCTGGCTTAGCTAGGTAAAGGAGTGCGCCGGCCGGGGATCGAACCCCGGACCATATGCATGTTCGGCGAGCGTCCTTACCGCTATGCTATGAGGGCCAATAAAAAAGAGAATAAGTAGTTCACTTAAGATATCTTTTCAGTGATTCCATCCTCAAAAGCCGCACAGTCTTATTTCTATACATAAGTTTACATATTTACTGTGATTATTTATTTCAGCAACATAACAAAGGTTATGTTTGATGTCACACAAAATCGAAGACTTACAAGGGAAAACCGACAAACTGGTCGAAGAAGCGGCAAAGACAGGACTCCAGTTGAACATATATAAGACGGAGATTATCAAAATAACCAACCAACAACAACAACAGCAGCAACAACATCCACCGCCAATCAGCATCAACGGGAGGGATTTGAAAGAGGTTACTTCATTCACCTATCTAGGCAGCATTGTCTCAACTACAGGGGTAACGAAAGAGGATGTCTAATCGAGAATCGGGAAGGCGAGAAACACATTCATCACCATTTGAAACCAATCTGGAAATCTTCCGCTGTCACTCCTCAACATCAACAACAAAATTTGGATTTTCAATACAAACGTCAAGTCAGTCAGTTCTTCTATACGGATGGATCAGAAACTGAGCGGCGGGTCACAAAGAATATTTCCAACAGCCTGTTGCAGACCTTTATCAATAACTAACTGTCTTCGCTGGCTCTATACGGAAGATCAGATGGTCGGAAAGAATCACCAACAAGAAACTATGGGAACAAACAAAACAAGAAGCAATCGCCCAACAAATATGCAAGAGAAAGTGGAGATGGATTGGACACTCGTTGAGGAGGCCGTTGGGTGACATAACAGGTCAGGACAGTGCTCGAGTGGAAGCCGAAAGGGGAGCGGCGAGTGGGACGTCCACGGGTGACATGGAGGAGATCGTGTGAAAAGGAGTTGCAACAGTATGGACTAGCATGGGTGCAGATGAAAAGTACAGCAGAAGACAGAAGCAAGTGGAGACGTGTAGTTGAAGCCCTATGTTCCACCAGGAACCCATGGGAACAATAATACTAAAATTAAAATAACAAAGGAGATTAATAGTAAAAATAGTTATCCACTTGATGTGTAAGTTTGTAGGTGTAAATATAGATTACAGGTGGCATAGGAACAAACTACACAGGATAAGTAAATAGAAACTGAAACCAAACGATGAGAATGAAGTTTGCCTCCAATGGAAATACTATACATAAACCTTGGCTTCAGGGGAGGCTTAGCGGTAAATATCCTAAGGGGGAGAATCCCTAGCTCGCTAAGGAATACATTTCCTGAAGCAACACTGAGAGTGACATTCTGTAACTGACTACTGCTTCAAAGTATTGTGAAGGGCAGACGCTAACATATGACCACCTAAATATGCATGTATTACTTCACCTGCTCCTAGTGATCTAGGTACATTTATCGTTCTATGAGCGTCCTTTCAATGCATGTTAGAGAATGCTTCCAAGCATGGCTGCAAGGAGACGGCACTAGTTCAGTTGGAAGCTCCATATTAGTGAACACTTCGTCAGCATCCATCACACTATCTCAAGTAACTCATTGTTTAGAGATACTTACAAAGTAAACAGAATCTACTGAAGGCAGGAGGTTTCCTTATTGTTTTCATGCAGAGGCCCTTACTAATGTTATTGAATTGCTGGAGTTATATGCTCAAAGGAAACTAATCCAACACCTACATTTACTAAACACCCAGTTTTGTCAAACGGCTTAATTTCACATATTGTGCAATGGTTTTATAGTCCTATGTGATTTTGTTTCTATGCCCCATGTAATCTAGACTCACACCTTTAAACTTTCACATCCAGAGACAAATTATTTTCATGTTTAATCTCCCTTTTTTATGCTCAGTTGAATAACAACTGCGTACTTATATATGTAAATGCGATTGTACAAGTTTTGAGAATGAAGTCGCCGAAAAGGTATCTTACCTGAGCCTCTTGTTTTCCCTCCCTGACATTGTAATGGGTATTTCCCACGATTTGAAAGCCCAGCTTTCCAGCTCTATGGAAGGATGACTTGATTACCTTTCGCCTCCCAGACAAGGTTACCTAACAGAACTATACACATGGAATTTCGAAATATTACAAATTGACGATAAGAAAATCTTACATTAGGAAGGGGAAATCAAATTTGACTGTGAATCAAATATTTTGAATAGAATATAGCACAACTTTTTATGAAGAAACAGATCCTGAAAGAAAGTTTTCCGTTTTTTATTTAATGGAGTTACATATTAGATCTGTCTACTTAGTGGTCACGTTTCAGACTGAAGTACTAGGTTTATCTCAGAAGGGACATGAGTTCCTTCAAGGTTACAGACATGACTTGCTGACTAGTGCCGACTAGAACGAAGCATAGGTTCAAAGCTTCCTGCTGACTGATTTCTACTGTCTAACAATAATTCAGTGTGCACCGTGATCTCTGACCACCTAGCATGCCACTATGACCACACTGAAAACTTGAATGACAGAAATTAGTGAGTACCAGCACCAGGCACTACATACAAGTCATCATTGCTTACTATGTAGTTCCAAACGAACATACACGCACAAGTGTATATCATCTTTTTCAAATGATTTACCGTCCAAACAGGTAAAGGCTATAGCTTATATTCCGTGTATCTTAGTTTTTGAGCGAATTATTTGTCTTTACTCTCTTTCCAGTAACAGATTATAAGTCATCAGTACATATAAATATATATATTCATGAAAAATTCCCATTCGAACGTTAGTAGACAGAAGACGAGTAGTTCAGCGAAGAGTCTATTTCCGGCGAATTCATTTTCATAGCTGTACAATCGCAAATATATATGGTTGTTTTGTATGTGTGTGCACATTAAATTTGTCAAACGAAAATACAATTAGTAAGTTCAGATGAATTGGATGTTCACATAAGAGAGTGGTAACAAAAGTGATGAGTTGTCACAAACGACTGTTAAAGAAGAGTTACCTAATAACATGAAGAGTTTGATGAAAGAGTTGCGCTCAGGGTATACATGAAAACAAAAAAATTACACAAGAGTTTTAAGTAGAAAAATAAGCATACAAACAAAGTTATGTCAAATCAACACAGTTGTTACCATGGGAGTAGAAGTGGTTGGATAATTTTCTTTTGTATGCACAGTTCTGATTCCTCTAGCTTTATGACTAGGGCTTCTGCGATGCAACGAAGACGGAATCGTACTGTCTTTGGAAGGTTGTTCTTCACTTTGTAGATTACTTTGAAGGAGGCGTTTGTTGAGATGGAATAACCAGTGTTGACGAGGTGTTCTATTTTTGCACTCCTTATGCAGCCATTACTTCCTTTCTGCAGCCACGCTGGATAGTGTTCTTTGACCCTTTTTGACAGGATATATATGTATACATACATATATTTATACACTAAGTATGAGCATAAGTTCATAAGAATTATTCAAAGTAGGGATACTGTGTATATTAAATACTGCGCAGTGTAGATCAAATTTCATGGAATTCTGTAACATAATATGGTGTTAAACATTATCTGTACTGCTTCTGTATTATCTTGTAGGATTATAATCCTAAAGAAAGCGAAATTTACTACTACTCGCGGCTATCAGGATATTGAACTTACTTGCAGGAATTCATACTTTAACCAGCTTGAAGACAAAAGTATGAAGTATCCTTAGACTACGGTACGAATAAAAACTGAAAACAAAGGCCTCAATAGGAAATAAAATAAACCCCATTTATGCTTATGCGTCGGCGGCATTGCGGATTGGGACGCTCGCCAACCATGCACATGGTCCGGGGTTCGATCACCGGCCAACGCACTCCTTTACCTCGTTAAGCCAGTAATAAAGTTGGTAAAGAGGAAAGGTTGGGCATGAGGCTAGCAACCCCATCCTGTAAAATAAACACTGCTACAGAAACTTCAAGCCGCTAGCTTGAAGCTTGTTCCACTGGGAACGTGAAGGAAAAAATGCTTATTTGGTGATTCAACTATAGAATGGTGATAACTTAAACATTGGTCCGGGTTCGGTTCGCAGTCAACGCATTCTTAGACCTCACCTAGTCTTCTAGGAGGCGAAAGCTTGGAAAGAGCGAAGGTTAGACGTAAGCCTAGCAGCGGTATCATTTATAAACAACGCCACTGCTGCTGAAATTTCAAAAGCCCAGGGCCTTACGTTCGACTCACAAGGCAGGAAATGAAGAAATCCATGACTGAAAGAAGAGAGTGATTAAAAAAATACAAGCTAGAATTGTGAATACGAAAAGGAGAAAATAAGTAAATTGTCCAAACGCTTTCGGAGTCATAAATGAAGTAGGATAAACTAATTCAAATGGATTTCATTCACAAGACCTTCATGCATCTACAGTTTTGACAACCCATAAGGAAAGACCGGAACTTAACGTCAAGAAACGTCTCATTCAGCCTCTTTTCATATCATTGCCTCAATGTCAAATTTCGCATAATAAACCCCAATGTAGTCCTTTAAGTTTTATGTTTTTAAAACCAATTCCCGATGTTACCCCTTATTTCTTACTAGTTCTTTCCAAATGATTATTCATCACTTAAATGATTAATTGCTAATTCTCTCCATTACTTAGCACTGTTCACCATTTTCCACATACTGTTATTTCTGATAGACTTTGATTTATTTTCTTAGTAACTGTCGATAACCTCTGACCTTTGTTGTCGAATAACTGCCTTTACGCAAAGAGATCTTTGTGCTGTCTTACGTGTTCTTAATTATATCGCATTGGAATTTTTTCTTGACACCTTGAAAAAATGACTTGAATGTCATTCTCACTGGATCGTAGCTTTCAACAACTGATTCTTAACAAATGGCTAAAGGCCTGTCCTTTTTCACACAAACCACTTGAAGACTTTTGATCAATCGTTTTTTCTGAAATAATGAATAATGGGATAATTGCATTTGATACAACACACACCCATACAGTCATACAGTATTACTTCTACGCTGATGACGTTTGGAGCATAGTTTATTGCACATGTCATCTAACCTTGATGCCGTTACTGGGAATCAGTTGTGTTCGGAACATCATCAATAAATGAATAACACTGTGTCGTTGAGTTATGTAACAATAAGTAGGACATTTCTCTCATTCATGGAAAATACCCACTCGGAGATGAATTTAGGGAACAACAAAGTTCAGCCCAATTCATTCACTTAGCTCTACGTCTGGACGGGTATTTTCCGTGAATTAAAAATTAGCAAGGACATTATGACAGTGAAGGAACTTAATGGGTTTCTGCGCTATTCTGTCAAGCATGCTGAAGTCAATGCGAAGACTGATTTTCCCAGAAATTTCTCTCATTGATTCAAAATATGTGCTCTTAAAAACCTACATTGAAACTTCAATTTTTGAATGTAACTCCACATGGTTTTTTTAGTAAAATACTGTTTCTTCACAATCAAGCATAGATCTGATAAGCGTATAAATAAGTATTTTGCATTATATTGCTTGTAAAAATGCTAGAAACTTAATGGCGTGTTTACTTAAAAATATTTTCATTGTACCAGTGAAGATAAAATCTGAAAGTAACTGATGTACCCTGTGTGGGAAACATATAAGCTCTCATCTACGATTATTGCTTACGAAGACGCCTGTCTGAAATTCAATATATACGTTTTCCTGACATTTTAAAGATAGCAGATGAAATTATTTTGATTATTTCATCGAAAAACTAAAGAAAATATTCAGTCGTAAACGAAGTTTCTTCTTACGTAAGCTTGGTGTTCAAAAATTGTACCAGGAAATTGAGAGAATGATAACATCTGTTAATTCGAAGTTGAGTTATGTTATATTAATAGCATCTTTATTCTGGAAAGTATTTATAAAATGTGCAGAGTTGTCAGAGGAGTTTATTGCGTGATATTTTCCTTCGTACAATATCTTTGAGTAAAATATTAATCGATAGTATATCATGTGACACAATGCTCTCTGAGCTGAAGCACAAACCATTCCATTACCATATATCTGCTTTGTCTCCTTCCTTCAAGAAATCCACGATATCTAGTTGAAAGCCAATTGTAAGATGTCCAGAAGTACATTTTGACACTCAACGACATAAATGAAGAACAGTTATCTCATGTATTGGAACAAGTTGCCACCCACAATCAATCAGGCCTATCCTTAAATTTAGTGAAAACTTGCGAATCAGAAGCTTGGAAACGTTTTAAATACACACAACAGTAGATTATACCATTAGAGGTCATATCCTAATCCATGAAAACAAACTGAAGTAGAAAAAATGTATGCAATAGAGAGATGGCGGCTTTTGGTAGCCCAAGCTTCAAGGGAGAAGTTCAACAATAGCGTCCCAGGAGTGCGAACTCTCCAATGACCTTGAACGCATGCTATTCGTTGGCTCATTATCATACCTGAAACATTAATGCTATTCACCAACTAAGGAGCAAATCTCACCCAGATCACGTTTTTGAGTACTGTTCGAACGATGTATTCATACCTCGTTAGGGTTAGGATTAGGCTCAAGGTAAGTATTGCGGTTAGAGTTAGGATCATGGTCATAATTAGGATTAGGGTTAGGTTTACAGTTAAGATAAGGGTTTTTTTTGATTTACAGCTTGATTCCACACAAAATTTTCAGTACAAGTGTGGAATTTTCAGCATGGATACCGGTAGCCCAAATTCAGGCCGACCATAGATATGGGGTGTGCGCCGGCAGGGGATCGAACCCCGGACCATGTGCATGGTCGGCGAGAGTCCTAACCACTGTGCCACCGACGCACAAGGTTAGGGTTAGTGTTAAGCTTAAGGTAAGGATTAAGTTTAGGGTTACAATTAGGGATAAATTTAGAGTTGATGTCATTTATTTTGATTTGTTTTATTATCCACATTTCTCTGGTAAGTAGTTGTTGATCCTCTTACTGTAAACCATAGTAATTCAACCGAGAGTTTCTGGGGAAGACTGCACAACAGGATAAGAGAGATATACGATTCACAAAAACAGCTCATCTTCAGTCACCTCGGTGAATACATGTACAGAAACTAGTCTGATTTAGCAGCCGATACTCCTCATTACAACTGGGACGTATTTTTAAGTCATGTCAGAGAAAGATACCCTGTTTAATGTGTTTTCATGCATTTTCCTGTAAATATACGTCATTTTTCGTGCAAAAGTTCCTCGTTTTTATGATTGGTCGGCTCGTGCGTTCGCATCCCTCGGGACGCGATTGTTGAACTATGCCGTTTTAAGCAGACTACCAGATACAACTAGCTACTTATATCAGTAAGAATAGAATGTTTATACAGGTCAAGGTAAAACGAGCTTGCCACGCTTTCGTTTCTTCCTGTATAAATGAATAGACGTGGGGCGGGGAACTACGGTCCGAATTCTCCCAGATATCTGGTCTCACGTGACTTTGTCTTGCGTCCTTAGAGGAGTGCTTTAATTATGTCATATGTTAGGTATTTTAAAGGTGTTTTACGAACTTTGTTACGTAGCTGAAATATGTGTTGTAACGTTTATTATATCTGTGCGCGAAAACAACTTACGATTGCTTTCATCCTCAAGAGTAGAAATATACGTAAAATATTCATTTCATCTTTTTATCATTACGTCTAAAGTGTTATTGAATCAATTAGGCATTTGCAGATTCATCGGGAGACAAAAAGAAACATTTGTATCCACTGCAAAAATAGACTTAAGCATTGCTGTTGTTAGTATTGATCAGTTTTTCCTGGTCATTTTCAATTGTGCCAAGTAATTTACTCCAGAGAAAGAATAAACGTACTCCGGCACCTCTGGAGAAAATAAGTGGAATCATTAAATTTCTCTGTGTCAGAAGTCAGAAACAAATGGCTGTCTAAGGATGATTTTGAGCTTAATAACACGATAGCGATGCATACTGCTAGGCAGTATAAACTTGATAGTACATAGTGTAGAGAGCTTTGAAAATGACCTCCTTTTAATCTTCTATCCCAGTAGGTCATCTGCAATCTTTGTTATCAGATTACTTGTTTTGAACTTAGCATCACTATTTCGAATTCCATCGTTGTCATGAAATTCGTTCGACTTATGTAAAGTAATAGAAGCAATAGTGATTTTCAGCATAACCTGTTGACCGAATCAACCTGACATGGAATGTCCATCTGCCTGGAAATTAGAGCATCAAGGTTGTTTATAAGCGCGTACAAATAACTGTTTGACGTTGGACCAAGACTACAGATTTACCCAGGTTGTTTCCGTAATAAGAAGTTGGTCGGAAAATGAATGTTCGCCTTTATAGATAAATGGAGTATACTACACTTGAAACCCACAAGAGCAACCGAGTTAATAGTCATATAGAAGAAAAGGCGTTCAGCGGAGAGTAACTCTTTTCAGCAATATTACTGTGACATTTATAAAATTATAGTTGTAAAATCTCTGCAAAATTGAAATGATTAATTCCAATGTCTCGTTCGACAATCTGGTCCGAACTTCTTCAGGGAAATTAATCGAAATTAACATAACAGAGGTTTATATATAAAAGGAACAACTCTTGTTTTTAAACTTTGTCCAATCATGAGTCATGCAACAGGCATCAACATGTATAATAAATAAATAAATAAAAAGTAGTTTGTTAAATGAACTGTTTCACTTAATAAACAATATGTCAGAAACTATCAAGTTCTCCAAAGAGGTTGAATCCTATGAGAATGAGTTGGCGTTTCTGGACTGTTTAGTAAAAAGAAAATTAGATGGCAAATTTAAAATAAACATTTTCAGAAAGCCGACAAATTCGGATAGATCACAGTTCATATAAAAAAGTTTTGTTCTGTTTCGTTTATTATACCTATTGATAGCTGTTTCTTGATTCACATGACAGGACAAACAATTTAAAACAAGAGATGTACTTTATATATGAAACATACTATTTTATTTATTTAATTATCATACATGTTGATGCCTGTTGCATGACTCATGATTGGACAAAGTTTAAAAACAAGAGTTGTTCCTTTTATATATAAACCTCTGTTATGTTAATTTCGATTAATTTCCCTGAAGAAGTTCGGACCAGATTGTCGAACGAGACATTGGAATTAATCATTTCAATTTCGCAGAGATTTTACAAATATAATTTTATAAATGTCTACTTCTCACTCAGCGCTCAATTATTTTGCAGCTATCCGGTCAAATCTTGATCACAGTTCATACGAATATTACTGTGACTTGTACAGTCGCAGATGAGATTCTACTTACTTTCTTTACAAAGCCCGCGGTTCGCATGGACGTAAAAGATAAGCTCCCACTGCTGACCTCATCAACGTCTATCTATTAATTCACTTGATTCTGTGTAGGTAGGTATGTCGGCGATATTCAGCGCTTATTATCTAAATGTACTATCGAACTCCTGTCGTCATGATTTTATAAAGGAGAAAAAAGATCCAACCACCATTATATCTTCAAATATTAGATCGACTCTGAACACCAAGCGAAGTTGCAAACCAACTTCTAGAGAATAATCAGAAATCTTGCTGAAGGGGTACGAATCAATTTCATATTATTTGTTTATTAAATATATCAATATTATTTACTGGATGATGTTTCGGACATATTTTATCATTCAGCACCATGTCAAACTTCTTTAAACAAGACTTGTGATGCAATCAACATGTGAAATCCCGAAATCTGTATACAGAAGTAATTTGTTTGGCTTCTAAACCCACAAAAAACCTAATTGGTTTTAACACAGAATACGTTAGTTTTTGTTTTATATTATATTACTCCCCCTTATTACATTTCTACGCCTTATCATCACTGTTCTTAAATTGACTCTCGTTCATGCCCATTTGAATTCTACTCATTTCAAGCTACTACTTTACGCTAGGCAACTAAGTGAATTAATTTTCTTTTATCTTCTACATGATTAATTCATTGTACCTAGGTAACTGTTGTCTAAAGTTTACAATTCTAATGACAGACCTTTAGAAATATTTCTTTTGTTGCTAAGATAGTCTATCATATCTATGAGGTTGTAAAGCTTGCTTGAGAATGCTATCGCTGAAAAGAGTAACTGTAAGCCTAACGCCTTTTCTTTTAGATGATTAGGAAGTAACAGTTTCGCTTATCTGAATAAAATTCATAATAAAGGTTCACTTTTATATTTTCTGGCTGAAGAAGCAGCGAAAACAGGACTCCAGGTGAACATAGAGAAGACGGAGGTGATGAAGATAATCAACCAACGGCAACAACAACAACCAGCACTAATCACCATCAACGGGAGAAATTTGATAGAGGTTACTTCCTTCAGTTATGTAAGAAGCATCGTTTCAGTCACAGGCGGAACGGATGAAGACGTCAAAGCCAACCAGAATCAGTAAGGTAAGATACCCTTTCTTCAATCTGAAACCAGTTTAGAAATATTCTGCACTTATTCAGCACAAAGAACAAGATACGGATTTTCAACAGCAATGTGAAGTGAGTTAGTTCTTCTATATGGCTCAGAAGCTTGGCGTTTGTGTCACGGAAAGCATTTCCAACAGCCTGTTGCATACCTTTATCAACAGCTACCTTCGTTATATATTGAAAAATAAATGGCCAAAAAGAGTTAGAGATAAGAAACTCTGGCTGGGAACAAATCAATCAAGAGCCGGTTACTCAAAAAAATATGTGGTAGAAAATGCAGACAGACTGTCGTATATTTTGAGGAGGGTGTTGAATGACATCGCGCTAGGCCATTGCTCTAGTGGAAGCCGAATTGGGAACGAAGAGTTGGTCGTCAGTGCGAGGGTGATATGGACGAGACTGTATGAGGAAAACATGAAAGACAATGGGCAATCATGAAACCAACTAAAAAGAACAGCAGAGAATAGAAAAAAGTGGAGATGTGTTGTTGAGTACCTGTGTTCCACTCAGAACTAAGGGAATAATAATAACTTAAATTCTTTGAAATTCCAGTGTAACGTTGGTCCCTGTTTCATGAATGCCACATCTCAAAATAATGATTTTATGAACTTAAAGAGAAGAGACATTTACCATTCTCTAAAAACTGCCTATTTAGTTGCCATTTGCCAAATTGTGTTAACTATGGTTCAAATCACCATCCATGTAAACATTCACTGATTTTAATTATTTTTTTCTTCATTCGTTAATTATTCACACACTTAAAAAGCAACCGATTTTCAAATCTTTTGAAAAAGATACCAGATTTCTGAAAAAAACTACAAAACAATGGAGAACACTTCAGGTGAATTGACATTTGAATTCAAAACACATAAATTGGATATTTCTTTCTTTCATTTCACTTAATCTCCTCAAGAAAACATCATGATGATTTAATTCCTCCAGAAGAAACTTTATTTTACTCGTCAAACTTCATTGAGATTTAAGTGTGTGAGGAATTCCCTGCAAGTCATAAAGTTGCTGACAAAAATAAATGAGTCATTGAACTCAGTATATATAATAATAATAAATATTTATTTTCTATATCAAAAATAAGTTGAACTACTGCTAAATAGCGTGTGTCTGTGTCGTTCAAAAATGTCCTGAGTTCTAAGTTTTTTCTGCCAGCATGTGAACATCAACTGTTTGCAGTGAATTGAGTAAATATTTCAAGACAGTTTCACTTTCTATCTTGTGATGCATTTAACTTATCTCCTTAAGATAATGACATAAATTATCTGCTATAATTTCTTGCACTGGAAAATGTGATTATTTCACGTAAGATGAGTGCAGCTCAACAGACGTCTTTGAGTTTAAAATAAATAATTAGACGAAAATTAGCTGAATGATTTATTCCATTAAAAAGGGGGAGAATGATATAGAGGGATTCACAAAAGGAACAGCTCTTCATATGGTTATCTCATTTGTAATCGCTAAATAAATAATAAATAAATAATCAGAAATTAAGTTCAGACAGAAACATTAAATTGGTTAAATAATTTACAATGTCCCACTTTCGTTATATTGTTGAAAGCCAGTTAACGATAGTGTGCGAGAAATCTGTTTTTCTCAGAGCATATTTATGTACAAATTGTACAAATCGCTCAGCTTGAGATAACTTGATATAAGAATGGAACTTAGGCATTGTGGTAGAGTATAATTCCATTTCGGGGAGAAATTTACTTTGATAAACTCTCACAGTGTCATACGTATTATATTTACTGATGACAAAGTTTCAAGCACAATTTATTGCCTCTCATAATCATATCATGTTTCTCACACAACTTTCTAACTTCGTTTATATAATTCCATTATTTTTTATCGCTTGACTTGAATGGTAGTAGTAGTATTTTCCATATTTCCATATGGTGGAAATATGTGGATGACATTTTCACAGTTTCAGAAACAGAACAAATATCTCTAGCTTCTGGACGCGTATAAACTCACTAGTGAAGGGAATAAAATTCACATTTGAATCGGAAAAACGAACAAAGAGAATAACCTATGTTAGATGTAAAATCAAACGAACGTAAGAAGGTGAACTGCACACTAGCGTTTATAAAAACCGAACTCATTCTAACAGATATTTAGACTTCAATTCGTCTCATTCGATCGTCATGTGTAAAGGCTGGCTTAGTTAAGTGTCTAACAAACCGAGCAGTAGCACTAAGTAGCACAGCAGAAAACCTAAACGATGATAGGAAACAGACGGAAGAAGTGTTGGTGTTGAATAATGATCCTCTAAAATTCATTAGGAAGATCGAAAAAAGCCAAAAGCAAAATAAAAATAATGGTGAAACTAACAATGATAACACGAATAAGAGAGAATATAAGTTATCTACTGTTATACCATATAAAGAGGGGGCATCTGAGACCCTATGTAGGATTCTTAATAAAGCAGGAATTTGAGTGGCATTTAAACGTGCAAACTCACTCAGGAGCAAGCTGTGTAGGTTCAAGGACACTGTAGGTTGACCTAATTAGACAAAATAACATAATTTACAAAATACCTCGCAATTATTGTGAGTGAGGTCAACTACATAGGTCAAACTAGTAGATCGGGGGTAGTCAGATTGTCATAATACAAGAATTTATCTACACCCAACACATGCAATAGGAATGAATCATCACTCATACCGAAAATGTGGAAGATTTCACTACCAATCAAGTCAAGCGATGAAAAATAATGGAATCATATAAACGAAGCTAGAAAGTTGTATAGGTAACTTGATATGATATGATTATAAGCGGTAATGAATTGTGATCGAAGCATCGTTATCAGTAAATACTTCTGCATAACACTGTAAGACTTTGTGAAAGTCAAAGAATACTCAAAAAGTTCAATAGTTTATTAGAGGACAAATCTTCAACTCAGAACGATGAGATCAACAATGTTAATTCAACGGCGATCAATAAACCGAAGTGGGTTGTCAATCTCTCAATACATGTGCATCATTGGCACGGCGGTTAGGACTCTCGCCGACCATAAACATAGTCAGGAGTTCAATCCCCTGCTGACAAACACCTGATATCAATGGTTGGCCTGCAAAATTTGGGCTACCGATACCACGTGATGAAAACTCCATACTTGTACCAAAAATACGGTGTGGAATCAATCTGTAATCAAAAAATAAATAAAAAGAAAGTTTATTAGAAAAGTGACTAAATTTCAATCGAGCTGTAGACAAGCTGAAACCTGAGGAGGTCATCCCTAAAATAGAAATAGCAGTAAGTGGAATAGACAAAACAACTACTGTGAAACTATATCATAATGAATTTTAACCACAATGGAATTGCGATAACTTGAATAAACGCTGTTTCAGTTCAAAGACTTGAAAAATGTATTTTCAGACTTCACCTCGGGACCAACTGAAGTATCTTTTTAACTCAGTTTAACAAAATAACTTAATCTACAAAATACCTTGTGGCAACTCTGAGACTAGACACATAAATCAGCCCAGTAGACTGCGGTGAGTTAAGTCATCATAACATAGTTATTTGCTTCATTGTCAAATGACGTCCTGAAATACAACTACCCCATAGAAAAAGTCAGCGGTTGCGATGCATTCGTTAAAAGTCAGTCACATGGTAGGGTGGCAAAAAGCTACAGTTCTAATCTGTACGCGACAAGTACAATCAGAATGACGCAACACCGACACTAGAGAAGTGGAAAATATTACTAACAATAAAGTCAAAGGATAAGAAATGATGGAACCATATAAACAAAGTTTGAAATCCTTGTGAACAATCTAGTATGATTATCAGCAGCAATAAGCTGTAGTCAGAATGTCATTAATAAATATATAATTCTGTGTCACTGTGGATTTTCTGAAATAAAATTATTCTGTCACTGATACAAAGATAAAACCATTCACTTGAATAAAGCAAGAACAACAGTTTATGCAAAAGAAATTGGTACCATCGTTTATTTCGTTAGTTCCTCATCAGCTGCTTACAGCCCAAAGACATTATTAAGCATATCTACAGGAACAAATCCAACATACTTGCACAGAGTTCATTTGTTAAATAAAAATCAATATATCCACACAATGGTAATAATAATCACTTTATCTCCAACAGTTATAATAATTTCAGTGGAATTTTCAGCGTAACGTAATCAAATGAAAGAGACAGTAAAGACATTCAGTTACCAGAACAAGTAGAAACTGATAACCGCTTCTTTCTGAACGCATAAATCGGGTTCCAGGTGCTTGGTGGAGATCGCTTCGGCACGCTTAAGGAGAACAGAACTCTTTTGGCTATTGATAACTTTGAACGATCTTGCGACGTCCACCTCATGACCCGTGTCAAGGAGATGACTGGTGATGGCACTGTTTAAAGCATTTGTTCCCTTTAGAAATAGGCTTTTTGGTACATGTCCAGAAAAACAGAGGTATGCCCTTCTTTCAGTTCTCCCAATGTAACTGCTCCCGCAGATATATGTGAATTAGTATACACATGTGGAGTTAACATGAGAAGGATATCCGTCGACTTTTGATTGCACCAAAGAGCAAGTTGTTTGATAGACCGGAATCAACTTAGCTGCAGAATAGGCTCTGGCTAGTGACGTACTCAGTCTTCTGTTTACTCTAGCTGCAATATATTCACTTTTAAAAGCGATTTGAATGAAGACAGGCTTTTTCCCAACTGTAATATGTTTGACACTTGAGCCTTCACATCTTCCGTAATTGTTAATCAACTTCTCAGGGCAACCGTTGTTTCTGTACATAAACTCAATAATGTCTTTTGGCTGTAGGCGGCTGGTGAGAAACCAACGAAATACATGATGGTACCATTTTCTTCTTCACAAACTATTTTCCTTGCCTTATTCAAACTCACAAAGGAGAATAAATGTATGAAGTTTCTGTAAAATCATTAGGTGTTTTCTTCTAATTCGTTTCTTCTCGTCTGTTCATTCAACGTTCAACGCCTTCTTAAGCTTTGATCCTTCAAATTTGTGTTTAGACATCTATTATTTATCCTGTTTCACGAAACTATCACTCTCATAATAACAAATTTAACTGCCAATATTTGTCGTACAAACTATGGTTATTATATCTTTACTTGTATTATAATTATAATATTAATGTTGCCTTTGGTTTTGAATGGAAAATAGGGCTTCAAAAGCACATGTGCACTTTAACCTATTTTCTGAATTCCTCTTTAGCTGGCCCCATTATTGTCTATATTCTCTAGTCTCCCCTTGATGCGATCTCCTCCATGTCACCCTCAAACCAACGCCCAACTCGTTTCTCGTTTGGGTTCCTTTCGAGCGATGGCCTGGCGCGCAATATCACTCAACGTTCTCCTCAGTGTGTATCCGATCTTTCTCCATTTTCTCCAGAGTATATTTTAGGTTCTAGGCAGCTTTGTTCTTACAGTGCCTTGTTGCCAATCGTTCCTGACCGATAGCCCATCTGATCTTCAGTATGGAGAGAAGAAATCCATTGATAAAGTCTTCAGGCTGTTGGAAATGTTTTCTGGCTTCGACATCCTTATCCTTCCCACACGTAGGTGAAATCGTGCTGTGGTTTTTATCCAGCAATGGCAATGGTCATGAAATTGTTTGTTGGCAGTCACAATTCCCAATATATTTAAAGACAACTAAGTCTTCAAAAGAATAGACACGGAACAAAGAGTACTCTTTTCGGTAACCCCTTCATCATCAGGTTCTTCAATTATGTTTACATTATAATGAATGAATGAATGAATTAGTCTTATGAACAACATTAATGTTGTTTAAATAACATCAAATCAGTAATATTGATAGATTACAGCTGAACAGTATCAACATAAAATAAGCTGAATGTCAGAAGAATTAAGAAAGATAATATTACAAATTCATGAGTTTATAGTTTCTACTGAAGGCCAGAAAAAGCAGTAGTAGGGGCTGGACTTCATTCCTCCAGAACACAGAGCACTGGTTGTTTGAGGCGAATTGCAATAGCCTCTGCTGTTTGGAGCAAGCGGTGCTTCGACGATTTTGGTAATTTGTTAGGCACCCGGTATGCTATAGAGAAGGATTCTTCTACGCTGGCTGTCTTTGTGACCGGTTTGCACCAGATGGTCTAATATCGAGCTGTTAATAGTTTTAACTACACTTTTACTTAGCCACAGTGGGATATGTTCTCGAGCACGAAAAATCCAGTTCCTAGAGCAACGGCCAATATAACTCTCTCCACAAGCGCAGCTGAATTGATAAATGCAATTTGAAGTGGCCAGCTAGTCTAGGTACTTCATGTTTCAGTCGAGGTAGCACCATCGGTAGTGGTGTAGAGAATAATACATGTAGTTCGCCAGCATTAAAAGTCCTTTGAACTGCTTTTCTCAATTTCTTTGTAATTAACTCACGAATAAATTATCTGAAGTGGTGTTTTAAGATGATCGTGAGTTTTGTTATGACGGTGTTGGAATGATAGTATTCAATAGTAAAGTCAGAAGCATTTATTTCCTCATATTTTGACTTCGTTAGTGGCGTAGGGATGCTGACTGTATCTTTACGGAGGACTGGATCAAGGCTCCATTTGTACTGCATTACGAATATACGGAAACCGGCAATAGTAATTACACAAATAGGCATCAGACAAACGAACATTGGTAATGTAAGACAAAATTATATATAATGTGGTGGATGTACAGTGTCATATTTAAAAGAAATCCTTTTTCATACAACTGGTTCCCTTGATAAATTTCGATAAAGAAAGGAAGACGAAATTTGCAGTATAAAATGATATCGTTATTCTATTTCACAGGTTCTCATCAACTGCAGACTACCTGAAATTACAATGGTTATATAAATGATAATAACATACTTTAATGTTTGAGTAGTAGTGGAGAAAAGATAAAATTGACGCATCCAAAAATAAAGAATGAAAACATTACAATTTTTAGTTTAAGTTATCATCATCAATTTATACACTTTCAAAGTTGAAAAGAGGGGGGAGGGGTAAGACAGAAAATAGAAAAATTGATTAACAGAAACAGTGTTAGCTTGTAGGTTCACATGGCAACTCCAAAAAAAAAGCAATTACAGTTTATAAGATTGAGATTTGCTCAGTGAGTTGAGGTCACTGATGACTAATCAAAATCAAAATTCAGTTACCAAGGGAGTGAGAGGTTAATCACACTCTCTTTCTGTATGCATAAGTCTGGTTTAAATCGTTTGATTGCGATCGCTTCGGCAAATCGTAGTAAATTTGCTGTCCTTTGTCTATTTAATAGTTGAAGGACTTAGAAATCACTACGAGATGTCCGGTATCAACAATATGTCTGGTAATTGCACTCTGAGAATATTTGCTTCCTTTCAGACATAGGTTTCTTGGAATATGTTCAGAAAACCACCGGATAGAAGCCCTTCTTTCTGTCCTTCCAATGTACTTGCTCCCGCAATTGCACGTAAATTCATAAACGCAGTTGGAGGTGACATCAGCAGGGTAATTATCCAGTTTTGAGTGGATTATAGAAGGAGTAGTGCTGTATACTGTTATGAGTTTTGCTGCCAGGAAGCTTCTATTTATTGCTCCTTTCAGTTGTCTATCAATCTTTTTTGGCACTGCATCTCCTTTGAATGGGAGACAAATAAACACTTTTTTCTTTTCTACAGTTGGATGCTTTTCTTTCTTATCTATTTCTCTGCTATACTTCTGTATAAATCCTTTAGGGTATCCATTTTCCCTCAGGCATTTCTCGACGAAATCTAGTTCTTCTTCGACCTTGTTTGGTGAACATAGCTTCCTGGCTCTGTCGTACAAAGTCCTCACTAATCCACGTTCATAGCTTATGGGACAAAAGCTGTTATAGTGAAGATATTGTCCAGTCCTTTTATTACAATCCTTTTATTACACGTCCGATTTCATTTTCGCCTAAATAAACAGAAGTAAGTGGTATATTCTAATCATATAAACATTTCCCTTGACACTAATGCTAACCTTCATTTAAATAATATATATATATATATATTTATATAATTACTGGGAAATATAGTCATCAGTATACCGACATAATCGGCAAATTATGGAAAGGCAAAGCCTCCTCTACAAGAGTCATCGACACACGGGTTATCGTGTGATTAATTCTGCTTGCATTGATCAACTGATAAGTAAACAAAGTATTATTGTCACGTCAGTTAGGTAAAGGAAACCGATAACATAATTAATTGGTTATAAAAGTGTCATAATTACTAACAAAGATTAGTTTATTTCTTTGTTTAACAATATTAGAATCACCGTCAATGGGAGAAATCCAAAAAGAAGTTACTTCATTCACTTATTTAGGTTGCATCATCTCATTTAGTGACACAATGGATGAAGACATCAAAACTAAGATCGGGAAGGTATGGCAGATCTTCTTACTCTGAAATCAGTCTGTAAATCTGCTGTTCTAGGCTCAGAGGTCAAGATTCAGTCAGTCATTCAGATTCTTGGCTAACGTATCACCAAAAGCATTTCAAAGAACAAACTTTCATCAATAGCTGTTTTCTATTCATACAGAAGATTTGATAGCCTACTAGAAAGGATTTGAAACAAGGAACTCTTTGGAACGAAGCTGTCGAGAAACTATTGATTGGTCATACTCTGAGGAGACTGTTAAGTAAAACCACGTGTTACGCCCTCGAGTAGAACCCCTTTGAGAAACGAGGATTTGAACTCTGGGGAAATCATGTGAGGAGGTGACCAGAGATTATGGGAAATCGTGAAGTCAGCTAAGGAGGATGTTTGAAAACTAAGAGAATAATAACTACGTCTGTGTGCCCGTAGTCCACTGGCAAGATATTGGCCAGCAGCGTGCAATCTCCTGGGTTCGATTCCTATCCGGTGCGCGTCTAAACATTACTTAACTTACTTAGCTAGTTGTAAGTCCAGAAAAGAGGGAAAATTGGTCAAGGGGCTAATTACTAAATCTTAGAAACGCTGAAAGTTATATATATTCCAGTTGGAACGCAGAAATTGGTCCAACTATTATATCACTTCCCCGGCATCAGCAGTGTTATATTCAGTTTCATTCAACAGTACTACAAACACTGAAATGTTATCGGAGAGTCTATACTGAATTGTAAGCTAATGTATAAATTTGTGAAAAATACAGATGGTACTTAAAAATATGGATTTGAACACAATAGTTAGAAACAATGTTTTAGGCAATATTTTAGTTAATGCATCGCGTGATTGTTGAAGGTTAAAGGAAAATCGAAGTTATGGTAGGATTCGAACTTGTGGACTCCCGATTACAAATCTGCTAGTTTATTTGTTGAGACACGAGGCACAGTTGAGACCTTAGTTTAAATTATTCAGTAGCTGAGATTTTGAATTTCACCTTCAGCCATCACCCATCGTATAAAAAGTAGTCTGTAGACGCAAGGCTATCCCAGAGAGTTTATCTATACCACCCTTATTTCTGAAAGTAAATACTTCCAAGTTTTCTTCCCTAGGAGTTATCCTTAGATTCCAACTAAGACTCATCGGAAATACGTTTCCAAAAAGTTGCATCTTATTGTTTCATCTGGTTAAGTCGGCCAGGAGTTGTTGTCCCACACGTGTAAATCCGAGGCAATCTATTATGAAGCTTACACTACTCTCCTTGTTCAGTGATGTCTTGTCATCAAAAATATCTCTGGAGAAAGTGTAAAAATCCTCTAAAATTCGTTAAGGAAGTTTGCTCACAAATTCTAAAATGTTTACTTCAAATCACAAATGGTTTTTTTAATGACAGGAAGGGATTTAAAAAGACATACAGAGGTTAAACGCATTGAAGGGATAACCAAAAGCACACCGTCATCTCAAACTGGAAGAATATAAAGAATAAATAAAATTTGTATACAAGTTCGCTGTTTCACGACAACGTGACACGAGCCAATTTAATCCACTTAACAACTGTCATGTAAATCTTTTAATTTTTTGTCAGGAATTGATAAAAAGGCTTCATTTTGACCCTTGAAACATACTGCAAATCATTTGGGTATATTTCACCTAGTTTTCCGCAAACATGCCATGCAAGATGTTTCGCATATGCATATGAAGCTTATTTCCAAGACTTTTTGTTTATTTCCAATTCCATTGATGGATTTTTTATGATTTATCATTTAAGCTAACTAAAATACCACTGACTTTATATGAATGTTTAAAAAATTCATTTAAAGTAGATTGAGAAACGTGACTGTTCTGTATTTTTGTGAAACATCCAGTGAAATACAGTAAGAATTGATATCTAATTTCTTTGTTTGACAGCTTTCAAAGTAAGGCTTCAGATGAAACATTCTTGGCACAGTCAAAAGCCAACAAACACTCCTCATATGTTACTTCCAACTGTGTACTTCAATTTATGTGTACCTAGGGAAGCCGTTTCATTAACAGAAGAAGAAGGATCTATATCAGAACAAAGAGACTGAATATTTTGAACTCGTCATTAACAAGCATCTGACAAACACTGAACAGAGAGTAGACCAGGAAAGGCGAAACACCCTAAGTCTTCTTAGGATTACTCAGACTATCGCAATATGAACGATGCATTCAAAAGGAATCCGTTGTAAAACTTCAGTTACCCTGGTAGCTCTCGCATAAGTAACTCCTTGCCTACTGATTTCATCATTTTGTTTCTCTCATTTTTCGCCTGACGTTTATAATGACTTGATTTTCGGTCCTTTGAATTCTACTCACTGCATTACGTCATCACCTTTTCATTCAACTTTATCGGCATCCTCAGTAAGTGATGATATTCTCACCAAGAGTCAAACCCAGTACCTATCTTATCAAACGCCAGTGCCTCATTCCCTGTGTCATGAACGCTATGTCTTGCAGAACAGCTATGAGTTGTCATCTGTTTAAATCAAGGGATAAACTCCAATCTATTTGAATTCTAGGACGATCAATAAACTCCGGTTGAACAGGAAATGGTTTTCGAGATAAAAGGTTCAATACTCATACACCGCATTTGTTATTCTCCTGAATTTCAGTAGATTATAACTGATAAAAGCTGTAAAGAGAAGAAACTGTAATCTTAAACACATCAGAAGAAGGTAGATTAATCAGAATGAGTATAAGAGAAACAGTAGCGTAAATAATAGTCAATTCAGGCATGACCTCAAAGGGTTAAACACAACATCATGTTTTTTGTCTTTAGATTCTGAATTGCGTTGACACATATAAAGAATACAACAATGTTTACTTCAGTCTAAAAGTTTTCGACATTTTGATAAACACAAGTGAAGAGAAAGCATTTTAAATCTTTGTCCTTCAAAATGCCATTGATCTTGCAGATTTCAAGGATAATTTTGTTTACCTAAGCCTAAGATTCGTGTCAACAGTAATCCGGAAATTTTTCTATGAAAAGCCATTACAGGCATAATTACACTCATTAGTTTGCATGCTGAATCAACTTTAGTGTAGCCAACGCAATTACCTTTCCATTAGTGTAATTAGACATATCTTTTTTGTACAAGCAGAATGTGTAAGCGCTTTGGTTCTTAATATTCTTTGCCAATATATAACTGAAATTTGTGGATTGAAACAATGTGGAATGTTTTATGTTTATATAAGTGCTCTGCCCGTATCATGTATTTGAAGCTCTCTTCTAAAAACTTCTTCACTTTTATGACAATCTAATTTCCAAGTGAATTTGCTTTACACAGTCTATCACGATTAAAGTTTTTTATTATCTGTTCCATGAATTCTGGCCAGAACAGTGGAATTCAGTTGCATATCTTTCGTGCACTTTAGTGTCTGTCATCAGTTTCAGCAGGCTCGGTAATTGCCCAGAAGCACTCATTTCTTTCTCACATTATCTTTTCCATGTCACTCTCGAACAACAACCTAGAGGCTTCCCATTCGTAAGCCACTCAAAAGCCTGGCGTATGAAGTCATTGTACGATCTCCACAGAGTATGTCCAATCCATCACTATTCCCTTCTGCAGATTTATTGACCAGTATTTTATTGGCTAGTTCTCCGCCTAATAGTGTTCCTTACTGCATATCCTTTGTGCCCAACCATATGATCTTCACTACGAAACCAGCCAGGGAATTCGATGTTCGCTAGTGACTGGCTGCTGGATGAAGTCGCCCAGAATTCTAGTAAGAAGTCGTGACCAGTAAAGTTCACCCGGTTGGGAGTGATGATATTGTCTGGTGCCAGTTTCCCTAAATTCACGAAATGGTAGAAGTTAGAACTCACAGACCGCTGGACTCAGTCCTAGCTGGTGGATGGTCTACTAGCTAGAACCTGAAAGTCCTGGGTACGAAACTCAGTGGGTATGTACCGCCTATGAGTCTAAAACCAGGAAGAAACAACTGTTCAGTACTCATTGAGTAATGAACAAAATAAAAGACAATTCAGCGAAGAGGAGTTTCTTTTCAACGAAGTCATCGACTAGGCTGTACATTCGTGTATTTACATTAAATGTGTAAAAAAGTTCCAGAATTATTTCCAGTCAAAAGTCAAATTAATAAAATTATTAAGTGTAATAAGCAGCAGATAAATAGTGGTACTATTCTAGAAATATTTCAGTTCAAAGGTCAGATGAAAAATTACAATGAGTAATAATTTGGAAGGTTGAATAAGAAAGAAATAGTATGGTATAATTACTAAGAAGTGGCTTTAGAAATGAGTATAAAAGTTGTAAATTACGTAGTACTCAACGACATGAAGGAAGAAACGGTTAGGAATTTGGTAAGGTTAAAGGTAGTTGAGTGTCAATTTAACAAATGTGAAGAGGGTGTAAAAATGTACAAAAGGAACATATGAGAGTGATAATAGTGAATTAATTATTAAAGTAAAAGCAAACTAAGCAAACTCTCTCTTTTTCACACAGTTGGATTCCCCTAATCCAAGCTAGACAGTGTCATATCCGTAGCAGGTCTTAAGCAAACCCGGTCTCCAGGGTGAACAGTCTCTGGCAACTGAACCTCTAGAAGCAGATCAGCAATGGCGCGGACTCTGCTATTATCAGACGGAAAGCGTGAATGTGTGGTTGATATCACTATGAAAACATACAGATGGAATATAAATGCAGTCAAAAAGGAACAATATATACATATATATATAAAGAACTACAAGGAACCAAATAATTTATAGCATGAGTCATTTTGGTTTCTCTAAACCTGAGGAGAAAGTAACTGCCCAAAATATCATGAACTAATCACCCAAGGAAACCAATATATATAGTCACAGTCAAAAGACAAACACATTTTTCCCCCTGCTCACTCAATTCTTAATAATAACAAATGAAACGAAGCATATAAATTACAAAAGCGTAAGCGTTTAAGACACATAATGGTGCCATTCCAGAAAACCTGGTCGCCTACAACTCATTCATTTCAGATGACTGACATATTTCGATAAACGTGTATGCATATAAGTGTAAATACACACGCACACATCATTTTTAACTGAACAGGTATTCAGTGTTTTTGCTTTCTTAGACCACAATGATGACTCTTCAACATACAGTGAGTAAGCATGTATCATCTGCAGATGTTTTCAAACTTGTGTACCCACTTATTGTTTATCTGTTTTGCTTCTAAGGTTACGTATTCCGAACAGAATTGATATTGTCTGTTAAAAGTCCAACAATGAGTGTATAAACATTGAGAATTCAGGAAACATAAAAACTATCATTTATGTTAGAAGGGGAGTATTGTTGTTGAGCATAAGGCTCCACCATAAAAGTTCACTCTGTATTCGGTGTACAGGAAAACATGCCTTTACAATTTTAAGTTTTGAGTAGCATGCTAAACTAGTTACATTAAGACGAATTCTCATTAGAATCATGTAGCTGACATTCTACAGGGAAGAATTATACCTAAAAATTATCTCATGGTAAATACCAATGACATAACCGAGATTATATTACAGTTGACAATCTGTGGCCACTTGTGGGTTAATATAAGAATAAAACTTGGGCACTGTGGTAGAGTGTAATTCCATTATGGGTAAATTTTATTTTGATAAAGTCCCACAGAGTTATACAGTAATGTTTACTGATGATGACGTTTCGAGCACAATTTATTGCTCATAATCATATCAAAGTAATCACATGACTTCCTAATTTCATTTATATAGTTCCATTGTTTTTCACTTGATTTGATTGGTAGTAATATTTTCCATATTCCGGGTATGAGTGATGATTCATTCCTATTGCATGTGTCGGATGTAGACTCGATGAACACAGGATTCAGTAATCAACCTCTCTCTCCATCTACCTAGATAAATTTTCAGAATTTTAACCCTCTCCCACCCTATCGTGTGGTTGTGTGCTAATGCATGCATTGCAATTGCTGAGCTTTTTTCTAAATTACTTATCTTCTCTGGGTCAACCATTCTTTCCTTAGCTAAATTCTTATGTTCTGACAATCTGACTATCCCTGACCTACTAGTTTGACCTATGTAGTTGACCTCACAGTCATTACAGGGTATTTTGTAAATTATATTATTTTGTCTAATTGAGTCAACCGACAGGGTCCTTTAACCTACAGAGCTTGTCCAACCTGAGTGAGTTTGTAGGTTTAAATTCAACCCTGATTCCTGCTCTATTTAGAATCCTACGTAGGGTCTCAGATGTCCCCTCTTTATATGGTATAACTGTAGATGACTTATATGGGTTAGAGGGTAGCCACAGTATTTATGATGTTGTCCAACTGGAGTTTCTTCAGATTTCATAAACAACAGTGAGTGATTCACTGTGAGAAAAATATATTGCCTTCTTTTAAAGATTTGCCACTCGCTAGCGATGTTCACTTCTATTTGCTAGCTATTGCCCCACATACGAAAATGTTTTAAAATATGTGTAAAAGTTGGTCACTGTGGTAATACGTAATTCATATCAATTTGTTTATTGGACCGTATAGAACCATGTAGAAGGAGCAACTTGACATTAGTGCTGAAGATATGAGTCTTGTTCTTTGTGCTGAGTGCGGTAGACTTTCACGTTGATTTCGCACTGGTGAATTTATTTATTGCTTCTCCTATCCTGGTTAGCGTTGAAACCCTCATCTACGCCACCTGTATTTGAAACGCTGCTGCCTAAATCAGCTAAAGAAGTAGCCTCTTTCGAATTTCTCCCGTTGACGATGACTGGTAGTTGTTACTGTTGTTGGTAAGGTATCTTCATCACTTCTATCTCCCATATGTTAACTTGAAGTCCTCTCTTTGCTGCATCTTCTATCAGGTTGTTTGTTTTCGCCTGTAGATCTCCGAGCTTATGTGAAGTTATACATTAATCAACCTCGAAGTTCAGATATTGTAGATTCCTTTTATCGTTCAGAGTATTCCTATCTTCTCACTCCTCACAGGCTATTGCATAGCCCATTTTACCACTATCAGAAATATCAACGGTGATGTTGGGGGCTATGTTTTACTTCTGCCTTCACTTCTAAGGCTTTGCTGAGTTTCCCGTTGTGAATCAGTTGACAAGTGGTTTTATCATATGGCAGTTGAATGGGGTTGTTAAAAGCATGTGGCACTCTGTAGTGTTGAAGCAGATTCCAAATTACTTCGTGATCATCGCTGTTGACGCCTTTTTCTGAGTCAGTGATGTTGAGGAAGGGACTCGCCAACTATTCTATGATCTGCTTGAGGATGATACTCAGCGTTGCAATTCAATCCACATATAATCCAAGTCTCTTCACTGTGACAGGTGTTAATATTTTGCTTGACGTGGACAACAGCATGAAAACGCGCCATATTTTAGAAATTTTAAATGAGTGGTAACCATCGCTTAAAGAAATTTCTGTAGATATGCTATTTCAGAGTAAAAAAGAACATACTATTATTCATTATTGATCCTCGAGTGAGACATAAGCCTTCAACAACACATCTCCACTATGTTCTATTTTTGCTGCTCTCTTCAGCTGGGTCCACGATTGCCCATTGTCTCTCATTTCCTCCTCAAACGATCTCCCACATGTCACCTTAGGACCAACACACAACTCATCGTTTCCCATTCGTGTTCCACTCCACCAATGGATGACCTGGCGCACGATTTCATCCTATGGTCTCCTCATCGACTGCCAGTCCCATCTCCATTTTCTCCTCCACATTTGTTGCACGACTGATGATGGAAGTCAGCAACAGGCTGTTAGAAATGCTTTTCGTGACAGGCAATTCAAGTTTCTGACCCATATAGAAGAACTGACTCCAAATTTGTGCTGAAAATCCGAATCTTGTTCATTATGCTAGCTGAGTACAGAATATTTCCAAACCGGTTTCAGACTGATGTATGTCTGTTTTGCCTTTCCAATTCTGGCTGAATTTGACATCTCCATCCGTTTCACCTGTGATTGAAACAGTACTTCCAATATAAGTGAAGGAAGTAACCGGTGTCAAACCTCTCCCATTGATGGTGACTGGTACTGGCTGTTGTTGCTGTTGGTTGGTTATCTTCATCACCTCAGTCTCCTCTATATTCAGCTGGTGTCTTGTCTTCGTTGCCTACCTCTTCAGCCAATTTGTTGGTTTTCGAGTTTGTGTGACAATAAACATAAATCCTCTGAGAAATCCAGATCAACTAGAATCTTCTTGTCGGTCTAGCGTATCCCTGTCTTCTCTTTCCCCACAGTCTGGTGCATAATCCAGTCCACCACAATTAGGAATATCATCAGTGATAGTAGGAATGAAAAGGCAAGCAAAGGATGAATTAAAGGAATACAGTGGAAATATTTCTGCATTCTGTAACCCATATTAAAATCAAATATTGTAAGAAACTACAAGAATAAAAAATTCATGAATAGTAAATTAGGCGGAGGATAAACATCTAAACTTTCAAGATTAAAGTCAATTTAGTGTTTCTGTGTTGTCCAGAGAGAGCTGGTCTGTCATAATTAGCATTCTCAACAGCCTACTTCAGTCTTTCATAGACAGCTGTGTCAATGCTGGTGAAAATTGAATGATTTGTTTATTCGTACTGTTCTTCATTTGGCGGGAGACAAGAGGGCTATCGTTGCTCAATGGTATACTGGTGGGTAGAAGATTGGAGAAATACGATCGGAAGTATTGTTGTACATTATATGAACGTTTATTTACAGACTTTGCATGTAGTAATTGTACTTCTGTTTCATTAACGCTGGGAGAATAAACAATCGTATTGCCCTACCGTTTTCTGTTGTTCCGCGTTGTTTGGCGTGCATACTGTTCTGCGTATTGGATTTAGTCTTCTGAAAACAGGGATAGGTTCAGGATTTTTGAGATCTGGACATTTGACAGCTACCTTCGCTCGACAGTGTAGACAAAATATTCGGACAGAATGAATAAGTGACAAAGAACTTTGGCTGTGTAGGGAACCAGCTAAGAACCTGTTGGCTAACACATATCCATATGAAGACAGCTTATGTACACACTGAGGAGATATTCAAATGCTGTCACACACTAGGCCGTGGTAATAAAACCGAGTGAGCAGCAATAAGTAGGGTGTGAGTCCCGGGATGACATGTAGGAAGTAATGTCAAGGGGAAATGAAAGCTTAGGGGCGGCGGTACGGTTAACTGACAAAACTGCAGAAAACAGAATACAATAGAGATGGGCTGCTGAAGCCCAATATTTCACTCAGAACCAAAGGAACGAATAATAATAATTAAAATGTAATGCGTAACATTACTTCACATTTTATGTCATACTATCTCAGTTCATAGAGTTTTAATTTTCCGTTGTTGAATGGCACTCAACTTTCGCAGAATGCACTGCACTCTATTAGACAGTTAATTAGTTCCACTTTGGTTGTCACAAACTTCCCTCTGGTCATTATTATCAAGTAATGTGCTTAGTGTTATTACTAACTGAAAGTGAATGCACACACTTATGTGCAATTTACAGCTTGAGTAGCTATAAAATAGTTGAACACAGGTGAATGTACTTTAGTTTTGGTAAATGAGGCATATTTTTGAACTAATCATCATGAAGACAGATTCCATTGAAAATCGACACCAATTAAAGGATCACAAAAAAAACAGGGATCAACCGATGACTGTTTTGTCTTCAGAAGAACTCACTCACAGATACACTAAAGATCATCCGCAGTAATTTCGTGTCCCATGGCGAGTGGGTTTTCATTCAATCAGTGGGTTGGTATTCAACAACCCATGAATTCAAATAACGCGGGAAGTATCCACTGTCATCGATTTTTCAGCATCCGCCTGACTTAAATCTGTCTATGAAAAGATTTACCTTGCAGTCAGTCAGATCCCCTAAAAACAATACTTGAAAATAATAATAATAATAAAACTTTTATTGTAAACAAGATGTCTACACACTGTAAAAAATTTGATGAATATTCTATTGCATATTATATTTAGTCTTCGTTCAGGATCTTTAAGTAAAATAGCTATCGAGAGTATAACATCTGACGTGTTGCTGCTCGATATTAAGCAGAAACCAGTGTCTTATGATATTTTTCCTTCCTCTCCTTCGAAGAATACACAGCATCATGTCGAAAGCCAATTAGAAGTGTGTATGAGTACATTTCGCTACGCAAGAACATAACTGAGCAATTAAAACAAAAATGAAGAAACTCTGATGTAGTATTTTAGATGAGAATTCAGGTAGTCTAGTGGTTTAGGCTAACAGACAATTTGATGGGGTAGTTCAGTAAACTTAACATGTCAGACGTCTTACTGATGGAGTACTTTAGGACTTTTCCCTTAAGAATAAACTTGTTTCATCTTATTTTTATTAGCATTAATGGCTGTAAAAAAATTTTTTAATTTACTTTTTCTGCACTACAATTTCTACAATTCACTTGAGATATCCTCGTGATTTCTATATATTCAAATTATGTAACAGTTTGCTTTTCAAAGGGTGCTCAAGGTGATGACAGTCACATCTGCAAAGTTAGCAGTTAATTGCAACTGCTCCAAAGATGAGTGATGGGCAAAAAATTCACAATGCACAAAGTAAAGTAGTGTTTCCGTACACTACTGATAAAATCATGGAAAGCTTGCGCTTCTTTAGAACTAATATGAAGGTGACACCTGTATTACACACTTGAGTTCCAGGAGATAGGTAGTTGGTTAGACCTACCGTACCATCATCTTTCTAAACAACATCTTCAGCGCTAACTTCAATTCGAAATATACTTTTGGAATTGTCCGTGAATTGATTGGTCGTCTGTCTTAATGACCTTGAATGTGGTTGGTTGCTTCTCACTCTCTTGTTGAGTCGTGATGGTATTGATTAATTATTTTAATGTAGACATCGTCAGAAACCAATATCAGCTACAGATCACTGCAAACCTAGGAGCGCTGGACATTTTGTTTTTGTTCCAGGTATGAGGCTCTTTGGAAGTGCACACACACTGACCCACCAGGCATCGAGCCCAGTGACCTCCAGATTATGAGATTCAGTGATCTTTGAATTCCAACTTCGTCAATTTGTCAAACTGTGCTACTCTAAACCACTGTCTTTGATGAGCATCTAATTCATAGTGACATGAGGAACGCTACTGGTCATGACTTCCCAATACAACTTCATAACATGCATTCAGTAAAATCAGTGAGCTGAAGAGTGGTATTTCCAATACAGGTTCATTTTTCGATAAGCGTTTTTCAGGATAAGCATAAGTTCCACAGTATAAGCCTGGTTTGCCATGTAGTTAAACTGCGACTTTTTGTTTGGTACGAACTTCTATGCATCGTTTGATGAAGGATATGCGATAACATTTGTATGCTCTTTGGCGTTCTACAGTAGATTTTACACATACGCTCGTGAAGACTGATGTTTCCATGTAATATCAAGGCTAAAGCATTACTGCCTACTAATCAGGAAGGCGTAAGGTAGTCTAGAGTTGCTGGTAAGCCTTATGTATAAAAATATCGAGATCCGTTATGCCTACATTGTGAACTTTACACCAACTGACTTATTTAATCTGATAACTATAGTTTAAAAAATCTCTTAAGTAATATAAATGAATTATAGACACTTTTTCATTCTCTCTTATCTCATCAACGATACTTACTAAATATTGTGAGGCTGATACAAATCTAGTTAAAATACAATGGAGACAGTAGTGCTCCAATACTACTCACTTGCTTTATGACCATGTAGTCATTAAAAACGACACTCCAGCAATTTTACTCATCCAGTCTGCTGTAAGTAAAAGGCAATGAGAAGCGATAATTATTAACAAAAAATGTCGAGGATTTATCGAAAAAGAATAAATTGCCCATCGATTCATGCATTGTGTGTTATACTTTTTCTGGTATTGGTGTACTAACACTTTTTATGCGACCAGAAAATATTCCTAATCAGATTCAGACTGAAGATTAGACTTCTTTGCATACAGTAACTTTGCTTATGTGAATAATTTATTTGTTATTTTTGTGTTAAGCATATGTTTTACTACTGAGAATTTAACAATCTATTGTCGAACTACTTCACACAAATGGTCTTATCTTTAGGTCTTCTGTGGGTATTTTGTTTTCAGAATGTTAAATGTTAAGAAAACTAGACAATGGGAAAAACAGTGATGTTTTTTATTCTCAATAGCATACTGTTTTATTATCATATAAACTGTGGAACTTAGGCGTCTAACTGAACGGATGTTTGAACGAAATATAATACCTATGGATATGTTTATCAGTTTTGGTGGACATTTGGAAAAGATCAACTGCCATTACTGTTTTATTATGCATGGTGACGTGCAGCGCTGTAGAGGAAAGTAAGCATACATTAGTAAATTTTGAGTTTTTTTCTCTCACAGAGGCGAACAAAATATTAGTGAATAACAAAAGTGTCCAGTTTACGGCAGATGGTACTTCGGCACTCTTACACTGTTATTTTGTAACATTTCTAAATTACTCTCTTTCTAAAAAAAGGCCGTTTACATTTGCAATAAAACTTCCTCTGTGCAATCAGAAAAAATATAAAACTGCGGGTACTAAATAAAGTGAAAATGATTAACCCTAGAAATGCTTTATAAATCATGACACATGAAGTGAATTTTACCAGCATTGTATACTATTTTCAACTGAAAGGATCTCTGAACATGGAGTTTGAACTGGTTGCAGGACCTGTACATTTGTAGAGTGCATCTACCTCAAACAATCACTTAAATCAATACCGTCAGTAAATGAGATATCACTATGGATAAAAAAATATATCCATCAATTATTCAGGATTTATTTAACTCAAAAAGTGTAACGGAAGATATACTGCCTTCAAGAAATATGTAAGATAGTTGTTTAATTTTAGATGGGTTCTGCGTTTAAGTTAGCATGATTTTCACTTGACCTGCGGAAGATTAGAAAACTTATGAGAAATTCGTCAAATTATTAAGACATTTCACACTGCGTCAGTGGCCCGGAGGATAGGACGCTCGCCAACTACGCGCATGGTCTGGAGTTCGATCCCCGGCCGACGCAAACCAGATATCAATGGTCGGCATGCAAAATTTGGGCTACCAATGACACTTGCTGAAAATTCCATAACTGTTTCAAAAATACTGTGTGGAGTCAAGCTATAATAAAATAAAAAGTTAAGTAAAAAATGATATCAACCTTAGTACACGTAATATATAAAATTCCGAAATCAGTGATTCCTTCAACTATCCCTTCATCAGATTTAAAGAAGAATTGAATATGCACAGTAAGCCTAGCTTTATTGCTACAACAGTATTCGTAATTGTGGTGGACTGCATTATGCGTTAGACTGTGGGGAATGAGAAAACAGGAATACGCTAGACCGATTAGAAGACTCTGGATGGTCTGTATTTCACGGAAGATTTATGTCTAATGCCACACAAACTCAAAAACTAACAAACTGGCAGAAGAAGCTGGTGGCGAAGACAGGAATCCATATGAACATAGAGAAGACTGAGGTGATGAAGAAAACCAACCAACAGCAATAATAGCAACCAGCACCAATCACTATCAGTGAGAATAATTTGACAGAGGTTACCTCCTTCACTTATCTAGGCAGCCAGCATCGTTTCAACTGCAGGCGGATGGCATGGATGGAGATGTCAAAGACATCTAAAATCGGAAAGGCAAGATACTCTTTCTTCAATCTGAAGTCAGTTTGAAAATCTTCTGCACTAACTCAGAATAAACAATGAGATTCGGATTTTCAACACAGATGTGAAATCAGAAATTTGCATTGCGTGTCACGGAAAGCATTTCCAACATCGTGTTGCAGAATTATATCATCAGTTGCCTTGTCTGGCCCCATAGTAAAGATCAAATGGCTGACCAGAAAGAATTAGCAACAAGAAACTATGGGAAGAAGCTAAGCAACAACCTATCATCCAACCAATATTTAGGAGGAAATGCAGATGTATTAAGCATATACTGAGGAGACCGTCTAATGACATCAGGCCGTAGGCTATCCATCTCTCGAGTGGAATCGAAATGGGAAACGACGAGCTGTGCGTTGGTCCTAGGGTGAAACAGAGAAGATCGTGTGGGGAGGAGATGAGAGATTATGGGCGATCGTGAGCTCAGATGAAGAAGACAGCAAAGTGTGTTGCTGAATCCCTATGTTTCACCGGGAATCCAAGGGACTAATAAAATATATTGCGACAAACCACCAAGGTGGAGGACAATATTTGAGCACAAGGAATGATATCTAGGCTTCAAATAACGCATAGGTCAAGGAAGTGCTGTTTTACCATAAGAGTAGGATTTGATGCTCGCTAAACGCTTCTCTAATATGCGTCAGTCTACAATGTGCATTGAAAGTTTCAGAAATAAAATTCAGAAACATTTTCCAGCCGATTAACGAAAGTGATGAAAAATGTGCAGGAGAATCGTTCTTCAGAGATATCCGCAAAATATTTTGGTCAGCTCAATATTAAATGAAAGAACTTCAAGAGAACACAGAGAAAACAAAGGTAATAAAGACACCTAATCAATAATAACAGGCATCAATCACCATCACTTGTGTGGGCAGTATTGTTTCACCTGCAATCGACACGGATGGGTCTGTCAAAGCCAGCTAGGATTGGGAAAGCAAGACTGTCATTCACTACTCCGAAGTTGACGTGGATATCTAAGCGCTAGGCTCAGAGAACGTTATTGTCAAGTGTATGCTTCTGTATTGTATAGACGCTTCCCGCACACGTCATCAAAACATTTCCAACAGGCTGCTGCTGTAGACATTCGTCGACAGATGCCTTCATTCCATAATGGAGATCAGATGACCGGTGAGAAAGGAGAAGGAAGCACAAGGATCTCGAGCAAATGACCATCAAACAACCTATCACCTGACAAATATGCCTGAGGAAATGGAGATGAATCAAACAAACCCCGAGGAAACCATTGAGAGACATTGTTGCCAAGGCGAAGAGTTGGGCGTCTGGGGCTGACAGTGAAGAGATTATGAGGAGAGGGGGCGAAAAATTATGGTCAACTGTGGGACCAGCTGGAAACTGCTGCAAAGAACAGGGCGAAATGAATATATTCTGCTGAAGACCTATGTTCCACTACATGTATTGTCATTAGTATGGATTCTAACTATATGTGTAGCTCATTTAAACCAATAAATATCCACCAACTCAAACGATACTCTTGGCTCCAATGCTTTTGGAGAATACCATCTGTGACATAATCACGCAATGTATTTTTACCTTAATTTTTCCATAAATTTTAATTTTCAGGCAAGATCACCGTAGTGATATGATACTGTGTGAAAAAGTATATCGTAGGTGTATTAAAGGCACATTAGTATTGAAGTCATAAGTCATATATGAATAGCATTTATTTTTCGACCTAATTTGTTCTTACCGTGTTTGTTAGTATGTTTATTTGTCAGCGCATAAAATACAACACTATCAACTAATGTCTGGCATTTCGGATAAAGTTTATAACTCAAATTCGTATAACTGAAATTATAATTGTTTTAATCTGCTTGATGCAGAAATTTTATAGATATCGACACAAGGTGCTTCATCCACAGTGTTGCATGAATTCCTTGCTGATGTTGTGAATAAAGGCTAGTCAGTGAGACTAGGTTCCCGTGAAACCAATGCCTCAGCTTTCTTAAACGAAGCAAGAAGAACACATTGAGCAGGACAAAATGACGTCACCACATCTCATGGGTTCTTGAATTAGTTGTGTTCTCTGAGCTGGTTGATTTAATTGCAAAGCTTTTGTCGTCTTCTAGACAACATCTTCAGTGAAGGCTTTCGTATGCGCAGTGAACTAATCTGAATTCTTTATGAATGATATAATTGCATCTTCTGACGGCCATTAATGTTACTGGTTGTGAATTTATATGGATCATTTTTAATGACTTGGAATTTGAACTTTCTTGACGTGTGATTTAACCTTTATTAGCCGGTAAATTTGATCTGGTTCATTTGAGTACTAGGCTTTAGAAATTCACTGGCATTTTTAGTGTTCCGACGTCTACATTATCTCAATCAAATTGGTGCCCATATTTATCTAAATGCCCCGATATGTAAGCATATATATCATGACTTTTTACAAGCATTTTGTGTTCTTGGATTTGGATTCGAAGGAGACGTTCACTTTGACCGATGTAATATTTATTGCATCTGATAAAATGTAAATCATATGACAAGAAATTTCAAGTTCCTAATTAATGGAAATGATCAGTTGAAATGCAAATCAACAGCTGGTTAGGACAGTGGTTGCTAGAAGCTACAGTTTTATCACTCATGAAGAATTCAGATAAGTTCACTACACCCGTTGTCTAGAGGGACGTACAAAGCTTCGCAATTAAATCAACCAGTTCAGAGAGCAGAACTAATTCACTATCATCCACCTTAGCTAAAAATCTTCTCCATTATTTTACCGGTTTCTTCATCTGCGTGCATCTATGGACAGTTCAACATCAATACAGAAAACACCTGAATACTCTAGTTGATGATGACAAACAGTGGTGATTTATATTGATATCACGTGATAAACTTGCGTAATAAACAGGAATAAAAGTCGTTGGTAATTAAGCTCATTATTACCTTATATATTTATTTTATTCCTTTACGTTTCCAGTGGAACATAGAGCTTTGAAATTTTGGTAGCGGTGGTGTTTCTTTTACCGGGTGCGGTTTCTAGCCTCATGCCCAACCTTCTTTCTTTGTCAGCCTGATTATCAGCTTACCGAGGTTTAGGAATGGGTCGGCTGTGGATCGAACGCCGGATCACATGAGTAGTTGGCAAGCATTCTACCGGTAAGCCACTGATGCAGTTAAGCTCATTAGTAAGTATCAAGATGATTAGGAAATATTCTAGAATATCCAAAGAATACTACATGCTGAATGCAGGTGTGAAATCAACAATACACTTATGTAAGTGTTAAATAATTCAGTTGCTCGTTTTCAAATCACGGAATATACACATTTGATCATAGGGATTAAGAAGACAGTTGCAGCGAAGAAAATTTTCTTTTCGACGAAGTCATCATCT